>OZ012612.1:12757547-13347503 GCA_963942555.1 Aleiodes leptofemur
AAAGTAATAATTTCAATAAAAAATTCAATATCCATTTCATAATTTCGAGTAATTTCTTCATATCTTGATATCCGAACCAGTAAATTTGTAAACAAATATAAATTAAGCAATTAACTAATTATCAGAGATACTTTACTTGATCTTTATACTGCTTATAATTCAAAAATTTATCAAACTGCATCTCGTATACATTATACTGCTTGCCAGTCTTTTTTGCTTGTCTAATTATCTCTACCCATTCTGCTGGGATGTAAATGGATTTATCACGAGCTGCACGTTCAATCACTGAATGCATATTATCACATTCCATGTATGTGTGTCCACTTTCCAGAAATTTCAAATTTATCTCTTTCAAAGTTGCATGTTCTTGTACAGCAAGGCCCATCATTGCAACAACAATAGAATTTTTATTTTGACCTAAAAAAATTGATTATTAACGACAGGAGCCACAAGAAAAAAAATCACTGATCAAATTAGTTGATTGATTACTTACGTAATATAAACAAAATAATAGTATATACAAAACAAAATATGAAATATAATAAATACAACAATCTTATTAAAAAAATCTATTACCAGCACAATTGTCTGCATAGAAATTCAATACTTTCACTCCGTCTGGTACTTCCTCACTTATGAATTTAGCCAAACACGTTGCTATCTCCTGTGAACCTTTTTTTCCATGATTTTCGGGCCATATATAACAATATCCTAGAGAAAAAACGAAAAATATACTTGATAATTAATCAAATGAGTTTTTCTAAGATTACCTTCTTTTTTTCCTACGTCAAATACTGTGAAGTTGTGGGTTGCCATTTTTCTTCTATAAAATAAGTCTTTGGTCTTCACAAATGGAGAATACAAAATTGCTTCCAGATCAAACACAGCTGTCATTACAGTTTCATCATTTTGTGCTAACTTGGTATCATAATTTTTTTGATCTCGAGCTGCGTCTTTACGCTTAATATGAATATCATATTCCGCTTGCTTCTCTGCTTTCTCAACATCTGACAATTTATAAAAATTGGCACACCAGCATTGATCCTTGCGAGGCTGATGAAATCCAATATTTAAATCCTCCAGTTGTTTAAAATAAGTGACGTTGCTGATTAGTCTCAAACCATTTTCCATAGCATAAGTGGAATAAAGTTGATAAACTGATTCTTTTGTGTGAAATCCTTCTAAAAAAATCTTCGAAGTATCCCTTCGACACCAGTGAGGAGGGACTTTTGGTAAGAGTGCCAGATGATCTTGGATATTTTTAATATCTTCCTGAGTCAATTTATTAATAGGTTCATGATGTCCCCGACGGTCAGGTGATACAGAACCAATTAAATTTCGCTGTTCTTTCTTCAACATCACTCGTACTTTTTTTTCACTTATATCCAATGTTTTCAAAAAAAATACTTTACATACTTGTATGTAAGTATTGTTGACTTTGAAACGATATGTTATTTTATTTCTAGAGAAAAAACGAAATTTAAATATTAATGATTATCCAATAATTACTGAAAGAGTAGTTTAACTGAAATGGAAAATGAATAAATAGAATATTACTTGCGTCGAGTATGGTGATCAGTAGCTTCAACAATCACGAGTTTGTTGAGTAGCTCACGCTGTCGATTGATGTCACCCAAGTTCCAGAATTCCTCAAAAATCGTGCTCCTATCAGCTCCATTAATTAAAGCACCGCAATGAAATTGGCATTGGCAAGAAGACAGCATACGCTTTGCTGGCTGAAGTGTTCCCCGAATTGTCGTGTATTCAAGTCCTAGATTTTTATTAGCATGTCTCTTGTTCTTCTTCCATTCATGTGGCTGAGGCCTTTTATTACGTTTTCGTTGATTGACTTCTGGGACACCTTCTTCACCATCATTGTCACTGTCTGAAGTTATTGTCCCCTCACTATTGTTTGGAGATGATGAACTGGGATCTTCTATTACATAATTAGATGATGGAGAAGATGCCCAAGAATCATTCATCTGCTGGACTCTGGCTTGGCTTAGAGGAAGTTCTTCAGTAAAACTTCCTATCGAATTTACTCTTTCGAGTTCAGCATTGTATGATGGAAAAGAAGTTAACGTACTAATTGCTTGACTGGAAGGACTAAGGCTCAATGTGGAAGCTTTTTGACTCAATGCTTCTTCACAGCCTTCAAATATGTCAGGACTTAAATTTATTCTATCATCTTCTTCATCTACATCAGGAATCATCGATTCAGGTTCAATTTCATCACAATCACCACGAATATCATTTGCCATAACGTAATTTAAAAAAAAAAGTTGTCACGCACGGTATGTTTTTCCAGAAGTTTTTTTTTTTAATTCACAAAACTCAGAAAAGTGAATTAGTACAATTAATTATGAATCACTTCAATTATTACTTTGAAGTTTGAAAAAATATGTAGCTAAAATTGAATCGAACGAGCAAATGCTGCCAACTTCAATTTGGAAAAAGTTGTAGATGGCGCATAAGAGCGGGAGGATTCAAAAAAGGAAAATTATTGCCAACTTAATAATTTTTATCCTTTCATAATTAATAATAAAAAAAAAAAAAAAAAATTAAGATACGCCCTTTTGGCTTTAAGATTTTTTTCTTTTAAAGCCAAAAGGGCGTACGCAAAAAAAAATTTTTTCTTCATTTTTCTCACGAAAAAATACGTTTTGAACATTTCTAAATCGAACAGAAGAGAATTTTTTTTTTCGATACGCCCTTTTGGTTCTGCAAAGCCAAAAGGGCGTAAAATTCGCAATACGCCCTTTTGGCATTAGTAACGCGATGTAGTATTTGTTGCAAAATTTTCATGTATCTTGTTTTAGACTAATTAACAGTCAAAATTGCATCTTATACGTGGGCTCTTATGCAACAAACCTGGTTTAGCATCGATCTGCGCTATCAACTCAGGTGGTAACAAAGATCTCCTGCTATGAGAGACTTTATGCATAAGAACCCATGTATGAAATGCAATTTTGACTGTTAATTAGTCTAAAATGAAAAATACAAACAAATTTTGAAAAAAATACTACATAATAATGATGACATTAGATACATCCTGTATGATTCTCAAAATGATTCCATATTTTGGAGATAACTCCCCAAACCCCTTAAATACGAGAGACAAAGGGAACGACTTTTTCTTGGTTGTGTTACGGCTACAACTCAAAAAATACGTGAATTTGAATAATTTTTCAGCAAACAAAATCGATTATCATTCGTACTCAACACGGGTGCGGTTTTACCCGAAATAATAATGACGGATCGGTTTGCCGCGGTAAAACACTGGAGTATACCGATGTCTGAAGGCAGAGGTTTTTGGACATATTTATTTAGTCATAAGTAAATGCTTCAAATTCTTATATTTTCAACCAACACTAATTATTTTATTGGAGGATAAATGAAACGTCTAATTTTAGTCAGTTCGATTGGAGGAAGAAATGATCTCTTCAGCGTAGAATTAAACTTACAATCGGAATTGAAAGAAACTATCAACGGTTTATAGCTGAAGTTGAATTGTTGGAATTCTTGTGAATGCTGCTGGCGATGTAGATGACTCTTTGGTTGCGCAATTAGCCTGATACAGGATGCTGGATCCCAGTAGATGAAGTTAAAGGTGGTCGAATGATGGTTATTGGTTCATCGTAGAATGACTCGAAGGTTTTTATTCAAAAATGATTCTACTTTACCTCGAAGTGAAGACTTGGTGTTTTCTCCAAAAGTCTGAGTACTTTCATTAGTCAATCTGAATTTGAGCAGAGTAACGTTCTAGGAAGGAGACTACTTATTGGAGATGTTAACTCGTAAGCTCAGTCCGTGGACAGAGTCACGTTGCTGACTGCGTACTTGCTACTGAAGGTCGAGAGTTGGGCGTTAATCATCTTTTATAGAAAAATGGGCTGAGCTTATCCACAGGTACTATCTACACTAAAATTATCCATGACTTTTCGTGAGTTTTGCTTCCTGGCGCCTGAAGTTATGAATGAATTTCGGTAGTTTTAAATTTCCCTATGATAAGGTGAGCACACTGGGCCTTCCACCCCTCACTCTGTCATCTCCATTGTGTTATGTCAATATTCTTGTTTTTCGGGTGTCGAACACTGTATAATCTCGATATCGTTTGTGTGACGAGATGGTAATGAAAATTACAGTGCAGCCTAAAGCGTGATGCGTAACTTCTATCATTCTATTTAATCTTTGATTGTATGCATCATTCAAATTCTCATTTTGCATGTATTTTGATTATGCGTGAAACCACTGCGCTTCACATCGCGTTAATTTCCGAACAAACATTTCGTAAAAGAATTTCGTAGGGTTCTGAACTGGTGGGCTCGCAGCGATTGTCATTCTTTTTTCCTAATAACTCGGGAATCAAACGAGATAGAATGGTTCTGCTTGAATCCTCTTTTGTAACCCTTGAAATTCTTTGCAAAAAAATATAAAAATTGCGAAATTGCAAAAATTGAAATTTTTCAAAAAAGATGATCAAAAGTCAACTTATCAGTCAGAATGAAAAATCAATCAAAATTGAAGCAGTTCTTGGAAAATATCCCAGAAACTAAGCAAGATAGAGCAATTCTGCTTCTATCTTCTTTTCATAACTCCTGCAATTCCTACACAAGAGGTCATGATGAAAATCGCGTTATCTCTTTTAGGTTTTGAGATATTCTCTTAAAAAAATCCCCAAAAATGTGGCTCCTACTCTCGAAGCAAAAAATCAATGACTCTCCGAACTGTAATTGTATTTTGATTTCCCACATAATCACGCACTTGACCACATTCCCCCAGATAAAAACGATTCAAGTAAAAAAAAAAACCAAAAGTCATTCTCTAACTATTACATATTTACAAACGTTGAATGCTTGATTCCTGAGCGGTAAATGATAACAGACAGATGCAGCACATATTAATAAATATTCTGGCCCCAATGACTCGGCATTGGTACGTCAGACCCCTTGAAAAATAGCCCCCAACAGCTATTCGAGTTTGAAAATAGTAAATGCCAAAGGCTAAAACCGAAGTAGGGGGAAAAAACTCATTCGTCACTATTCGTATTTAATATAATATCGTTAAATTTTGTGTTTCCTCGTTGAACGTTTTGACTAATGATCTTTATATTCAATTACCGTTATGTCATTCTGTATCACGTGAGCATTCACTTCTACTTGTCAGTGGATTGGAGGGGGGGGGGGGGGGGAGGCCTTCTAACCCCTGTTTTGCCATCAGATACACGTTGGTATATGCAATCACACGGTACATATACATGATATCTGTATGTTGGCTCTCTGGCAAAACTACGGCCAACGATGAGAGGCGAAACACATTGGTGTTTCCAATCCACCCACTCCCTTCACTCCTCCTCTTCGTTTTTGATACTACGTTTCACGTAACAGCTCGGGCTTTTCGATTCGTTCATTTGAGCGTAACTGGTGCTGTATTACCTCTTCATACTTGCTGAGTACAATGTTCAGATAGTGCTTGAAAAATCAGCAGCGAAAAGGTAAAATAGGAAGTCTAGTTTTTTCGGCATTTGTTTATTTAAAACTATCTTGGGAAGTGATGGAGCTACGCTACTTTTATCCCGATTCTTTTTTGTAGAGAATTTTAAGAGCTGCAAAAGAGGGATCATTCGCAAAAAAAAGAAGAAAATTGGGGATGAGTCTGTTGTTTTTTTTTATGAATCTCTCGGAAACTAAGGGAAATGAGGCGATTTTGTCGAAATTCTTTTTTTATAGTAAATTGAAATTCCCTACAAAGTAGACTAGGGCAACCTTGTGCGGTATCTCACTTAGTTTCCAAGATATTTTTATAGAAAAAGAATGGCGAAAAAATGAACTTATTACAATTTTTTTTTCATTTATTTTCTGAACAATATCTTGGAAACTAAATGAGACAGGGCGATTTTGTTCGAATCTTTTTTTGTAGCTCTTCAAACTTTCTGCAAGAAAATAGGGGGAAATTGCTCTATCTCGCTTAGTTTTCAATTTTTTATTTTTTATGTTTTTGGGAATTATCTCGGGAAATAATCGAGATGGAGCAATTTTGCGTTCATCCGTCTCTGTAGCTCTTGAAATTTTCTCTAGAAAATTTTTATAAAAATTGCACTGTCTCGTTTAGTTCCCAAGATATTCTATTGATAATGATCACAATAATGTCGATTTGTCCTGTTTCACCTCTCCACTACTGAAATATGTTTTAAAAAATAATACCACAGATAGAATAAGGGAATATCTATTCTCGTCTTCTTCAATATTTTTTTCCATTTTCTGAAGATTCGTATCAATATATTATTTAAATTATCTGATGATGGGAAATCGAGTAGCGATTATCAGTTCGTGCATCATTTATGGAAATATATTGAATCGAAGAAAGAGATAGATTGACGTCCTCAGAAATGTGAAGATGTAGAGAAATCGAGTGGTGTATTACATTTCTAGAACGATCGGATAAAAAATTCAGTTATCCAAAAATGAAAAACCTCTTTATTACAATTGAATATTTGAATCGTCTTGACTAACACTTGAGTGGTGAGGAATATTTCATCACGTTTCAGGAGTCGGAGGAATCAACTTGTATCGAACCGACGAATTCATAATTATTTTGGAATTATTGATAAAGCCTAAAATAGGACAGTATTTGACACAAGAACGACAGAATCGACATTGGGTGACGAAGAGGTAACTCAGAAAAAGTCAATTTTGTTCATTCTTCTCTGAAAAATATTTTGGAAAGGAAGTGAGATAGATGATACTGGAGATAGCTGCCATCTGACAGCTTTTGAATTTTTAAACAAGTAAATTATGGCAAAAAAAATATTTAAAAAATTTGCACTTACAGTTTTTTGAATTTTCTACATATGCATATCTTTCATTTCTTTGAAAATAATTTATTTGTTGAGAAAAAACAAGATTAAAAATTGTCAGATATCTGCTATTTTCAGTATCGAGATTGCACAATTTTGCCCTAATCCTTTTTCACAAAAAATTTCAAGAGCTAAAAAAAAGTTGGGAAAAGTTGATTTTTTGCCATTCTTTTTTTGAGAATATCTCTGGAACTAAGTGAGATAGCGCAATTTTTCGGACAATCTCAAGAGCTATAGAGTAGGATCCATTCAAAGTGCCCTATCTCATTTACTTTCCCAGATATCTTCAAAAAAAAATGATCGGAAAAAACTGAATCAAAAAATTCGCCTTAAAAATATAATTTAAATCCCAATTTAATTTTTCCCAAGAATCCAAATGTCTACTCACGTTGTGTGGGTTGAATGAAAATAATGAAAAAAAGAGAGATGAGAGGAGAGAAACGAAAAAGTAGGATTACCGTTTTGGTCCATGGCATCTTTCGTAATAACCCCCCACACAGTAGAGTCACTCGGCACTTATCTCCCTAATGCCGTGGCACGTTTCGTTTTTCTTCTCGTTTTCCCTGTGCTTCGGTAGTGATGTTGGTTAGTGGTAGTGGGTGTCTTGTAGCGCTTATCTCCCCCAAGGATCCACCAAGGGTCCTCCGAGCCATCCACGCGAACAGAGAGATTCAACTCTCCCCCGTTCATTCGCTAATCAACAGTCTCCCGGCGTATTTTTCTTTTCTCTCTTTCTCGTTTTTCCTTAATGTTTTTTTTTCTATCTTTTTTTTTTCCACTTATTTGCTTCTTCCATCTGGATCTTCTCAGTCATTCTATGAGTACCTGTCGCTGGTTATGAGCATTGAGATAGCACTCGATGACACTGAGTTTGATAATAATAGGGAGAAAACGATATTGCTATCAAATTAGACGTGAAGAAGTGAAACAGGATGAGACGATTTTTATTGCCGATTTTTTTTTGAGAATATCTCGGAAGCTAAGTGAAATTGCGCAATTTTCTTCGAATCCCTTTTTTATTGAGAATTTTAAGAGCTCCTCTATCTCTCTTAATTTCTGACATATTTCCATAAAATGATTAGACAGGATAAGTCGATTTTTGTCCAACAAATCCTTTTTCGTAGAAAATTGTAAGGGCTACGAAAAATAATTAGAGCAGAACGCCTCATCTCGCCTAATTTCCGGAATATTCTCCAAAAATTATTAGCACAAAACATCGACTCATCGATAAAGAGATAAAAATAGCTCATTTCGATTTTTCTTGCGATCTTTTTTAGTGTATATCTAGGAAACTAAGAGAGATAAAGCGATTTTGCTTTGCTGTAATCCTCTTTCTGTAGAGAATTTCAAGAGCTATAAGAAGGACTTGAGCAAAATCGCCCTATCTCGCTTAGTTTCCTAGATATTTTCAAAAAATGAATAATAAAAAAAAAGAAAAAAGCTTGACAATTTATTTTGATTCTTCAGTTTGAAGTAATTTCCTCTCAATAGCAATTTTCCTGTTTTTCATTTGAGCTCTATACGCGTTTGATTATTCACGAATCCTTCAACACTGTAAAATCTCCATTTCTATTCATGACAGATGAAAAATCACTACATAATACGACATTTTCACAGTTATAAATCATTCACCGAGATTACGCCAGTGATATATATATATTCCGATTCTCGGTATCCAACAATGCCACCATCAGCCACAGAAAACGCGTGGAAATATCAAGGACATACTCAGAGAGGTCTGGTTGAGGGTGACAAGGGAAAAAGGATGAAAATAAAGAAAAGCAGAGAAAAAGTCAGAGGAGTAGAGACGGAGGATGAGGATATCTTGGTCAGCGAATTTCACGTCACTTTTACTATCTCCGAACACGACCAATTCCGTTGTGACGTGTAAAAAAAAAACTTTTACACACACACACAAATACCAAATGCTCTTTTCTTGCTAGCAAAGAATAGCAAAAGGAGTCAAGTCACTTGAAGCTATTAAACAGAAATGGCATTCAATCTTGGAATAATTGAATGAGATGATTTAATGAAAAAGAAAAAAAAAGGAGTTTGGAAAAAAGTTTGGAATTTTTTTTTCCTCTCGAGACTTTTAGCAAGTGAAATTTACCGCTCCCTTCGTGATTCAGCATCTGTTTATCATGCGAAATTCACGCTTACGTCATTGCGGTCGAGAGAATTGAAACGATCTACACAACTTTTTGGTTGGATTTTTGTTTTTCGTCTCAAGGACAATGAAAAAAGTGATTTCAAGAATAAGACGATTTTTTGGGGGATTTTTCTTTGGAGAATATCTCAGAAACTAAGTGCGATAGCGCGATTTTGTTGTGAACATTTTTGTAGAGAATTTGAAGGGTTACAAAGGAGGATCAACGAACATCTGTTTTTTTTCCCTTTTTTCTTCAGAATATCTCGGAAATTGAGGGAACTAGCGCGATTTTGCTCTAATCCATTTTTAGAGACAATTTGAAGGGCTATAAAAGAAAATGAAGGCAAAATCGCTGTATCTCGTTCATTCCTCGAGACATTTTCTAAAAAAAAATGACCAAAAAAAAAAGATTTTTCCCAACTTTTAAAAAAAAATATCTTAGAAACGAAGCGAGATTGCGCAATTTTCTTCGAATCCTGTTTTGTAGAAGATCTTAAGAGTTGGAAAAAAAGATGAGAGCAGCATTGCTCTATCTCATTTATTTTCCGAAATATTCATGAAAAATATGATTTTTTTAACGAATATCTTGGAAATTAAGCGAGATAGCATGATTTTGCTCTAATCTTTTCTTTAGAACACTTCGAGGGCTACAAACAAGAATCCCGACAAAATCGCCTCATCGTGCTTAATTTCCAAGACCTTCATTTTTAAGATAAACGGACTTATCCCAACTTCTTTGTCAAGTTTTCGGGGTAGTTCCGAAACTAAGCGAGATAGGGCAATTTTGACCAAATCCTTCTTTTATAGAGAATTTCAAGAGCTACAAAAAAGAATTTGAGTAAAATCACTCTCTCTTAGTTACCGAGATATTTTCCAAAAATGATCAGTAAAAAAAGCAGATAAAACTGAAACATTTTCTTCCCATGAAATTGAAACAGCTCGTTATCATCAAGTATTAATTAACCTCGTACTAATATCAATGATAATTATTTCAGTTGAATCCATAGTGCAATATTGCGATATATATGAAAATCTAGGATACACTGAATAGAGTTGGTTATTGGATACGTTGCAGCAATTATAAATCCACATTTCCTCGTCACTCGTTGGCCTCAAATGAATCTGCCTTTAACCTCCGGAAATCCCTCCCTCCATCACAGAAAGTATGCAGGTTAATGAGTAATTGTTACCCACGCTTCGCATTTCTCTGTGCGACACAGTTGAAACTATATCGATAATTCAAAGCCTTGATAATTCACGAGTCGTCAAAGACAAATGAAAATTGTTCAAAGTTGTGACATTCTTCGTATTTTATCTGCAATCCATGTAATTTTGTTATTATTGAGATTAATTCTTATAATTAGGATTGTCTGGCAGACGTGTACAAAATTACTAATTACATTCCCTATGGTAAAGTCATTTGTATCACATAATTATGCGAAAATTTGACAGGCTAATTTCACTGGTTAATTCAACTGTAAAAAGGTAAAACAGGAGAACTTATTTTTTTTTCATTAATTTTATTGAAAATATCTCGGAAACTAAGGGACATAGGGCAATTTTGTCTCAACCTCCCTTTGTAGGGACTTTGAGAGCTACAAAAAAACAATCAGACAAAATCCCCCTATCTCGCTTAATTTCCGATCATTCTTGAAAAATGGATGGAAAATTAGAATTCATGTTTTTAAGTCAGTAGCGAAAATGTCAAATTATTACTTTTTTTTTGCGAATATCTGGGAAGCTAAGCGACATAGAGTGATTTTGTCCAAATCTTTTTGTAGCTCTCGATATTCTCTATAAATGAAGATTAGAGCGAAATTGCCCCATCTCGTTTAATTTCCGTAAATATCTCCAAAAAACGATCGAAATGAGAAATCGACTGATCTTTTTTCATGATTTGAGGGGAAAAAAAATGAATAAAAAAATTAACAGGAAGAAAAAGAAGTGAAGGAAGGAAAAATGGGAGGGTGTCTCGTGTCTTGGGAATACTGGCTTATAGACTACCTGGTGCACACAAATACTCTCCCGGCATTTCCCGTCTACATCGTCCCACGTGTGGGGATGCAGCAGACGAGAGACGCGGGGGAGTAGACGGTTCCCGCGACGAGCTTGCAGATCCAATTACTCGGATGGAGACAGCCAGGGGCAAGGGGAAGAGAAAGAGAGAGACAACTCGATACTATTTTTAACCCCCGCACGAGTTTTCAACCCTCGGTGAATCCTGAGGACGGAAGAGGCAAAAGGGTGCAGACGTGTTTGACCCCAGCACACACCGGATTAGTACCCGACGATGCACTCTGGGATTCCCTCATAAACGGATAAAAACTGACCCCCGACATCCACCGAAAGAGAGTAAAAAAGCAGCTGTCTAAATTGAGATTTAAAAAAACGAAATAGAGGAAAGAAGATGTCAAGGAAATCGGTGGAAAATATTAATTTACTATTTCAAGTTGAAGTTTTGACATTTAAAGTTCAAAGGAACACGTAAATATTTTATCAAATCCTCCAGATTTCCGTAGTTACTGAAATAAATCATTTATTTTTAGTTTTTCTTTCTGGTCCCCTACAACCAAAACAGGTGAAACGAAACAGGACTACTTTTATGGGATATTTGAAAAAACTATCGGTCTTGAGTTGATGCGTCGATATTTATAAATGATCGATACATGAAATTATGGTAAACTAGCAATGAAAAGCATTTGCATCAATATCCCTTTCTTCCAAGAACAGCAACTTCCGATCGATCATTCTGAAACATCGATTAGTCGATGCGATATATCGCATTGAAATTCGAGATATCACATATCATTTGATTGTTCCGTTTCAGTTGTTTTAGTTCAAAGGGGTATAAAAACAAAATCGACCAATTCGAAAATCTCGATTAATCGATGCGATCTCTCGAGATATCGTATTCCATTCATAACAAAAACAAAAAATGAACGAAGAAGTCAACGGATTTTTAAGTATTTTTTTTTGTAGTTTTTGAAATTTTCTGTGGAAACGGAATGGGGTCACATTGCCTTATCTTGTTTACTTTCCGAAATATTCTCGAAATTAATCAAATTTGTCTGAAACCTTGAAAAGAATAATTCATGGATATAATCCGACTCCTGGATATCATTAATGGATTCTTCATATGTACCACATCTGCAAATACATCCAATATGAAATTTCATATTTACCGTAAACAAACTCATACACAACCCTGTATAATACGATAGTTAAATTCAGCGATTTATGTAACTCAGCATTCGCATAAATCCAGTACCCTCCTCTCATCCCTCCTCCTATGAAAAAAAAAAAAAAAAAGTTTCCACGTTTGTATTATTCTCATTGGAGTACTGTATTTTCTACGTTAACATATACAGATATATTCATGAATACGAAGTGAACGAAATTGTAATCCTGTAATTCATATGCAGTAGCCCGGGCGAATTATATCAGCCAGTATCCAATGACGATCGATTCATGTGATGTGAGCATGTCTATGTATATGTGTGTGTTTAGACAGACAGAGGTTGAATGGACAGGTCGGATTAGTTTAGAAATACTGATCGAATGTTTGAAGGTTCGGAACAACATTTCGAATTCTAGTTATTGACCCATATTTTTCGCCCAGTGATTTTTAAGAATATCTCGAAAACTAAGCGAAATGGATCAATTTTGCTTGATTCCTTTTTTAGGGCTTGAAATTTTCTACAAAAACGGATAAAGACAAAAAAATCACAAAAAAAAAGGATAAATCAATCGTTTTGTCATTAATTTCTTGAGAATGTCTCGCAAACTAAACGTGATAGGGCAATTTTGCCCTCATCCTTCTCTTCGCTTTCGAAGTTTTCGACAAAAAACGATTTTCATAAAATCGCTCTATCTCGTTTAGTTACCGAGATTTTCTTGAAAAAATGAATCAGTGGTGAAAAAAAAAATCAAAAAATTTTCTCGAAGTTTTTAAAGAATATCTCGGAAATTAACCGAGATAGCGCAATTTCACCTCAATCTTTTTTCCTAGTTCTTAGAATTTTCCGCATAATAGAAACGAGACTAATCGCTCTATCCCACTTGCTTTTAGAGAAATATTGTACAAGTATTGGTGAAAAATCGAGCCACCCTGTTTTACCTCTTTGCTACTAAATTAGAATCGAGTGAGAACATGAACGTGTCACCAAGGAAAACCACTAGTGCAATGACGCTAATCTACAGACTGAATTGACTTGATCGTCTCTCCTCACTCTTGCGCTAGAGTTTAGTCCCTTCGATCTGCGTCATGCTGGATTACGTCGTGCCCAATTAGTCCATGAGTCTAATCCCTAAAACGGTGCTAGGAAACATCATTCCCCCATCTCCAATGGGCTCACTGCCTTCAATCCAAAACTGTATGGCATTAAATCCAGATGTATCTGCAGTACATGCTGTATTCGTGTTTGCAAATTGACGGATTTATCATTGAATAACTATTGATGCCATGCAGCTTCAATCAGGGCTCCCATTAAATATCAAAAATTTCAATTTAGTAGCGAAAAGCTGAAACACAAAATGATTCCATTCTTTCATCATTAGTTTTTTGAGAATATCTTGGACACTAATAGAAATGTGTCTTTTTTTAAAATTTTACACTTTTTTTGATAAAAAATTTTGAGAGCTACAAGAATGGATTCAAGCAAAATTGCTCTGTCTCGCTTATTTCCGAGATATCTGCAGAAATTTTTTTTTTAAAATCATCTTTTGAAAATATCTCGGAAACTAAGCGAAATGGAGCGATTTTTTGCGAATCCTTTTGTGGAGCCCTTGAAATTCTCGACAAAAAAAAGATTGAGGCGGAATCGCCCTATTTCGTTTAGTTTCCGAAATCCTCTTCATTAAATGGTTTAACTCGAATTTTTTCGACTTTTCGCAAAATCTTTTCTTAAGTTTTTTTCATCAGAAACTGTACAAGGGAGCAGCTTGAAGGTAGTCTCACGAGCGGAAGTCACTCGGTGCGATAGAAACCATAAAATAAGAAATTCCGGTAGTTATACGCGGGTGGCCGCCGCCTTAGCGGTTCGTTAAAGTGGATCGAGTCACGAAAGTCACTAAACGGTTTTAACGCGCCCTCCTGATAACGTATCAAACGTCCCGGAAATACTTGACGAGAGTAAAATCGTATCGAGAAACTCAAGGAAGAAATTATCATGAGTCTAAATGGTTTCCAATTTCTTACCAAAACTAATGAGTTCTATCAGTTCTTATTTAGGTTAGAATAAAAAACAAAAATTCTTTGAATTTCTTCATTGTTGGGTTAAAGACATTTTTTATGGATCATTTTCTCGCTCGTAATGGCTGAGAAAAAAAAATTTCGTTAGGATTATTTATGATCACTCTTAAAAAAATGTATATTACCTCTTAAATATATCTTTATTCCACATAAATGTCTGGATATTTCGTTAAAAACGAAAAGTCGATTTTTTGCAATTCTTTTTTGATACATATCTGGAAAAGTAAGTGAGATGGAGCGATTAAGCTTTAATGTGTTTTTGAAGAGAATTTCCAAAATTTCAAAAAAGGATTCAGGTGAAATAGCTCTATCTCGTTTGGCTTCCGAGATAGTCGCAAAAAACAATAAAAAAATCGACAAATCCGATTTTATCTCTTTTCTACTGGATTATTTTATGACAAAAAATTCTTTTCTCTTCTTATGAAAAGGAATAAATTATCCGGATGTACTAATTTCGATATCATAAAAGTTTTTTAAAGCAAAAGAAGGAAAAACCCTTTTTTTACATTCGCACACTTCGATAATCTATTTTTTTCAAATGAATTCAAATGAATTACGGAAAATGATTTCCGACCTAAAAAATTTCAACGGAAAAAAAAGAAAAGGAGTAAATGAGAGAAAAAAATTTATTCGCTTATTGAAGTTTTAATTTTGGGGTTCGGGTAAGTAAAGAGTGAAAATCCAATAAAATTGAATTTGCAAGAACTGAATGAGAGAAAGAGAGAGTCAAATTAATGGCAAATAGACTAGCGGTGATTAGTTCCATTGCGCCTCTCCTCAATTCTCCTGTTCTCCATAGCTGCTTTTATTTCTGACTCTAGAGTTTTCTCTCTAATCGTTCCTGGCCAACTACTCGAATCAATGAAAATTAACGCATTTCTTTTCATTCTCAATCAATGTTTTATTCATGTCCAATAATTTTATCCACTTCTGAATTCAACGTTATTCACTGGAAAAAAAAAGTTTATTCATACAATGAAACTAATTTCAATTATCACTGAAGGCCTCAACAATTTTATGTGTCAGAATAATTTGTCTCTCAAAAAATGTCTATTTTCCGCATCATTTTTTTATGGAAAATATCTCAGAAACTAAAAGGAATAGTGCGATTTCGCTTTCGCCTTTTTTTATGGAAAATTTCAAGAACTATAAAAGAGCATGAGAGCAAAAACGCCTCATCTCGTTTAATTTCCGAAATTTCTGAAAAAATGTTAACTTCCACTTCTTCTTGCTATTGAACCAAAAGAAAAATTCTAATTTTCTATTCATTTTTGGAGAATATCTCGGGAACTCATTCAGACAAAAACGCGCTATCTCGCTTAATATCCGAGATATTTGGAAAAAACAAAAGTTCCACCTTTTCGCTATCAAATTAAAAATGCATTATTGCAAATGCATTAAATGAAAAATAAAATTAAAAACATTAATTCTGATTTTCTGTTCATTTTACGAAGCCTATCTCAGAAACTAAGCGAGATAGCTCGATTTTACTCTAATCTCATTTTGTAGCTCTTGAAGATTTCTACAAAGAAGGATTCGAATAAAATCGCCCCATCTCACTTAATTTTCAAGATATTACAAAAAGAAGAGAAAAGAACAATAGTCTTGTCCAGTTTTTAAAAACATAAATGAATAACACTGTTCATACCTTTATTTAATTAAAAAAGTTTGAAATGAATGTCGTCCTCAATTTTTTCCCTCTTCTTCTCATGAAATATTTCAGTTGATTCTTCGGATTTTTCTGGAAGCATCGACCTGGTGGAAGTAACGAGGAGGCAGCGGGAATTCCGAGGGATAGCTCTCAGTAAAAAAAAACGAGAGGAAAAAGAAAAAAAATTGTGAAAAAAAACACAGTGGAGAGAAAAGAAGACAGACAGGCCAGAGTGCCCAAGGGGGATGATGGAGGATGGGGGAGAAAAAAAGAATGAGGCGATTTTTCTTGGACTCCAAGGGGAAAGGGAGAGAGAAAGTAAAAAAAAAAAGTTAAAAGAAAAATTGAACTGGAGTTCTCGCGTCAGGCGGAGGTAGCCGATATAGGTCGCCAACTTTTACATTTCAATTAGCATTTGCATCTCAAAGGGCTGCGAATAGAGCCACTGGCGGTCCTCGGGTAATCATAGTCCTTGCTTCAAACAGAAACAATAGCCCAACCCGTTGTATATATACTGTATTCATTTCTACCTTTCACCTAACAGTTATACATATATGAGATTTTTGCATTCAACAAAAATCACAATTTCTCTTTGAAAATATCAAATGATTTTACAATTTACATGAAAAAATCACGTTTTTTTTTGTTGAAATATCTCAGATATTAAGCGAGATGAAGCGATTTTCATTTGACCTTCTTCTGAGAAATCCAAGAGCTTCAAAGAAGGATGAGCGCGAAATCGCTCTATCTCGCATACTTTCCGGGATATTCGCAAAAAATGAATCTCTTTTTTGTCTCTCGTTTTCTATAAATATCTCGGAAATTAAGCGAGATAGCGCGAAATTCTCTTCAAAAAAAGAATTCGTTGAAAATTTCGCTACCTCATTTAACTTTCGCGAAATTCTCAGATAAAACGAGATAGGAATTGACAAATGGTCCAGGCTTGGCTCAAGCTTGGTCCAAGTCTGCAATAGCTTGGCCTACGCTTGACAGCCAGGCCTGGTCCAAGCCTGGTAAAACCCTGGAATGATAACATTGAGCCTGAAAATCTGATCAACAATGATAATAATATCATCGAAAATAATTGTTTTCAAAATCATAAAATTATCATTATAAATACATCAACTATGACTTTTATCAATTCTCCTCAAATTTCGTGTGAAACCGAAAATATAAATTCAAATTTCCTTATGACTCTGTGAAACGTGTTGTCTCGACGTTTACGATCATTTCAAAAGATTGTAAGTGACATGTTAAGTGACGAAGCTGCGACGAACCCACAAACTATCCACCCAACAAGTCTCCAGTAATATTTCGTCGGGTGTCATCCCACATATACGAATAGACCCTGGAATGTGGTATTCTCCGGCATTTTTAAACTCAGTGTCAAACACGTTAAATTATCACTCTCCAGACCACCCGAGGAACTCGGAAAACATCCCTAACTCAAAACGAGATGAGGGGAAAAAAACTGAAAATAACAAAAGAATAAGTGGAGAATAAGAAAGTCTAAATGTAATCGTAGAACAGAAAAAATATGAGGTTTTCAGACTAATTCATTTCATCTCCAGTTTTTATTTAAATATCTCGGAAAATAAGCGAAATTGAGCAAATTTGCCTGAATTCTTCTTCATAGAAAATTTCAAGAGCTTCAAGAGGAATTCTACCAAATTCGCTCTATCTCGCTTATTTTCCAAGATATCTTGGAAAAAATTAATCATGGAATAAAATCGATTTGTCTAAAAAATTTACAGTCTTAAAACAGAGGAACTCCATTTTTTCCAACAAACGTTTTTTTCCAAAATATTTGGGAAACTAAGCGAGATAGCGTGACTTGACCCGAATCCTTTCTTTTTACACAAAATTCCGAACGCTACAAAACAGGATTTGGGCAGAATCGTTCTGTCTCGCTTAGTTTCCAACATATCTCAAAAAAATAATTTTAAAAAAAATAAAAATTGAAAAAAGAAAATTACACCATCAAAAAAAATTGTCCAAATGAGATAATTAACTCTAAACCACCATCTTCTCCTCTAAAATTGAAAACAGGAACAATAATAATAACCATAAATACTCGTTGAAACAGTGCATTAAATGGCGAATGAGAATTAATATTCTCCAAACTTTTATGTATTCAATGAATTATTTTGAAGTGGCCTCTTATGCTCATTTCTTCTGTGGTGAGAAGATAAAGTTGTGTGGGATACTTGACTCTGCTTTTATGATCGTAAGCGCAAAATGACGTGGGCCAATGAAGAGATGGTGAGGGGGGAAGAGAAGAAGCAAAAGAAGAAGAAGGAGAAGAAAAGTGAAAGAGGGGTAGCTTCTTTGTTCCGCTAATGTCTCGTTAGCGTGAGCCCAGGGAGGAAGGTAAAGACCCTTCCCCCTCCGTCATAACCCGCATGCCATCCCCCCTCCCTTCCCCCTCTCACCTCCTTCTCTTTCATTTGAGCCCTGCGAAAGGATCCAGAGAAGCTAGCGACTACCATCTTTCATACACAGGGATTATCCCTGGAAAATGCATAAATTATCAAAGCAGATAGAGCCCACGAAATCCCATTCTCACCCCCCCCCCTCCCCTTCCCCCTCCCACCTCCTTCCTCACGCGATTTTCCTACTGTGCTACTATAAATGCAAGTAACTGCACGAATTTACGCTTTTCCCTCTTGAAAACTTTTCCTCTACCATTTTAATTCAATTTAACCACTGGATTTTATTCAAAACCAAAGCCATTTCACCATTTGAATTTTGTTATTCAAAGAGAAGAAGATTTTGTTACTCTCAATAGAGATTATAGATTATTCCAATGTTGAGAGTGAAGGAGAAGTCGTTTGATTCATTTGTAATGAGGCAAAATCATTTATTCATCATTGGATTTAGAAATCTGAGATTATTTGTCGATTAATAAATTATCAAAGTATTGGCTTATGATTTATCGATGTGATGATAATTCACATCGGGGAATTATCTATTATTCAGATGTTGAGAAAATGAACAGAGCTGTATGGAAAATTCAAGGGAGGCTCATTATTAAACGACAACATTGAAAATTTGTTGAATTCATCGTGTTGAAAATTCATCAATGGATTATTCAACTGAATAATGATAAACTTTATTAATCAGTCTATGTTTTAAAAATTGTTTTGAGAAAATTCTGGAAACGAAACGAGATAGGACTATTTCGTCTCCACTTTTCTTTGTTGTTCTTTGAATTCTCTACAAAAAAAAGGTTATGACGAAATCGGCTTATCTTGCTTAATTTCCGAGATATTCCATTGTGAATAATCACAGAGTTAAGTCAATTTGTTCTGTTTTAAGAATATGAAGTTTTCAGGCAAAGTGATTCCATTTGTTCATCAGTTTTACTGAAATATCTCGGAATCTAAAAGAAATAGAGCGCTCTTGATATAATTCTGATTGCACGCTGAAAAAAATAGTAGTAAAAACTATCCAATATTAATGTCATTGACCCTTGAAAAATATTTTTCTGAAAAAATTCAAAAATCTCCTGAATTCACTGAATTTAGTCAATTAAATCGATTTGACTTAACTAAATTCTGTAAATGCAACAATTTTTCAAATTTAATCATAAAAATATTTGCTAAGGACCAATGGTATTAATATTTGATAGTTTTTACCACTATTTTTTCTCAGTCTGAAAAACTGAAAAACCTTCGAAAATCGACTCAGCCAAGACCAAGCGATTCTCGTTACAGATCCATCTCAGAAACCTTCTAAACTTTCTATGAAAAGGATTAGGCAAAAATCGCTCTATCTCGCTTAGTTTCTCAGATATTCTTTAAAAAAAACTGATAGAATAAAATTGATTTGTTTGAAAACTTCATAGTCCTGTTTTACCTTTTCACTGCCGAAATAATTCTAGCCAATTGATAAATATCTATTAATTTTTCTTTTATTTTTCTTTTATAGTTGGATATCCACAGAGGACACCACTCAAGCCAGTTGATATGTGCCAAGCACAAAGAACTGATGACGTTCTCTTCACAATGTTCCGGCTGAATCCAACTCCAATTCCCTGTCCATTCGCTGGACCACCCTTCACGTTTACTTATAATCGAGGCGATGGAGATTGTGCCCAACCTGTCAGTCATGCTGAAGGCTGCACGGATGAGAGTAAATTGTTGCTCAAATATCAAGCATGTCCGGATGTTCCTGGTTCCGAGTCAAACAGTGAGTTATCAAAAGAAATTTCATTCTGATGTCTCTTTTTTGTTTTTTTTTGAGGATATCAGGACTCGTTTTTGATGATGCCATGTTGGTCCCGGTTTCTGAAACTTTAAAACCAGTTTCTGGAAGAATAAATCGAAGGCAACAACTATTTGCTTATTAAATGTAATTTAATTATATTAATGCATATTTAGAATAAGATAAAACAATGCTAATACATTGTCAAATCGCGACATTTCGCTTATAATTCAAGCTTCCTCGGGCTCTTGACATTCATAGCATATTGTTGAATAAAAACTAAGCAATTTCATGATAAAATGGAAAGATCATATGTTTAAATATCTAATCCAAAATATCCAATGACTGAATATTAAACGACAAAATATCCAATAAAATAAATGTGATGTTAAAATATAGGCTTCATCACATGATATTTTGAAATTAGATATTTTGGCCTAAATATTCTGACGTTAGACATTTCGGATAAAATATTCAGATGTAACACCAATGAAAGTGCTAAAGCACTTTCTGAATCGCGTTTAGAGTCAACACTGAGGAAGCTTAAATTATAAGAGAAGCATCGCAATTTGACAATGCATTAGTATTGTTTTATTTTATTCTTCCAATAGCCCATGACATGTCAAAATTATTAATAGAAATCACGGAGATAAATCTAATAAGTAACTGAAGAATTTGCAAAAATGGTCAGTTACTGTGGCAGTGTCAGAAGCCGGGGCCACCAGGGTATCTTGGAAACTAGGCGAGATAGAGCGATTTTCTACTTCTTTCCCCTATCTCTCGAGATTCTCAAAAAAAAAAAAATCAGGCAAAATTGTCCTATCTCACTTAGTTTCCAAGATATTGAGGAAAAAGATTTTAAAAAAATCTACTTATGCTGTTTTACCTCGAGAATTCAATTTTCGTTTAATTATCGTTTTCACATCATTTTTAGCTCGTGTTATAATTGAATTTCCTCATCAAAATTAATTTCCAGTATTAATGAGATGATATAATGCCAATGTTCGAGGTGACCTGGTATAAATTCTTAATAGTCGAGACGTCTCAGTTCTAAATTCATCCATTATGAACATTTGAAATATTCAGTCTTTCTGAACTAATATATGACTAATTAATTGTCCATTTTTCTCCGATATTTGCGACTTTAACGGAGATCATTGAAATGAGATTACGAATGGAGGACCCAGACGTCTAGGACGTGTAATTTTGTATTCGTCGAGGAGGGGTGGGGGGTGAGATAACCGAGTGGTAGGAAATGGGGTCAGAGAAGCTACAGTATCATCATTTTTTTCCTCTTTATTTTTTTCGTGCCTGAGTATTTTTATTTTACGACCTTTTGGAAGTGTGTCGGCTGGACTCTTTGATGGGGCTACAGAGGACAGTGAAGAATTACAGAAAATAGTTAATGAACAAACATTATTCACGACACGCAATCGCATTAAGGAGCAGTTTCAAATGGCTTATGTCAAATAATTATAGGAATCAAATAGATTGTTGGAATTTTACGTTTTTTTTTACTCATTCTCGTCATTAGACTGTCCATTGGACAAAAACAACATTAGCTAATTATATTTTTCTCTTCAATTCTTCACACAAAAGGGAAACGTCAAGTTTTTGAATTATTTCAGCTATTAATCTCTTTCATTTTCATCTTGAATACTCGATGTGATAAATTTTTAAAGATATTTTTTGAAATATGAATTAGGTCAAATAATTTAGTCATGAAGAGGTGGAACGTGGTAAATCTATTTTTTATGAGTATATGTGGGCAAATTAGCGAGATAGCGCAATTTTGGCTGAATCCTTCTTTGCAGCTCTTGGAATTTTCTACAAAAAAGTATTCAAATAGAATCGCTCTGACTCGCTTAGTTTTCAAAATATCTCCAAAAACGAAATTACAAGAAAAATTGAGTTTTTTTTGCTTTATATCTTCACTACTAAATTATTTTCAGTTTTCTCAATTGGAAAATTGAACTTCTCCATTCGCTCATGTCTGAGATAAATTTTGAATTATTCATTATCAAATACTCGATATGCTTAACATGCAGAATCTTCTTAATCATTCATTCCCTGGTTTTTCAGTTTGGAGTTGAATGCACTCTATTTTCTTTTTCCTTTAATCAATTTTTCTGGAAATTTCTCGCGGTTGTTGTGGAAAAAAAACAAATAACTAAAAAATAGTCAGAAGTGCCACATTCACTAGAATAAAAGGGACGTATCTTCACGACTTACACCTTTTTGTTTCCACTGATTTCTGCAATTTTTTTCAATTTCCCTGGAGAAATAAAAATAACGAAAAGGCGTAAGTCCAAGAATTCCAATTCTATTTGAAAATCCTCCGCCAAAAAAGAGTATAAGTCGAATTTTTTTCAAATTAGTCTTCTCTACTCTAACAATAGTCCTCACGCCATTTTATTTCCAATTCTTCGACATAAAACAAAAAATACTCAATAAAATTGTAATTTTAATATTGGTCCTCCCTTCTTTTTGATAGAAAAAAAAATTCACATTTTTTTCATTCAACGAGAGGATCCGCGCGTGCTACGCACGCGCCGTCCTTTCTTTTTATCGTATATTTATTATATAATTAAATAGTAATGAAAATTTGAAAATTTCGAGAATAAATATATCGCAAAACTCGTTTGTATTCGTTTGTACAATGAGATGTGAAAAAATATTGATCCTGGTTCCTGAAATCTTGAAATTACAGGAGAACAATATATTTTACAATGCAAATAGCGTAATCTTTTGTACGAATTTTTCAACAATCTCTCCTGGAGAGTATTTTGCGAAATTTAAACGGCACTGGATTCTTGTGTTTTACTTCCTGATCCATCAGCTTTTCATAAGGCTTGATCCACGTTAAGTCACCCTCAATATCATATATTGAAGTTAAATGAACCGACCCTAGTCGAAATTTTTCGACGTATTCCAACGAACATTGAGCCTATTTTTGACGGATGAATATTCGTTGAAATCCGTTGAAAGTACGCTGAATGTTATTGGAACACCCGATGTATTTTGAACGAACGTTCAACGTGGAACAGGGCAGTTTAGTTGAGACTTCCTCTAGATTCCCAAATCGGAAAATTTACTTATTCGCCCAATTTTTAACCGATAATATTCCTTTGATGTTTCATTGAACCATCACGATTTCAACGCATTTCGTTCAAATTTTGTTGAAATTTGAACGTGGATTTCTACGCATTTCATTGTCCAATCAAATCTTAACGAAATTTGAACGTAAATTCAACGTTCACATTTTATTTCGTATTTAAAAAATTGACGAACTCAATAGAGAAAAAGAGGGGGACAGGGAGATGATTAGAGGATAAGAGATAGATATAGGGAAAGTCTAGGTAAAATGATGTCGATTTTATGCAAAATACTTGAAATTAGTGTTAGAGATAATTTTCTATGATTCTTCAATAATTCCACTTTTTGGTCAAGATTTGATGGGATAGCCTTCTGCATTTTTAGGAACATTCAAATTTTCAGAAATATCTCCGATTTTATTGGTCGTCACCTGAAAATTCCGAATGGAGGTGAAAGTTGAGATCATTTGCTGTGAATTCGTGGGTTTGAATGAGAAAATATCAATTTATGAAGTATTTTAGTGCCCATAAATACTTGAAAAATCACGATTTATCAATTGAAAACCCCGTAAGTCGATGGCAAATGATCTCACCTCCCATCTCCATTCAGGCTTCCTTTTTCCACCTCGAAGTTTCTCAACTTCTCGATAGAATCATTGAAAAAAATCTATCTTCAACCTTTCCTTGCTAATGTTCATTTCACCCCGTTTTCTTCCTAATTGACATTCAAAATTAATATGAAATGAAAAATGATAGAGAAAATGTCCAAAAGAAATATTATCGATATTCATGTTTTCTTACGAAGGAAAAATAAAAATTTCCTGCTAAAAGAAACAAAGAAAAAAATGAGAATCTTCAACAGGCTTTTCGACTGATTTTTCAAAATCAATTTTTAATACTCATTGAAAATCGGGAAGGATTATTTTAGCAATGATTTTGTTTGCAATGAGTATTGAAAATTGATTTTGAAAAATCAGTGGAAAAGCCCGCTGAAGATTTTCATTTTTTGCTTTGTTTCTTGTAGTAGAAAATTTTCATCTTTCCTTCATGAGAAAACATGAATATTAATAATATTTTTTTTTGACATTTTCTCTATCATTTTCTCTTTCATATTAATTTTGAATATTAATTGGGGGGAAAGCGGGGTGAAATTGACATTCGAATGGAATAGTTGGAGATGGACTTTTTTTTGATGATTCCATCGAGAAATGAGAAAATTCGATAGTGAAATTAGCATAAATCTTATGATTTTTTTGCATCTTGTAAACAAATATATTATTATATAGAAGAAATATTAAAAAAATTTGCACTTCTAGTTTTCCGAATTTTCTACATGTACATATTCTTTATTTATTTTTCAATAATTTATTTGTTGAAAAAATAAAAAATATAAGGTTGGTTAGATGTCTGCTATCTTCAGTATCATAAAATTTGAGGTGGAAAAATGTGCCAGAATTAATTTTTTAACTTTTTTTTCCCAATTACTTTTTTAAAAATAACTCTGGTTCTATTAATCATAGCATGCATATTCTGAATGGAGGGGGGAGGTGAGATCATTTGCCGTCAATTTATGCGTTTTTCAATTGAAAAATATCGATTTTTTCAGTATTTATGGCTATTTTCATGAAAAACAGTTTTTCCTACATGAATATTCTAAAAATTGATATTTTTTCATTACAATCCACAATATCACGGCGAATGATCCCACCTTTCACCTCTATTCGAGTTTTTCAGACTACAGACAATAGAACTGGAGATATTTCCCAAAAATCGAATTTTCCGAAAAATTGAAAATGCAAAAGGTTATGCAAAGGAGTATCCCTTCAAATCCTGACCAAAAAGTAAAATTATTGAAAAATAGTAGAGTACATGATTTTCACTGCGAATTTCCACAGTTTTTTAACGGAATTATGAAAAAAAAAAAAATCTTTAATTTTCTAAATTAATTTCAAGTGTTTTTTTTTATAAAATCGACATCATAACTGAAATGTGTTCACTTTACCCCACCTTTCCCTACATCTATCCCTTATCATCCTATCACCTTCATCTCCCTCTCCCCCTCTTCTCCTCTTTTGAGTTCATCAAGTTTTTGAATACGAAATAAAATATGAACGTTGAAGTCCACGTTGAAATCCTCGTTCAAATTTCAACAAAATTTGAATGTACAAAAATACGTTGAAATCGCAGCTGTTTAATGAAGCATCAAAGAAATATCAGTTGAAAATCGGATGAATACTCGAAGTTTGGTAGAATCTTCGTTTAAAGCCAGTAAATTTTTCGACTCGGGAAACGTCATTTGTACCAATTATTTTGACAACTTGGTCAAATAACTGTTTTCGCGTGGCTGCCAGCTAAATGGCAAATTCCAACTTGGCATCCATCGACATCACAGAAATATTCATAATTTTTGAGCCAGCCACCATGTTCCTCATGTTGAGAGTAACATCCAACATACAGATGAAGTATCCAAAATTCGCCTTCTCTGGATTACCTCGGAAATTAAGAGAGATAGAGCGATTTTGATAATAATTTTATTTGCAGCTCTCATTCTCCTCTACAAAAACGGTTCCACATGGAATCTTGTATTCCCAGTTTTTACCCAGATATTCCACGGAAATTCCTATCAAACTGTCTCCAACAAAAAGATAAATGCCTAATTATTTCATAATTTGTTAGAAATATCGGAATCTTCATAACTATTTTTTTATAGCTTGCATTGTCCTCTGCAAGAAAGGTCTCTACGAAAATCCTGCATCTCCTTTATTCCCTAAGATATTTCATAGAAAATCCCACAACTATGATAGTTTCTCCATAGAAAAAATTGAGATCCCCAATTATCTCAATAAACATTCGAGATGACAGAATTTTCATAATAATCTTTTTTGTAGTTGTCACTCTCCTCTCCAAAAAAGGCTTCTTCAGAATTTCCATCATCTTCATTATTTACTGAGATATTATCCCTTAAAAAAAGCGAAAATAACATGACAATAAAGTTTTCAGACAGATTTTATCTCATCATTAGTTTTCTTTGAATATCTTGGAAACTGAGCAAGATAGAGCAATTGCGTCAGAATCCTTTTTTTCAGCTCTTAAAATCCACTGTGACAAAGCTCTGGAGCAGAATCTCCCTTTCTTCCTTAGATTTTGAGATATTCCAAAAAAACTACCATAATGAAATCAATTCTTTGGAAGGCCTATATTGGTAGAAGGACGCATATCAATGATCTCCACGTGTGGTGGTGGTGAATTTCGATAATTTCATCATCATCGATTTTATTTCATCATCAGTTTGTTACGGATATCTCTGAGTTTAAGCGACGAAGAGCAGTTTTCATGAGCTTCTTTATAGAGAATTCCAAGAACTACAAAAAAGGTGAATATAATGATTGTGAAATCTCATTTAGATACCGAGATAATTCAGAGAAATTCTCGACGAAATAAAATCATGATACTGAAAATAACATGATAATGAAATGAGCAGACATCTGAAAACTTTGTGCATTTTTTTAAAGTAATAAATCATTATAAAAAAAATATGTAAGCCATTTACACTTATGAATTTTTAAATTTTCTATCTGTGCATATTTTTTTTCAAATAATTTCTCTGTTAAAAGAAGAAAAAAATCTAAAAATTGTCAGATTTCTGCTATTTTCAATATCATAAAATAGCAGACATCTGACAATTTCTCATAATTCTTTTTCTGCACAAATAAATTATTCTTGAAAAAATTAAAATATACATATGCAGAGAATTTAGAAAACTATGAATTTTAAATCTTCTAAATATTTTTAAATAATAGTTTATCCTTTTGAAAAGTCTAAAAAATTGTCAGACGTGTGCTGATTTTATTATCAGGTGAAATTAATTCCTCTGAAAAATTCCTATTCTTTCTGGGATCTCCATCTTTTTTCACACAATAACTTGATTTTATTAATTAGATTCAGTCATTAGAATTCTCTATTTCTTATTGTCGCCGTTTAATCACATCAAATGACCGTTGTGTAGGTGTACAATAAATGGATTTGTTACATTTCCCATGACAGTGAGAGGTTAGGATGCTTCAGTTGCAGGAATTATGGGAAACTGCAAATATTTTCCGAACATACATGAGGCTGGCTCTCACATCGAGATTATTAATTATTTGACTGATAGCGTATTTAATTTTCGAAGACACCATAATTAACACTATCACGTAATGAAACTCGAAACATTTTGACATATCCCATCCAAGCATCGGGCTCGAAGAAAGTGAAGCTGAAATGACCGATAGATGTCGCGTCGGTTTCGCCCTTACGTTCTTACATCTTACATCTTACGCAGTATCGATATATTTTCGATTCGATATCCTCTCCTTTTTATATGTTGATATCCCTCGCGCCAAACTACACTCTCGTCCGCAATTCAATTTCAAATAATTGAGTTAAACATTTATACATCTATTTTTAATATTCTGCACATTTGCTTAATGAACAGAATCATGTGGAATATTCAGCTTCTAGTGGTTTTCATTTTGCAGAGAATGCGTATCAACATATAAAAAGGAGAGGATATCGAATCGAAAATATATCGATACTGCGTAAGATGTAAGATGTAAGAACGTAAGGGCGAAACCGACGCGACATCTATCGGTCATTTCAGCTTCACTTTCTTCGAGCCCGATGCTTGGATGGGATATGTCAAAATGTTTCGAGTTTCATTACGTGATAGTGTTAATTATGGTGTCTTCGAAAATTAAATACGCTATCAGTCAAATAATTAATAATCTCGATGTGAGAGCCAGCCTCATGTATGTTCGGAAAATATTTGCAGTTTCCCATAATTCCTGCAACTGAAGCATCCTAACCTCTCACTGTCATGGGAAATGTAACAAATCCATTTATTGTACACCTACACAACGGTCATTTGATGTGATTAAACGGCGACAATAAGAAATAGAGAATTCTAATGACTGAATCTAATTAATAAAATCAAGTTATTGTGTGAAAAAAGATGGAGATCCCAGAAAGAATAGGAATTTTTCAGAGGAATTAATTTCACCTGATAATAAAATCAGCACACGTCTGACAATTTTTTAGACTTTTCAAAAGGATAAACTATTATTTAAAAATATTTAGAAGATTTAAAATTCATAGTTTTCTAAATTCTCTGCATATGTATATTTTAATTTTTTCAAGAATAATTTATTTGTGCAGAAAAAGAATTATGAGAAATTGTCAGATGTCTGCTATTTTATGATATTGAAAATAGCAGAAATCTGACAATTTTTAGATTTTTTTCTTCTTTTAACAGAGAAATTATTTGAAAAAAAATATGCACAGATAGAAAATTTAAAAATTCATAAGTGTAAATGGCTTACATATTTTTTTTATAATGATTTATTACTTTAAAAAAATGCACAAAGTTTTCAGATGTCTGCTCATTTCATTATCATGTTATTTTCAGTATCATGATTTTATTTCGTCGAGAATTTCTCTGAATTATCTCGGTATCTAAATGAGATTTCACAATCATTATATTCACCTTTTTTGTAGTTCTTGGAATTCTCTATAAAGAAGCTCATGAAAACTGCTCTTCGTCGCTTAAACTCAGAGATATCCGTAACAAACTGATGATGAAATAAAATCGATGATGATGAAATTATCGAAATTCACCACCACCACACGTGGAGATCATTGATATGCGTCCTTCTACCAATATAGGCCTTCCAAAGAATTGATTTCATTATGGTAGTTTTTTTGGAATATCTCAAAATCTAAGGAAGAAAGGGAGATTCTGCTCCAGAGCTTTGTCACAGTGGATTTTAAGAGCTGAAAAAAAGGATTCTGACGCAATTGCTCTATCTTGCTCAGTTTCCAAGATATTCAAAGAAAACTAATGATGAGATAAAATCTGTCTGAAAACTTTATTGTCATGTTATTTTCGCTTTTTTTAAGGGATAATATCTCAGTAAATAATGAAGATGATGGAAATTCTGAAGAAGCCTTTTTTGGAGAGGAGAGTGACAACTACAAAAAAGATTATTATGAAAATTCTGTCATCTCGAATGTTTATTGAGATAATTGGGGATCTCAATTTTTTCTATGGAGAAACTATCATAGTTGTGGGATTTTCTATGAAATATCTTAGGGAATAAAGGAGATGCAGGATTTTCGTAGAGACCTTTCTTGCAGAGGACAATGCAAGCTATAAAAAAATAGTTATGAAGATTCCGATATTTCTAACAAATTATGAAATAATTAGGCATTTATCTTTTTGTTGGAGACAGTTTGATAGGAATTTCCGTGGAATATCTGGGTAAAAACTGGGAATACAAGATTCCATGTGGAACCGTTTTTGTAGAGGAGAATGAGAGCTGCAAATAAAATTATTATCAAAATCGCTCTATCTCTCTTAATTTCCGAGGTAATCCAGAGAAGGCGAATTTTGGATACTTCATCTGTATGTTGGATGTTACTCTCAACATGAGGAACATGGTGGCTGGCTCAAAAATTATGAATATTTCTGTGATGTCGATGGATGCCAAGTTGGAATTTGCCATTTAGCTGGCAGCCACGCGAAAACAGTTATTTGACCAAGTTGTCAAAATAATTGGTACAAATGACGTTTCCCGAGTCGAAAAATTTACTGGCTTTAAACGAAGATTCTACCAAACTTCGAGTATTCATCCGATTTTCAACTGATATTTCTTTGATGCTTCATTAAACAGCTGCGATTTCAACGTATTTTTGTACATTCAAATTTTGTTGAAATTTGAACGAGGATTTCAACGTGGACTTCAACGTTCATATTTTATTTCGTATTCAAAAACTTGATGAACTCAAAAGAGGAGAAGAGGGGGAGAGGGAGATGAAGGTGATAGGATGATAAGGGATAGATGTAGGGAAAGGTGGGGTAAAGTGAACACATTTCAGTTATGATGTCGATTTTATAAAAAAAAACACTTGAAATTAATTTAGAAAATTAAAGATTTTTTTTTTTTCATAATTCCGTTAAAAAACTGTGGAAATTCGCAGTGAAAATCATGTACTCTACTATTTTTCAATAATTTTACTTTTTGGTCAGGATTTGAAGGGATACTCCTTTGCATAACCTTTTGCATTTTCAATTTTTCGGAAAATTCGATTTTTGGGAAATATCTCCAGTTCTATTGTCTGTAGTCTGAAAAACTCGAATAGAGGTGAAAGGTGGGATCATTCGCCGTGATATTGTGGATTGTAATGAAAAAATATCAATTTTTAGAATATTCATGTAGGAAAAACTGTTTTTCATGAAAATAGCCATAAATACTGAAAAAATCGATATTTTTCAATTGAAAAACGCATAAATTGACGGCAAATGATCTCACCTCCCCCCTCCATTCAGAATATGCATGCAATGATTAATAGAACCAGAGTTATTTTTAAAAAAGTAATTGGGAAAAAAAAGTTAAAAAATTAATTCTGGCACATTTTTCCACCTCAAATTTTATGATACTGAAGATAGCAGACATCTAACCAACCTTATATTTTTTATTTTTTCAACAAATAAATTATTGAAAAATAAATAAAGAATATGTACATGTAGAAAATTCGGAAAACTAGAAGTGCAAATTTTTTTAATATTTCTTCTATATAATAATATATTTGTTTACAAGATGCAAAAAAATCATAAGATTTATGCTAATTTCACTATCGAATTTTCTCATTTCTCGATGGAATCATCAAAAAAAAGTCCATCTCCAACTATTCCATTCGAATGTCAATTTCACCCCGCTTTCCCCCCAATTAATATTCAAAATTAATATGAAAGAGAAAATGATAGAGAAAATGTCAAAAAAAATATTATTAATATTCATGTTTTCTCATGAAGGAAAGATGAAAATTTTCTACTACAAGAAACAAAGCAAAAAATGAAAATCTTCAGCGGGCTTTTCCACTGATTTTTCAAAATCAATTTTCAATACTCATTGCAAACAAAATCATTGCTAAAATAATCCTTCCCGATTTTCAATGAGTATTAAAAATTGATTTTGAAAAATCAGTCGAAAAGCCTGTTGAAGATTCTCATTTTTTTCTTTGTTTCTTTTAGCAGGAAATTTTTATTTTTCCTTCGTAAGAAAACATGAATATCGATAATATTTCTTTTGGACATTTTCTCTATCATTTTTCATTTCATATTAATTTTGAATGTCAATTAGGAAGAAAACGGGGTGAAATGAACATTAGCAAGGAAAGGTTGAAGATAGATTTTTTTCAATGATTCTATCGAGAAGTTGAGAAACTTCGAGGTGGAAAAAGGAAGCCTGAATGGAGATGGGAGGTGAGATCATTTGCCATCGACTTACGGGGTTTTCAATTGATAAATCGTGATTTTTCAAGTATTTATGGGCACTAAAATACTTCATAAATTGATATTTTCTCATTCAAACCCACGAATTCACAGCAAATGATCTCAACTTTCACCTCCATTCGGAATTTTCAGGTGACGACCAATAAAATCGGAGATATTTCTGAAAATTTGAATGTTCCTAAAAATGCAGAAGGCTATCCCATCAAATCTTGACCAAAAAGTGGAATTATTGAAGAATCATAGAAAATTATCTCTAACACTAATTTCAAGTATTTTGCATAAAATCGACATCATTTTACCTAGACTTTCCCTATATCTATCTCTTATCCTCTAATCATCTCCCTGTCCCCCTCTTTTTCTCTATTGAGTTCGTCAATTTTTTAAATACGAAATAAAATGTGAACGTTGAATTTACGTTCAAATTTCGTTAAGATTTGATTGGACAATGAAATGCGTAGAAATCCACGTTCAAATTTCAACAAAATTTGAACGAAATGCGTTGAAATCGTGATGGTTCAATGAAACATCAAAGGAATATTATCGGTTAAAAATTGGGCGAATAAGTAAATTTTCCGATTTGGGAATCTAGAGGAAGTCTCAACTAAACTGCCCTGTTCCACGTTGAACGTTCGTTCAAAATACATCGGGTGTTCCAATAACATTCAGCGTACTTTCAACGGATTTCAACGAATATTCATCCGTCAAAAATAGGCTCAATGTTCGTTGGAATACGTCGAAAAATTTCGACTAGGGTCGGTTCATTTAACTTCAATATATGATATTGAGGGTGACTTAACGTGGATCAAGCCTTATGAAAAGCTGATGGATCAGGAAGTAAAACACAAGAATCCAGTGCCGTTTAAATTTCGCAAAATACTCTCCAGGAGAGATTGTTGAAAAATTCGTACAAAAGATTACGCTATTTGCATTGTAAAATATATTGTTCTCCTGTAATTTCAAGATTTCAGGAACCAGGATCAATATTTTTTCACATCTCATTGTACAAACGAATACAAACGAGTTTTGCGATATATTTATTCTCGAAATTTTCAAATTTTCATTACTATTTAATTATATAATAAATATACGATAAAAAGAAAGGACGGCGCGTGCGTAGCACGCGCGGATCCTCTCGTTTATTGAAATTTACGAGAACCAGTGAGAAGAGTATGATGAGGAAAAGTGTGGGAAATGTGAACAGGGCGGGGTAGAAGCTAGAGAGTGGGTGGGAGAAGGGGGGGGGGGCGAGGGAGGGTGGATTGCATTGCGTATACAGAAGGCCTGTTCAACGGGTGAGTTTCACTAGTGCTTGAGTAAGAGAAAGGGAGAGAAGGTGAAATGAAAGGCCGAGGTTTTACACCACCCTGGGCTGTTTCGTCCTTTCCACCTCACCCCCCTTTTATAAAAAATACCATAGCCTCTACTCCTATGCTGAATTAAGCGTTAAATTTATATATAAACGTGTAGATTATTCACCAGCATTTATACGTTTCTCTCTTTTCTCCTACTTTTACCTTAATTATTTTTCTCCTACAGTCTTTCACGAACTTTTCCCCATTTTTCTTCTTTTTTTTTTTCCTTCTCATTTAGACGTTAATGCACTTGACGTATTTTTCAATGCTCAATTCAATTGAAACAAAAGTTTGAATAAGAAATATTTATGTGAAATTTTTATTCACATCGATTTCTTTTCATTCATTTGTGAGACTGAAAAAAAATGTAATTAATGAATTAATTTAAAGAAAAATTAAGACTTCACTGAAACTTGTTAATTCCAGTATTTTTCTTTTTTCATTAACTTTTCGTAAAATGCGAGAAACTAGGCGAGATAACGCGATTTTGCCTGATTTTTTTCTTGTAGAATTTTAAAAGTCAGAAAAAGCATGAAAGCAAAATCGTTCTATCTCATTTAGTTTCCGTGATATTTTCAAAAAGCTAATTATAAAAGTGAATGACTCATCAATTAAACGCAGTGACACTCCAAGTCATTGGGGAATAAAAAAAAATGCAATAATAAATGAAGTTACGAGAGGCAAATCAGTGGGGCTTCTGTTAGATTGTAGCTTAATAAAACACAGCAATGGGCAGGACAGATCGAAGCCACTAAATGGATTATAAAGTAATTCGATTATCATTCTTTCATGGGCCGTCAACTCCCTCGGGCACTATATATATATATTTTTTTTTAAACTCCAATTTGAATATAAATAATCTGTCGGGGATCCGCAATGACCCATCACGAGTACTCCAAATCCGTACTGAAATCACTCAACCAATGAGGGATAAAGTACATCCATCAGTAACGTTGAAATAACGAACATTTTAATTATCGAAAATTGAGATGAATTTCGAATTTTATTCGACAATTTTAGTTGAAGAAAAAAATCAATGATTCAATAATTAATGCGGAGTAATAATTAGGTTAATGATGAAATTAATTTTTATAGATTTATTGCAATTTTAAATTGAGTGAGTAATAAACTTGTTTATTTTGTAGCGGAGGAACTCCAGTGCTTGGCAACATGGAAGGATGGAAGGAACAAATATTTGGTTGGCACTCTCACATTTTCTGGTAGAAATGCCGTAACTAATGAGGAAACATTCAGGTAATTAATCTATTTAAAAAATAATAATAATAATAATTCTCAACTCAATCAATAAAATGAATAATTTTACTTTATTATCGTCGACTTATTCAATTAAAATTAATTTTATTAACTTGATATTAATCATTTTCACTGTTGTCCCAATGATTATTTGTATTGGTGAATTATGTGATGGTACTGTTGACTGGTCAATTTTCAATTATTGCTAATGAAAGATTTTAACTGGCATCCATGCGAGACAAAACAGCTATTTCCACATGGGAAATTGTACGTTATAAGCTTGATTGAGATATAATAGAAGAGTTTCAATTAGTTAAATTGACATGGATACTCAATTCACTCGAAATTGTTGACTAAATTAATCAATATAATTCTTTCAAGAGTTCAAAATAAATTGAGTTGTGAAAAAATATAACAAAGGATATGTCTATTTTTTTCGTCATTTATTTTTTTTGGTATATTTCGGAAGCTCAACGAGATAGGGCAATTTTGCTGGAATCCTTCTTTTTTAGAGATTTTCAAGAGTCGCAAAAAAAGAACTGGGACAAAACTGCTCTATCTCGCTTAGTTTCCACTATTCGTGAAAATCAATGATAAAAAAATAGATTTTCCTGCGTATCATGGGAATAGCAGACATCTGACAATGTTCAGCTTTTTTTCGATAAACAATGGAATAACCATTTTAAAAAACAATGAAAAATATGTACATGTAAAAAATTCGGAAAACTGTGTGCAAATTTAAAAAAAAAATTTGTGACTATTTACATCTTTATTTCTGATAATACTGAAAATAGCAGACATGGAAATTTTTTAAAAAATAAATCATTTTTAATAAAATAAAAAAATATACACATGTGGAAAATTTCAACGAATGTGAGTGCAAATTAAAAAAAAAAAAAAAAGATTTATCTCTTTAAAAAAATACAAAAAATTGTCAGTTGTGTGCTAATTTCATTATTATTCTATCCTGTTCACCTCAATTTCAATTATTATGAAATCTGAATATATTTTTTTTTTTAATTTAGATGTTTTCTCTACGAAAAAACAAATCATCACCACACTGGAGATATAACTTACGAGCTCGCACAATCTGGTGATTCAAGTTGCAGTGCCCTCAATTCGGTAGCCGAGGGTTCACGTAACATCAAACTGACAAAAGGTAATAAACTACAGTGACAATATTATCACCCATTTATCAGAGAGAAACTGTAACGAGAAGAAAGAAAATTCATTAAAAATTTTATTTGATTTTCTATTAACAGTGGATCGTGCACACAGCAGATGCAAGTATCCGTCCTGGGTAACAAAACGTCATCATTGGCGTTCACTTGATAATTCACGGAATTATCATTTTACACTTGGTAATGCCACGTTAAAAAGAAACGCTGGTGAACGTGGCGATCGTTCTCACGAGGAGAGAATTGTATGTCATAATTTAGAAAATGATGCCGATGCGGGTGGAACTAGAGTTAAACTTGTTGCACACGTTACGAAAGGATGGTGAGTCGAATGATCAATTTACTAGTAAAAAGATAAAACATAAGTCTATATTTTGTCATTAATTTTGTCAAAATATCTGGGAAACTATGCGAGATAGTGCGATTATGTCCAAATCCTTTTCTATAGTTTTTGGAATTCGAAAAAAAAGGATTAGTGCAAAACCGCGCTATCTCGCTTAGTTTCCGGGATATTCTTAAGAAACAAATAACAAAAAAATAGAATTGTCTCCAATATTTTTATCAACTTGAATTTAGATTCCGTGATTATTGAGATTTATATCGATTTTCATACGTTTTATTGTTACGACTCAAACGAGACACTTTTCCCCATTCTCCTCTCTGTAGACACTCGTTTCGCTCGTTTGACGAATCATCGACGTGCCTTTTTAAATATTTCCTTTGACGCGAAATGACGCTCTCTCATAGAAAAACCCAAACCCTCTCTCCCTTTCCCTCTTTTTTTTTTTTTTACTGAATACCTCATGGCTTTTTCTTATTGCAGCGATATTGGCTACGTCTGCATGATCTTCCATAAAAGAGACGGAAACGTTATCGAGCTCCAGCAATCAGGTGAGTTGAATATCAATTTCTCTCTTTCTTTTGCTCCTTTTTATTCATTCAATTGTGCCATCACACTCTGACTACACTTGAATGAATGAGGGGGAGAATCAGAAATTATTGGAGCACTAATAAAACATTTTTTTCATCAATTTTTTATTCCATTCCTTCATTTCTCATGAATTTTTTCAATTTTCAAAGAATAATCGTTGCCAATGTGTGAATGTAAGAAAAAAGAATAAAAAATGAATATTTTTTAATAAAATTTATTAACAATTACAGATCGAAAAACAATCATGCCAGAGGAGGCGTGTCAAGAGGATTTGTCGGAAATGCCATACACAACATTAATAAGTAAGCTAACAACGCTAATTCAAATTAAACCACAAGTTTTTATTTATCGCCTTTTTCACCTTTAATAATTCCTGATTTATGTTCATAAATAAACGACTGAGGAGAATGAATCTCCGTACAGAGTAATAATGCTTGAGGGAGGGTGATTTTATCGCTGAGACGAAGATGAATACTCTCATCGAAATATACTAATTAATTTACTAAATAATTTCAGTAGTGAACCAAAAAAAATTTTTTTTTCGTTCGTTATTGCAAAATAATTCGGAAACTAAGCGAGATAGCACAACTTCACCAATACCTTTTTTGTAGAGGATTTAATTTCAAAAGCTACAAGAAAGAATCTGGTGAAAGTCGCGTTATCTCGCTTATTCTCCGAGTTATTCTTCAAAAAAAAAGAAAAAAAAACAGATTCGAGAGCTCCCCCTTTTTTTCCATTGCCATTTCAAAATCTCAGGATATTAATGAAAATCAAAATCGTTAATTATTTATTATCCCTATAAATTCATTGGATGAGATGAATCATTTTGTAAAGGAAGATATCAATAGATTAATCAACTAATGCATCATTTATCACAATTGTTTTCTTTGGGATATAATTCAACAAAATGTTTTCATTCAAATAAATCATATTCCATTGGAAGCTGCAGTAATGCTGTATTTATTGATTCGATATAATATTTTATGCAGTCATTGCATGAATTTATTCATTTTATTCAAAATGTTCAGCAAATTTAATCTGTTTAAAATTAATGATTTTCTCGAACAGTCTATCAATTTATCCGATTTTATTTAAACGTGGATTTTTTTCTGTAACTCATTTCATTTTAATAGATAGAAGAAAAAAAATTAATGATAATCCGTTCTATTTTTTATAGCATCGACAATGGAGAAAGGCAAATGTCCTCAACCAGGGAGGTACACAGTGATTAATTACGTGGTTCCTGGTGTACTATCAACAACACCTAGACGACAGCGTAGAGGTGTTCAAGCAGTTAGGGCAGCACAGAAAATGACATGGCAGGAGGACAGTGAGGACGAGGAGTGCAATGTATCTGACATACAGATTGGATGTGGTTCGCCTGATCAGAGTGAAATGATAATTGCAAATACGTGCGAACGTGAACAGCTTGGTAAGTTAATAAGCCAAAGGATAACTAGAAAAAAGAGATTAAATAGTTTCATATAATTCACTTCGAATTTCATTTTTTTCTCAAAAAATACGTGCATTGCCAAAAAAAAAAAGAGGATCAGTTTATTTTTTTTGTCACTTGCTCATAATGAATATCTCGAAAACTGCGGGATAGGGCGACTTTATCCTAATTCTTTTTTGTAGCGATTTCTGGAGTTACAAAGGAGGATTAAGACAAAATCACCTTATCTCGCATAGTTTCCGAGATATTAAGAAAAATAAATGATGCGCAGGGGTAATCAATCTTGAAATTTGTGTAAACTAAACTCCAAATTGCAAAAATTAAATGATTTCTGCATTCTCAGCAGATTTTATTGAAATTCGTGAGATGTTTTGGAATCTATGAAAATTTAACGGATTTTTGAAGATTTCATTGATTGCCATGAGAATTCAACAAATTTCAGGGAATGCTAAGTGATTTTAAGATTTCATGGCAGAAACAGAGATTTAGAAAGCATCAATTAAGAAAAATTTGATTAAAATTCTTCCATAGTCGCTATTTATATTAGATGAAATTACAAAGATTTCCCAATTGTCAAAGATTTGGTGGAATTTCCATCGAATTTCTCAAGTTTGTGAGTGATTTCAAGACTTCTTTCCAGATTTCCTAAGATTTCAAAAATTCCAAAATTTTAGGAATCTTTGAAAGAATTCTAAAATTTTCATAAGATTTCTGATTTGAATGTACACCAGATTTCAAAAGTGATTACCCCCTTGGAATTACAAAAAAAAACTCGATTTATTCTGCTTCAATTATTTCTGTTGAATTATTGGAAGTGCCTGGTGACAAGGGAGGATAGATAATTAATTCATGTTTTTGTACTGTGTCCTGAAAATAGTGTATACCTGTCACGACAGTTGGGAGGATGAAGGTACATGGTACACGATAGTATCCCAAAAGACAAGTGAACAAGCGTCTGGTCTTAGTCAGACATTCTATCATTGTTTCTCGATGAGATGGGTAGATCCTTCGCCTAAATCACCTGGTGGTAGAGGCGGAAGGCCCGAACACCGCGAACAGGAATTATGGCTGTCACGGCCATCGCGGGAATTTCAAACGGGAGTTAATGATCAATGGACCTACAGACTGGCTCCACAAGGTGAGTTTTTATTTTTTCAACGTAAAATTTGATTTTTAATTGAATTTTGTGGATAATTCCCTTTTTTCTGCTGATTTTTATTCAAGAAAATCTCGGAAACTAAGTGAGATAGAGCGATTTCGCTTCAATCTTTTTTTTTTTGAAAATTTCGAGAGCTCAAGAACGCAAGATTGCTCTATCTCGCTTAGTTTCCGAGATATTGCTGTTTTATATCTTTACTCTTGAAGTCTCTCCTTTTCAGAATAATTTAATATTCATAATTTCTTTGATCAGGTATCTGTGAAGATTTAACGAGAGCCAGTGCAGCCTCTTCATCGTCCCTATCGAGGATTTCTCTAGTTCTTGCTGCTGGTGCTGCCATTCTCTGCAAATTATTATCAAGATGATGTGTATAATTCTCCTGAGAGCTGTCTTCGGGCCTAGATATGAAAGGATAAAGAAAAAAAAAGAATAATAATAAAGCAAATACATACTCAGCTAAAATGCACATTATCGACAAAGGAATTACTGAGAAATACCACCAAACAAAAACAAATTCTAGCTGTAAATTTTGTGTATGGGTGCTTTTGAATCGTTTCAGACTAAACAAAATGAAAAACAAAAAAGTAAAATTTTAAGTGTGAGTAATTACTTGTGAATAAAAAATGTATACGTGGAGATAGGCCAAAAAGTGAAGAAATGTAATGTCTTTTTACATTAGTCATTTTCTAGTATTTTCGTCTTATTTTGAAAAATTAAAAAAAAATGAATTTTTTTTTTTCTTAATATTAAGAAAATGAGTAATGGAAAAAGGCAACAGGCAAGTGAAGAAAAATCATTATATGTCCCGTTTTGTAATTTCATTTTTCAACAATTCTGTAAATCGTCTTTATAAAATTTGTAAATAGTATGTATATGTTTGTCAAACTTTGCTGAAGAAAAGTTCACGATTTTTTTTGTTTCATTGACAAGAAAAAACAAAAAATTGAAGAATTGTTATGAATTGCCATGAATTGAAATAAAATTGTTTTCATTACTCTACATTCAAACTCAATGAAAAAAAAAAAGTTTATTAACATGTTTTTACTAATTGAGATTGCCTGAGTGGACAATTAATCATCTTTACGTAACATTGAGTCGAAAACAATTGATTTCATTTGTTTCGTTCACTGAATTGATCTAGATGGAACTCTCAATTGCTGGACAAAAACGTGAATATAAATGTCGATAAAAACTGCTGTTAACAAATGGAAAATGCAATTATTCACGTAACGAGGAAGTGAATACCTCCAATTAATTATTCACGTGTTCATAATAAAATGAAACCACCAAATTTATATTCAAGAAAAACAAATCTAAAATAAGTAAGAAATCATTAACTCACACTGGGCTAATTGTTTGCCTGAATTTTTCTAAAAAACTAAACGAACTTCATTGTTTTATTCCATTTTGTTTCTTTCAATTCCTTGAAAAATCAACGCCTCCAGACCAGTTGTAAAATGATATTAGATATTAAAAGAGAGGAAGAAAATTTAATTAAGAAAAGATGAAACTGATGGAGTAACTTGTAAATACGATCAGGGTATAAGTGATCGGCGTTCAATTGTCGGAAAGATTGCAAAGAAAAAGAAGAAATAAAAAAAATAATGAAAAAATTGAAAATTTTAATTAATAAATCGAGTGTCAGACGTTCGATTAAATTTTGTGATCCAACTGACTGAGCGTCGTTACCGATCGAAGGATACGACGAAAAAAAGAAACTATAAATTTAAATTAAATTAAATTAAAAAAAAAAAGATGAAAAAAGAAGAAAAAAAACACACAGAGAGAAAAAATAAAAAATTAATTAAGATACAATTTTTATTCACCTAGCTAGTTGCACTTCTGTATATAAATAATTTAAATAATGTATAAAGACTGTTTTTAAGGGAGTATATATTAAAAAAAAAAGAGGTTTACGGTTTATTGATATTAACTATATAAATAAATAAATGGAAAAATGGAGTATGGATTTTTTTTTTATAAAAAAGAAAAAATCCGAGGAATGATTCTTAACTGGATTTAAGATTTTTTAAGGGGCAGGCCAATGATGAAGGAAAAAAATTCCTAAATAGTTTAATAAAAGAAAAAAATGAAAGAAAAAAAAAACACTTGAAATTCGTTACTGTACTTACGGTGGAGAAAATTTCTAGTTGCCGACACGTTCGTATCACAGAGTTCGGGTCAATGTAATTCAATAAATTTCTCAATCATTTTTTTTTTCATAATTACACTGATATTTTTCAGTTTCTGCTGTATCAACGAATACTAATTATCTCTAGAAAAGAAAAAAACAATTATCGTGGCCTATCTTCGCACTTAGTACCTAAATATCCATAAACTCTGTGGTATTCGACACGCCTAAGCACAAAGGAAGAAAAATAAAAACAGAGAGCCAAAAGAAAATTTTAAAAGAATTGTGAATGAAAATGAAAAATGTGCGAAACTTTGAAAGAATAAACTCCTCGAGAAAAAACTTTTTTTACTGTACATAACTAGGTATTTTTTATGAACGGCTTGTAATCCGGTATTCGAGGATAACAAAATATTATAATTTTCCTTTTGTATTGAAATGAATCAAGCCCATTAATCGAGATTATTATTATTCACTTGAATACTCGCATAATTTCATTCAAAACTTAAAAGAGAGAGAGAAATTAGTAGTAAAATTGTAAAAAAAAGTTGTGAAGAGATGAAAAAAAAATTGATTTTTTTTCAAGATATTCTTTAGAAAAGAAATGGTAAGAAAATCGACTTATTTCGTTTTATTTCTTCACTACAGACTCGATTCATCATTTTACAATTTTATCACTGACATAAACTGATAAAGATAATATAAAGAAAAGAATGAGAGAATTTCTATATTTCCATATCATTGTGGGCCACGAATAAATATATTGTAAATAATATCCGAGTACCGGATGACAAGATCGCTTACCTGACGTAATTTTTAATACAAAAAAACAAGCAAAAAAGAAACAGAAGATCCTAAATTAATAAAAAAAAATTCTAAGTATTTAGTGGAGATATAACAGATGAATAAAAGTCAGAACCTTTTTTTTTTGACCGCAGTTTTTGAAGGAAAAAAAATAATACTGAACATGTAATATAAAAAGTTTTGAAAATGAAGATAAATAAAAATTTAAAAGAATTTAATTAAAAAGAGTAAATCCAATGTGTAAGTGTGTGTTAAGTGCCACGGAAAGACGCTCTACAATTGAAAAAAAAAAGAAAATGTTTTTAAATAAATGGATGATGAGAAATAATGGAGTGATCAAGCGATTACTGAACCGATCAAGTGTACAAGAAGTATATATATATATATTTTTCGTTTATCACTGTGATGATTACATAATTATTATAAATATTAGTAGATAAGGCAGTTTGAGTGTTGTTTTTTCTTGCCACTTGTATAAATTTAAAAAAAAAACAAAAATACGGATAAAAAAAACGAAAAATATTGAATTAATTATTCTTAAGGGTTTTGGGGCTTATGAAGTGAAGAAAATGGAAATGAGAAAATAATGGAAAAAAAATGAGTAAATAAAAAATTTGTGAGTGGGCTTTTTGCTTGCCTACATAAGGAAAATGGAAAAAAACATTACTTTGGATCTAATTATGTAACTAAATGATTATGTATCATAATAACTATATGCGTAAGAAGTGGAGGAATGCTAAAGCTAACGTCTAGCAATATGCAGATGCAAATTGATTACCAACAAAAAGTCGGTGCGTCTGAAGATTGTTTTTTTTTTTGTTTAAATTCAATATTCCGTTTCGTCATTTCTTTTTGGATCGGTAGAGAAATTTTTTACAATGAAAAAAAATGGAAACAAAAACAAAGTTTTTATCAGTGAACTGGCGTAATTCTGTGAAGAATTGGATTTAAAAGATGAGTTGATTTAATTGAAATTTCTGATTCTTTTTTTCGTTATTTTTGTAAATATCCAATTTTTTTTTAAAGATCTAGCCAATCGAAATTTCAAATTATTACAATGCATTAAATTTTTTTAATGTTGTTGAGAATGGAGAATATTTTTGGTACTACAATGACTATTTAAATAATTATTTAGAGTGTTAACTCATCTTTTTACTCCATTAATTTGCAGAATTTATTCATTTTCACATCCAATTGAGAATTAATATGACAAAAAGCGATTATCAAGTGCTGTTCAGAAAAAATTCAATGAAAACGGAAATTATTATAAATTAATGGAGTCCACATTTTCGACGAGCGGATACGTCCTGGATGACAGTGAAAAAAAACAACGACTCATTGTTAAAGTGAAAAAAAAGAAACTAAAGCCTAATTTGGCATTCACGTTTGTGCATTTTTCTTCATGACAATGGGAGGAGAAAAAAAAGAAGAGACACAAACGTAAACGGATTAATTTGGCAGCTTTTTGTATTTCCGATCTCATATCTGCCTTTTCCAGACGCTAGCCGTTCGACTAGATTTATTACACGGTACCACTGTAAAGTGTCAGTCAGCGCTGACTGTCACGATATGAGCTAGCATGATGTGTAATGTTCATTATTATATTTTGAATACGAAATATATATTGAAAAGACTAAAATTATTCCTTTAATACTCAATTCTTTATGCGTTTTTTTTTGTGTAATTTCTTGCGATATATCGCTTGAAATCTTCAATTAGACTATTCAGTGATTGATGTACTTATTTGATCATTTTTTTTACGAATATCTCAGAAATTGAGCGAGATGGGGCGATTTTGCCCCTATTTCCTCCTGTGGGGATATTTTAACGGCTGCAAAAGAGGATCAGGAAAAATTGCACTATCTCGCTTAGTTTCTGAGATTTTTGTAAGCATGAATAATAGGAAAAACTACTCCGAAACATTACTCTCTGTATCATGGATTTGTTGATGTTTTCGCCCAGCAATTCTCTGCAAATATCTTGGGAACTAAGCGGGACAGCATGAATTTGTTTTCGATCTTTTTTGTAGTTCTTGAAATTCTACAAAAAAAATTCGGCAAAAAATCGACTTATCTCACTTTACTTCTTCACTGATCATTTAAATATCGCGCTAAAAGGGAGCCTGTTGCATGCATACTAAATTCGAAAAATTTGCATCGCTTATTATTCCTGCAATCACTTTCTTTGTTGGAAAAAAAGAGAATTACAGGAAGAAAATAGCGAAAAGCTGAAGCAGGAGATCCGCCCTTTTTGTCCTAATCCCTTTTTATTAAGTTCTTGGAATCCTCCACGAAAATTATTTCTTCTCAAATTTCGAAATATTTTGGAAGAATTGGTGTCAATTACCTGGAATTTTCTTGCCCGACTGTCGGTAAATTTATTTAAAAAATAATTGTAAAGGTCTTGTCACACAGGTTAACTATGTTGAAGGTTCAAATCGTAATTTTTTTCAATCTGGCATCTTTGACATCCTCAAAATAACCGAAGAAAAAGAAAAAAGAGAGAATTATTACATCTATGAAAATCTTCACAAGTGTGTGAAGTCACCTTAATCGTCAATTCCAAGAGGCGCTAGTGTTGCTCACGATTCACACATAAACTTGAATCTTCCTAATTCTCATCACGAGCCCGCGGACTTTCAGTCGTAGCTTTGCGACTCTCTGACTCGCTTCGACATTAATCTCATGATTAACAACGAATTTATCACGCTGAGTGAAATAAAAACACCCACGAATAATTGGTAAGTCGATAAAGTCATAAAATACTAGTATTATAGTTAAAAATCCCCTTTATTTTTTCAAATTAAAGTGAGCGCATGTGGAAAATCAATGAAAAAATTGAATGAACCGAAGAATGAAAATAATTCAGTAGTGAAAAAGTAAAATAGTGTAACTCTCTTTTTTTGTAATTTTTTAAAAATATCTCGGAAACTAAGCGAGATAGCGCGATTTTGCCTGAATATACTTTAGTAGATCTCAAAATTCTGTTTAGAAAAATATTCGTATAAAATTGCGCTATTTCGCTCAATTTCCAACATTTTCCATTTCGAATTATCACAAAAAACTCGATTTTTTTCAATATTTTTCTCCTATTCCGAACACAGCAAAAACACGTTAGAGATAACTTTTAATGACGCAACTACAATCTGCAAACAATGTCATTACAATTCGAGCACAGCTGTACTAACTTAATGAAATTAGAAAAAGAAGAAAAAAAAAAGGAAATTATTTATCTCTGAACGTTAAAGGCCTTTTATGCATTAATTTCCATCTCTCTATAGTGAATGAAGCGAGACCTCGTTACAAAACATGTACACTACGTGATGATCCAAAGGGTCGACGCATTAAGCATAAAACTCCTTTTAAATTCAGTCCCCAATGATTATCATTATTGAAGGAAAAAAAATCACTTTTCTCCATTCATTGTTATTTTAATTTTTTTTCTTTTTTTTTTCACTTCGGCGGCATAAAATATGCAATCACTGCACTTTGTTCAATTCAAGTTACGTAATCAGGGAATAAAACTCCATTCATCATTAACGCAAGGACAATTCATGGTTTATCATATCACTCATTCAGTAAATTGTAAGAATAAATTATAATGTAGGAAAGGATGTGAATTTAGTAGTGAACTATAAAAACAATAGAAATCAATTTTTTTTGCTATTTTATTTCAAAAAATGCCTCGGAAACCAAGCGAGATAGCGCAATTTTACTACAATCCTTTTTTTTTGAGAACTTTTCCTTTTTTTTGCCAGCTTCACAAAAAATTGGGGCAAAATGACGAAAAAATCGACTTTTGTTTAACTATTAATTAGCTAATTTTATTCATGGCAATTGATTAATTGAAAAAGCTTCACTAATTTACATAATCTTCATTTTATTTTTATTATTTGAACGTTAAAATTCATTGAAATAGCTTGAGGGTGAGAAAGGGGTTGCGTCACGTGGGAAATTTTTGAAATAATAAATCGTCTGAGTGGGACGCGCTAATCTCTTGGTATTGGAGCCTCGCGTGAATTCGATGAAAACGGGTCGACTGTGTTTTAGTGAGTTGAGGCAAGGTTTTTTTTTTACCACAAAAAACCCATGTGGGGGGATCATAGATGATTGCAAATTGCCAGCAATTGGCAGGAAGTCGGAGGGGAACTTTAACGTCTCTCCTACGTGAGCAATGCATACATATTTCTCTTACGCCTCTTTTGTGCCCTTTTTTCGACGAAATTTATATTATTTTTGGAGGCTTATTAAATTTGTGGATATTTCGGACGGGTTTATTTGAACGTGAAGGAAATGACAATTTTTTTTTTTTCTTTTCCTCAACTTCTTGTACCGCTACGTTATTCTGGAGTGACAGCACGTTTGTCCGAAAAGAGTGCCACTTTTATCTGCTTTCACAGAAGAATACTATGAATTTTTTAGTGGATTATTTACATAACTGTACAATTGACATTTTTTTAATTTTTTTTTTTTATTTGTAAATATTCTCGAAACTAAAGGAGATAGGGCGGTTTCGTATTAACCCTCTTTTGTAGAGAATTTCAAGAGCTAAAAAAAAGATGAAAAAAAAAACAATCTAAACTCTTCAAACGAATCCATTATATTTCATTATTAGTTCTTCAAAACTATCTCGGAAACTAAGCAAGATAGAGTGATTTTGCCCTAATCCTTTTCTTAAGCTCTTGAATTTCTTCAAGAAAAGGGTCTGGGCAGAATTGCCCTATCTCGCTTAGACTTCGAGATATTAAAAATGAACTGGGGTCAAAATGTCTCAAATTGATTTTTCTGAAAATCCCACATTTTCATAAAAATAGACTTTTTCTATTTTACCTCTTCACTACAGTCGATTTTAACAAACCATGAATTTTTATTGCATAAAAATCAAATGTTTGAACAATGCAACAGCCAATCCCTGTTAACCATCATTTTATTGTAAATTGAAATCGATCCATAAAAGGATATCGATGACGCCGTATAACTACTGTTCCATGTCGTCGTAAGAGTGAATGGCCTGAAACAGTATAAGCAATAGGCTAAGCGTTTGTCGGTGTAGGTGGGTATTAGTTTGTATGTGTTTGTATTAAACTTGGCTGCTGTGTCCCGTTAGGGGACCTGAAAGTATCCCCGTAGATCGAGAGGCCACAAACGGCACCCATCAGCTGCTGGTTACCCACTGATGGGCTGAATCTAAACAAAAATCACGTCTGATTCCCCTGTGCTCTGAGTAACGCTCTCGACTACTGCAATAAAACGGAATAAGGAAATGATTTAATGTTTTTCCATTTATTATTTTCCTGGGATTTGTAGGAGAATGAAAAATTGAATATTTTTTTAGTATTTCATTTTTGTCTCACTAGTTTTTTGAGAATATTTTGGAAACTAAGCGAAATAGGGCAAATTCTAGTGAAATATATGTTGTATAGAATTTCGAAGGCTAAAAAAGGATTCGGGCAAAATCGCCGTATTTCGCTGAATTTCCGAGATATTTTTGAAAAAATTCAAATAAATTCATGTTTTGGAGCAAAATAAGTCTATTTTTTTATCGTTCATTTCTCAAGAAAAGTTTTGGGAACTAAGCGAGATAGCAAATTCATAAGAAACTTATTTAGTAGTTTTCGAAATTCTCTACAATTCTTAAAAAACACATGACGAAAAAAAATCCTTTCTTGTGAAGAATTTCAAAGATTACAAAAAAATATTCAAAAAAGACAAAACTCCACTATCTCGCTTAGTTTTCGAGATATTTCCGAAGGCATTCAAATGAAATTATTTTTTGAAATAAAAATAAATTCATTTTCCTGTCATCTATTTTTCAAAAATATCTCGGAAATTAAGCGAGCTAGCGCAATTTTGGTCTCATCCCGTTTTAAAAGCTCTCAAAATTCTCTATAAAAGATGTCGAGAGCAAAATCGTGCTATGTCGCTTAGTTTCCGAGATATTCTCAGAAAACAAATCCCAAAAAAACAGACTTCTCCTATTTTGTTCAAAATAAGTCCATTTTTCGATCATTAATTTTGGAAAAATATCTCGGAAACTAATCGAGATAGCACAATTTCATCTCAATCCTACCCTATAACTCTCAAAGTTCTCCACAATCAAGTATTGAGGTGAAATTATGCTATCTCACTCAGTTTCCAAGATATTCTCAAAAAACAAAGTACAAAAAAAATAGAACTATCCTGTTCTTCTATGTTTTTACTGAATTCATTACTCATCACATAAATATAGAACTTCTTTTTTAGGTAAACATCTGAGCGGAACCACTCGTATTCCCCAAGGTCACGTAGCATGGGTCGCACCGGTTACACGTGCATTAGGCACGTATTTTGTTCGCTCAACGTACTGATCTGGGTAAGCACGTAAATTCCATGATTTCCCTAAGCAATTGAAACACACAGAGAGAACATGTTCTACTTCACATAAATAAGTATGCAGTTCTAATGTATTTATTGGTATGATCATTTAGAATGCAATAAGTAAATCGATATTTAGGTCATTAAAATCAGGATAATTATCTACTGCATATAATCCACCACATGTATTAATTTTCCAGTTAATTGAGAGAATTACCTGTTCTTAATACAGCATGCGTGTAATAATTTAATGTGTAAACTCTCAATTTTACTGGCGTGTGAGTGCAGCAAATGTGTCCCATCTCTCAAGTGAAACGACTTTTCTTTTTAGCGACTTTCCATTACTTCTCGCATGTTCTGCTCTTTTTACTAAAACATGTTTTTTTTTCTTTCTTTCCTCCTCAACAACAGTTGTCTGCCTGCGGAGTACTGGGTGCCGATCTTTGGCTGACACTGTCATATCGTGGATATGTAACACTCGTACCACAGTACAGTTTCATATCAGCTGAATCTATTTTACTTGCTGCAGGATGTATAACGTTTGTTATTGCCTTTTTTGGATGCTGTGGTGCATGGTTCCAGTTGAGGTTTATGCTCATTCTGGTGAGTAAATGTTTTTTTTTCATTCATTTCTTTTTTAGAATATCGGGAACCAATGGAGATACGCCTTTTTCATTCTGATCTTTTTTTTTGTAGAAAATTCCAAGAGCTACGAAAAAATATGATAATGAAATTCGCAAATATCTAAAAATTTATTGGAGTTTTTTTTTAGAAAAAAATTAAAAAAAAAAATATTTAGAAAATTCGCACTTGTACATTTTTGAATTTTTAACATGTGGATATTTTTCTTTTTATTTTATAATTCATCTCTTAGGAAAAAAAATCGCTAATTTGTCAGAATTCCGCTATTTTTAGTATCATATAATCGACCTATCTCGCTTAGTTTCTACTATATTTCTCTAGAAATGATCGCGAAGATAAGTCGATTTTGATGGAACTGAAAATAGCAGAAATCTGAGATTTTCATTTATTTTCTTCTTTTCAACGAATAAATTATTTTAAAAAAATGGAAAATACGCGCATGTAGAAAATTCAAAAAGCTATAAATGTAAATTTTTTTAGTATTTTTTCTTTATCATAATTTATTTATTTTCAAATATACCACAAATTGTTGCAAGTGTGCTAATTTCATTATCATCGATTTTAACATAATTTGTAATGAGACCGTTGGTGCTTAAAAAAGCAATTAAATATTCTTCTGAATTTTATAATTTATGTTATTTTCAGTACTTCAGTCTGGTGGTAATGATGTTCTTGGCTGAATTTATGCTAGGCGCATTAGCATTCGTGTTTCGTGAACAAGTGGGAAGAAGCCTTAAAGAAGAATTATTATCTGGTATTCATGGACATTACAATATCACGAGAGAACCAGGTGCACTGGCTACAATCTGGGATGATATTCATCAACAAGTAACAAATTTCATTCTACTAAGAACAATTGCTCTATTTTTCCCAGTAAAATTGCGATTAATGGAATTGTAGTGTTTCATGTTTCATTAGTCGAAATTGTCATAGGAAAGAAGACAAATAATTTAGTAGTAAATTCCAAAAAATTCATTGAAATGGAGGAATTTTTGTGGGAACCTGTTTTGTAGGTTCAAGTTACAAGAACAGAAAAGGTCATCACTGTAATTCCCCTTAAACCGTTGAATTTTTTGTAATTTCCCTAGAAACTCATGAAATTTTTGGATATTTTGAGGAAAAATGAAATGTAGAAATTATCATTTGAATTTTCGATATTTCAGTTTCACTGCTGCGGTGTCAGGGATTACACAGACTGGTTCCAGATTGACGCATGGCCAAATGAGGACAGAGTACCAGACTCATGCTGCATAAAACGTGAAAGATACTGTGGACGACTAGATCCAGAAGGTCGCAACAAAGAGCTTTGGTTCACAGACGGTTGTGCCTCGGCAATACAAATGTGGTTTGTCACAAGGCTCCATGTCGTTGGTACAATTGGATTAGTCGTGGCTTTTCTCCAATTATTCGGTCTCATTGCCAGCATGATACTCTTTTGTACAGTCAGACACAAGAGATCATCTCACTCGTACAAAAGTTATGACACAACAAATACCTAGGAACGCGCGTGGATCCCGGCATACGGGATCCACGAAACTCCAATAACTGAAGAAACTGCTGCATGAATATTTTCGCATTTTATTTTGAATTCATATGAATTCATATTCTTCTTGTCTTCGAAATACTCTTGAGATTATTTCAGTAGAAGAGGTAAAACAGAATAAAGCGATTTTATCCACCTTTTTTAAAGAATATATCAGAAATCAAGCGTGATGGTAAAATTTTGTCCGGATTGTTTTTTGTAGAAAATTGCAAAAGTTACAAAAATAATTTCGGGCAAACTCACGCTATCTCGGTTGGATTCCGATATTTTTCCGAATATTATGAAAACTAAGAGAGATAGCGCAATTTTGCTTCAGGCCTTTTTTTGAAGAGAATTTTAAGAACTACAATTTAAGGACAAAATCGCCTTATCTCGCTTATTTTCCATGATTTTTCCAAAAAATTACTGCAAAAAAATCGCCGTATTCTGTTTTACCTCTTCACCACTGATTTTCCATCACAATTTTTTATAGGGAGAAAAAGAAATAATGTCTTCGCGAACGAAGAATGGACTGCATGATTAATTTCTTCGTTTGTAGATAAAAAATAATAATTATTTGTACAAATTCAATTGAAAAATGTGATAACACATTTTTTAACTGAATTAAAATCATTAATGAGCTTTAAATACTTGAATTTATCAAGTACATCCAAAGTTTTCGCCTTTATAGTTTTATGATAAAATTTATCTTTACCTGTAAGACAGTAATTTAATTGTTGTATTATTGTGTGAGTGATTATTCTAATGAAATTTGTTTTCTCAAATATTTAAGTTGAAAGTAATTTCTTATTTTAAATATTAAATTAAAAAATTCACCGAATTATAACCGATTCGAATATGAATTATCTCCTGTCTCTGTATTATGTTGAATGAAATATATGAAAGAATGTGCGAGTTAATTTTTTAGAACAAAAACATATAAACATATTTATTATACAATTACTCATAGACTATTATTTAATTTATCAACAGATTTATTATAGGCCGACTAATTTTCCGCCAACCTGATTTAATGCAGCAGTTATGCCTCTTGATGTGTTTTTCGCAGCTCTTACCGGCAACTGCAATAACAAAAATCAATGTTTCAACTGAATATTATAAAATCATCGAAAGGAAAAAAGTGCACTCACGTCAATTACAGTATTGATGAAATTGCTGAGGCCCTCAAAGCCATTCACCAGTGCTCTTCCAAGGCCAATGAATTTATCGCCAGAGTTCCCATATTTTTCTTCTTCTTTTATTCTGTCGACAAGTGGAGTTGGCATGAAGATTGACTCGAGAAAACTTTGTGGTTGCTCTTTCCGAATTTCAAGAATTGCCGTGTCAGATTCTGATTCTAATAGAGCAGTTTCGCGGGTTTTTGGCGGGAAAAAATCATCGAGTAGACCTATTTTTACTGGTGTCGATGTCTCAATTGTACTTCTCTTCTCATTTTTTTTCGTTCCAATTTCATCGATTTCTTCATCTTCGATTCTTTCGATTTTTTTTGATGCATTTTTGCTACTTTTTGACCCTTCAACTTCCTCAATTATTCTACGTGCTTCACGTGCTGCCAGAACTGCGGCCACTGTGTTACCAGCTTCATTTGCAAATTCCTGAAAATTGTTGTAATGTTGAAACGATGAAAGGTACGTTTAGTGACACGAAAGAGCCAAGTACAAACATTTTCGCAATCATTTTTCTTCAAATGTTTTCTATTCATAATAGGCCTGCCATTATTGTATTTGCGATTGTTGATTACCTCGATACGGGGGCCTATTTTTTTTATTGACTACCAATGAGTTGTGCAATTATTTTTACATGAATATTAATTGGCATTTGAAATTTGCAGTTGTAATGTTACAATTCAGTAGCGAGGAGGTGAAACAAGATAAGTCGACTTTTTTCGTCGATTTTTTCTTTAAACATCACGGAAACTAAGCGAGATGGAGCGATTTTGTTAGTCCTTTATTATGTAGCTCTCGAAATTCTCTACAAAAACGGATTCTTCGACAAAAATTGCGTTATCTCGCTGATTTTCCGACATATTCTTAAAAAACGATCGGCAATAAAATTGTAATTTTTCTTGTACAACTCTGATCTGTTCTTTTTTTTTTAATAATTTGAAAGAATTTTAAATACAGTTACCTCCGCACGCTCGGAAATGATGTTTCTAGCCATCATTGCAAAATTCACTAATCTCCCTCGGCCAATTCTTATCGAGTCCATAATTTGGCCTAATAGATCCTACAAATGTATAATTCCAGGAGGCACTTGAATTTTATTGCTCAAGTTCAGTTGCGAAAAGGTCAAAGTAGGACAAATTGACTTGTGATCATTTCCAATGGAATATCTCGGAAATTAAGCGAGATAGCATGATTTCGCTTGAATCCTTTTTTGTAGAGAATTTGACGGGCTACCAAAAGAAATTAGCGAAATCGCCCTATCTCTTTTAGTTTCCAAGATATTGAAAAAAAAACTGCGAAAAAAAGGATTCATCCTGTTTCACCTTTTCACTACTGAATCATTCATAAATTTTGAAGAAAAACTGATTCAAAGCAGGTTTTTTTATATTTCAAAGAATTTTCATTTTTTACCATGCTCCGTTCCCACCCCGAGGCTCTCCTTATGATGCTATTATCCAAATCTTCTCTTGACGTCTCGAGTGATAAATTTGTTGGCTGATTAGCAGGTCTCGATGATACGAGACTGACAGTAAAAATGATTGCAACAAAAAATGTGCAACAAATTATTTGAACCATTCTGCTTCAACGAAAAAGAAAATCACCATACAAATTTATCCTTCACAATGAAATTAACGGGATGATAATAATTATTAGAGAAATTGAATAATAACACTTCAAAGCGCACTGAACCACTCGCAGGTGAACTAGCGACTGATTCTTTTTAGCGAGTTACAACTCCTTGAGAATCTTACGACATTTTTCGTGTGTATACTTTCTCTTTCAATGTATTTTCCCCGCGCAAGTTCAAAGTATTCGAGGATTCGGTCACGATCGTTTACCTCATCGTTACCCTGGCACTTGTAAACTTTCATTAATTCTAGTATCGAAAATGATTGACATGATAATAAAATAAGCTCTAATAAAAAGTAAAAATTTCATTGAATGAAAGGTGTTTCTCCATGATCAATACGTTCATGAGTTCCTCCACATCGCCTTTCTCATATTGTTTCAGTTACTTAATATGGGAAGCTGGGGAAAGTAACGGAGAATTGGGATTATTGGAAAGATTAGTGACCTCATCGATTCAAGGAAGAATTCATGTTTCGTTTATTATGTCATATACATTATTTGTTTCAAGAAACATATACAATAATTAAAATATGTGAATTTCAGAATTGAAGAAGAGATTTATCCAAAGAGTAGATTGAACGGCGCCTGAAAAAATAATTTTACCAGAATTAATCATTTTTTAATTGAATTAAATGATTAATTAATGATCAAAATGAGACACTTACCATTGCTATCGAAAACGGCAACTGCAAAAATAATTTTTGCATTATTAAAAACTTTTCAAAAAGATAGAGAGATTTATTGATTATTGAAATGAGATACTTACTGTTACCGCATAGATTGGTGCGAAGATCGGTGCCTGCGAAAATAATTTTTGCATAATTAATAAAATCTCAATGCAATGAAGGGATTTATTGATGATCGAAATAAGATATTTACCGTGATTAAGGTCCACATGATGCCTCCACCCCCATCGTCAGAATCGTCAATCTCAGATTCAGGTCCAAGCGTACAGTCGGTCGCACCTCCTTCAGTTACACAGTGAATACCAAGATTTTCATCATTTGAACTCCATAAGATGCCACCGCTGGTGTCATCTAAATTGAGACCGGAATTATCATTACTTCCACCGCTAGAATCGTCATTGGTGCCCAGTGCACTACCAACGAGCTGACCAAGAGTCCCTCCAGTACTGGAATCTCCTTGTCCTCCACTACTAGAGTCATCACCATTTCCTCCACTGCTAGAGCCATCATCATTCCCTCCACTGCTGGAGCCATCATCATTCCCTCCACTGCTGGAGCCATCATCATTCCCTCCACTGCTAGAGCCATCATTATTTCCTCCACTGGTAGAGCCATTATCGTTCCCTCCACTGCTGGAGCCATCATCATTCCCTCCATTGTTAGAACTCTCATCATTTCCTCCATTAGAATTTGAATCATCACTGCTTCCCCCGTTGGAGTTGTCATCAGAGCCAAATGCACTATCAATGAGCTGACCAAGGGTTCCTCCAGTACTGGAATCTCCTTCACCTCCACTGTTAGAGCCATCATCATTCCCTCCACTGCTGGAGCCATCATCATTTCCGCCACTGCTAGAACCATCGTCATCCCCTCCACTGTTGGAACCATCATCATTTCCTCCAGCATCAGAATTCGAATTATCATCACTTCCATCATTGGAATCATCACCGGAGCCAAATATACCGGAGATAAGGTTGCCGAGAGATCCGCTAGAATCATCATCTGATCCGAATACATCAGGAATTAGATCACCAAAAACTCCTCCACCATTAGAATCATCTCCATCATCAGACCCATTATCAGAATTCGATTCATTGGAGCCTGAGTCTGAACCTGAGCCTGAATTATCATTACTCCCGGCATTCGAATTATCAGAGCCTTGTCCTCCATCACCAGATTCATTACTAGAACTTGAATCTCCCGAATCGTCGCCATTTCCATTTGATGCGTTCGAAGAATCACCGGAGCTTGAGCCTGAATCATCGGAGCCTTGTCCTCCATCACTAGACCCATCATCAGAATTTGACTCTCCTGAATCATCATCGTTTCGATTCGATAGATCCGTCGAATCATCAGAGCCTGTGCCTGAATCATCATTACTGTCGTCATTGGAACCATCGGAGCCTTGTTCTCCATTATCAGATCCATCATCAGAATTCGTATTTCCTGAATCATCATCGTTCCCATTTGATGCATCAGAAGAGTCCTCGGACCCTGTGCCTGAATCATCATTACCCCCGCCATTGGAATTATCGGAGCCTTGCTCTCCATTGTCAGATCCATCAGAATTCGAATTTCCTGAATCGTCATCGTTCCCATTTGTTGCATCAGAAGAGTCCTCGGACCCTGTGCCTGAATCATCATTACCCCCGTCATTGGAATCATCGGAGCCTTGTCCTCCAGCATCAGACTCAGCATTAGAATTCGAATCTCCTGAATCATCACCATTTCCATATGATGCATCCGAAGAATCATCGGAGCCTGTCCCCGAATCATCATTACTCCCGTCATTGGAATCATCACCGGAACCGAATATATCAGGAATTAGATTACCAAGAATTCCTCCATCATCGGAACCTTGTCCCCCATCATCAGAACCATTATCAGAGTTCGAATCACCGGAACCATCATTACTCCCGTCATTGGCATCATCACCGGAACCAAATATATGAGGAATTATGTGAGCGAGAATATCTCCATTACTAGAATCATCGGAACCTTGTCCCCCATCATCAGAACCATTATCAGAGTTCGAATCTCCGGAATCATCATTACTCCCGTCATTGGAATCATCACCGGAACCGAATATATCAGGAATTAGATTACCAAGAATTCCTCCATCATCGGAACCTTGTCCCCCACCATCAGACCCATCATCAGAATTCGAATCTCCCGAATCGTTACCGTTTCCATCCGATGCATTCGAAGAGTCATCGGAGCCTGTGCCTGAATCATCATTACTTCCGTCATTGGAATCATCACCTGAACCGAATATATCCGGGATGAGATTACCGATAATTCCTCCATCATTAGAATCATCATTACTTCCTCCATCGGAATTATCATCGGAACCGTATACACTGTCAACCAGTTTATCGTAAGATGTTTTATGATCATCTCCATCTGATGCCGATGAATCATCAGAGTCTGATTCGGAAGACTCGGTCGAATCCCCTGAGCTGCCTCCTGATCCGTCAGAATCCGGTTCCCCTGAGTCGCCTCCTGTTCCATCAGAATCCGAATCGTCGGAACTATCTCCTGCTTCGTTAGAATCCGGATCTTCTGAACTGCCTCCGGCTCCATCAGGATTTGAATCGTCAGAACTATCTCCTGCTTCATTAGAATTCATATCTTCCGGACTGCTTCCTGTTCCATAAGAATCCGTATCGTCAGAACTATCTCCTGCTTCATTAGAATCTGGATCTTCTGGACTACTTCCTGCTTCATTAGAATCCGTACTTTCTGAACTGCTCCCTGCTTCATTAGAATCCGTATCTTCTGGACTGCTTCCTCCTTCATCTGAACCTGAATCTTCGGAACTGCTTCCTGCTTCATCAGAACCTGAATCTTCCGAATTGTCTTGCGAATCATCAGAATCTGTTTCGGGAGAGTTTCCATCATCTGCACCTCCTCCTGAATCATCAGCATTCGAATCGTCTGAACTCTCTCCTGAATCACCAGAATCCGAATTATTCGAATTCTCTTCCGAATCACCAGGACCTGCTTCTGAAGAGTTACTATCCTCGTCAGATTCTCCACCTCCTTCGTCCGAAGAACTAGACCCATAAGGTATCACACGGAATCCATCCAAATCGTCATCATCCAGTTTATCACCGAAGAGGTCTTCGAGCTTTGAGAATTTTGGATCATCACTGTTCAAATCAATTTCATTGTCGGAGGCCTACGAAATTGGTAAAAAATGAATTTTCGTTTTCTGAATAAAAATGAAAATATATTATTATTATGATATTCTTTACCTGGCGTTTATATCTTGGAGCACCATTGCAGTTCACAATTAGAACTATTAAAAATGCAAGTGCTTTCTTATGCGTCTTCCCAACCATTTTCTGTAACGAGCGAAAAGAAAGTGAAATTTCCAATTTTTTCTTGTCTTGTTTACTCAAACTTACCTTCTTATCAGCTTGTACTATTCCATGACTTTAATTTTTTGATAGCTGAGGTAGAAATTTTCAGTCTTATCAATATTTTTTTTTCAAGAACGTGAAAATTACAAGAAAATGAAAGTACAAGTTTTTTTTTTATTTATGAGTGTATTTTAGTTTTCATTATAATACCACAATTCATTTACAATTTTTTGCAGAATAATTTGATGGAGAATATGAGAAATAGATAATATTTCATTATTTATCCAAAAATTTCCACATTTCCAGTAATTTAGATTTTATTGTCCTTCTTTAATACTGAAATACGAAAGGAAAAAAAAATATTTTTTTCTTCGCTTGACTATTGCAATTTTTTTCTCCTTGAAAAATACGAGCTTATCAGACAATTTCTAGTTGACGTCAATAGAAAAAAAAAGCAGGGGACAATACTTCAAGGACTCGCCTGAAAGACTACGATAATATTCCTTTTCCACACAAACAACAAATTTAAACATCATTACGACTATGAAAGAAGCCGAAGAGAATTACACAGCTTGTCATTTAATATGTGATACAACTGATGTTTAAAAAAAGAAACGTCCACCGAGGATATCCATCTATTACGACATTATAATTTCTACTTTTTGCATTGTTAAACACAAATCACTTCAGTAACTTATGGGTCAATTAATAACCATCCATCCATGCCAACTGAGATGAGTGGTAAGGAGTAAGTTCTATGCTAATGATAGGATAAAAATGTAACAAAGAAAACTGAGTATTAAATTATAGTGCACGTCCTTGGACTCTTGAGAACGCGCAAATATTCATAAATGATGCGAGTGATGATTCAGCCCACCTTGCTGTTCAGTAACTGGTTTACTGCTGCCAATGTAGAAATTGGAATCTAAAAAAAGAAGAAAAAGCGTCAAGTCAATTATTTCAGACAAAAAAATAATTAATTTTATATCAGTAATTTGAGATCTTTTCTGAAGTGAACAGATAAACAGGAGAAATCGACTTATCTCTGTAATTAATGATGGAAGACGTTCGAAAAAAAATCGATTTTTGAAAAATCAATTTTTAGAAAATGCTATATTTCGAGAATCGAACTTGAAAATCATCAAATCGATTTTTTTTCAATAAAAAATAGCAATGATAATATTAGCACATCGATTTCTGATCGATCATCCTCGATATCGATTAATAGATGTAATATCTCGCATTTAACTCGAGATCTCGCATTTCATTTGATATTTTCGTTTCACCAGTTTTAGTTTAAGAGGCGATAAAAATAAATCCTATTTTTCATTATTTTCTTTAGAGAACGAATCGAAAGATCGACGAATTAAGTTCTTCAAAATCGCTCCAAAAAAATCGATTAAAAATCGTCCATCACTATGTGTGATCATTATCACTGGAAAATTTCGGAAACTTAAGCGAGATAGTACGAATTTTAACGGATCCTCTTTTTATAGAGAATTTCAAGAGCCACAAAACAATAATTAGACGAAATGACGCTATTTCGCTCAGTTTCGGGAATATTCCTCGAAAAATGATGACAAAGCTCGAAATTTTTCATCCTTTGCTTTCAATGAATACCTCTGGAAACCAGGCGAGATAGGGCAATTTCACCTCAATCCTCCTTTACAGAGGACAGAGGTGACACGACCGTTCCTCCTTGGAGAAATAATCCGCAACATTTCATCCATGCCATTTTATCCTGGCGACATTTCAATTACCGACAAATTATTCATCAACAATATTTCTTCATGATAATTCATCCAAGTGACATTCGATCCCGAAGATGTCCTCGGAAGTAATTATTGAATTTCGGTGATATGGGATCGTTCATCGGCCTCATTGTCCATTGTGTAATGTGGGTACATGTGGTTGTCGATTAATTTTTTGTATTTTTGCTTCCGAATGGAAGCTTTACTTTCGTGACAATTTTCGACTTGAAGTTTTCTTATTACGAAACACTTAAAATGATCTGGAGAATCCGAAAATGATATTTAGAAAAATGTATGTATGGATTTTTTTCATTTAAAAAAGGTAAAACTCCCACCTCAAAATTTCATATTTTAACGATATCTTTATCGTGATAAATATGATTCTGATGAAAGATTGAAGTATTTGAAAAACAGTGAATCAGTAATGTCTGTCTAATGATTATGTGATTATATGTTAGTCTGATTGGCTATCGTTTTCTACTTAATTCTGCGTTTTACGAATCTTTACATTGATTTTATTCATTTCAATGGCATTCTATGGGTGACGAATACAAACCGATTAGCTAGTATTAATTCATTATTATTATTGATTCTTCTAAGGAAATTTGAAAGATATTTTGTCGCGGATCGAATCAATTCGGTTGATTTGTCCTTCGGATAGATTGTCTCTCGGATTTTTTGTCTGCGGCGGAAATGGCGCGCATGATTTGTCTACGGACGATATGTGACGTAAACCTTTACAGAAAATTTTAAGAGCCTACAAAAGGATCGGAACTAAATTGCTCCATCTCGCCTATTTTCCTAAATATTCCAAAAAAAAAACAAAGAAAAAATGGACTCGTCCTGTTTATCCATTCGCTACCAATTTTTCAATGAAAAAAATCCTTTGAAAACTCACATTAAAGATATGATCAAACAAAGTCGGTGCTCTCACTGGTACAGGATATGGATGTGGGTGTGGATATGGATGAGGATGTGAATGTGCTGGTGCTGGTGCTGAAGTTGAAGCTGGTGCAGATGTTGATTGTGGGCTTGGAGCTGGTCCTGGTGCAACAGCTACATCAGAGTATCCAGTGGCATCAGCAGAAACCCCTCCAGCTCCCCCCGAAACTTCAACACCCGCAAATCCTCGAGCATCAATTCCATGTCCTGCAGGGGATGAGGCATCAAAATCAGGAACCGGCTTGGGAATCCCGAAATCTGGAGTTATTTGATTTCCTGGAAGTTGTTGATAGTGCACGGTTTTCTGGATGAAATTATTGCAGAGCCTCTTTCTGCGGCAGCGTCTCGTTGGATGGACAGAGTAGAATGGTACTTCATTGACGACTGCAATGAGTCATTCAAGTATAAAAATAATGGGACTAGGAATCTTTTTTTTTAAAAAGCAGTTATGTGGAAATTATTCATACCAGGAACTGGAATGGGCTCCACCGCATTAATTTTTTCATCTTGGAAATCAATATCCCTCCTCGTCATTCCCCCCTCCTCATTAGCTGGCTAAGAGAAAAATAAACCCATTAATCATCAGACAAAGTCCAAGTGTTTTAATTGTAATCCAAAGTCTATTAAGTTTAATTAAACGCAATGAGCATTAGTACTCTGACGTACTTTCTTGGCAATTATTTGGATGTTGGTCCGATCAGAACCGACGTTTTTTGTGACGACATTTGTCTTTGCACCGTCACTAGATGCTGCATAGAGAGTACCACCATTAGCACCATTTGCTCCATCCAGATTTCCACCCAGTCCTGCTGCTGCCTCGGGACCACCGTTTCCTAGACCAGCACGAGCTCTTAAGCCACCTCCTAAAAAGAAAATAATGATATTTCTCACTTCTCCTATGTTTTCGACATTTTCGAATTCTCCAGAACAAAATATTTAGAAAAGTAGAACAAAATAAATCGTTTTCTTTTTTTAATAATTTTTTGGAAACTAAGCGAGATAACGCAATTTTAGTTGCATCCTTTGTTGTGGAGAATTTCAAGATCTACGAAAAAGGATTCGAGCAGAAGAGCTCCATTAGTTTCCAATATATTCTAAATACATAGTTGCACGTAAAAACAAAGAGGCATAAGTGCTATGTAGAAGCATAGGACTTACGCACTTTTGTTTCTAAGCCAATGGCATGAATGAGAAATAATGGACTTTTCTAGTTTACATTTTTTTGGTGGAGAAAATAATTTCTAAAAATTTCCTGTTTCTTGAAATTCCGGTTTTACCTCCTTTATCTCCTCCCAAATCACCACCGAGATCAGCAGAAGCATGAGCTCCATGGGGTGTACCAGCTCCAGCATAAAGTCCTCCTCTTGTTGAATCACCACCAAGTAATCCTCCTAAACCAGCCTCTGCATGATATCCAGCAAAATTGACTCTCACACCGCCATTACCAAATTGCAAAAAGGGCAACTAGAAAGTAAATGTTGCATAATCTGTAAAATCTCATGACTGTTACGGAATATTCCATGAATTTCATGATGAATCATTTTGACGTCTAGAAAAATATCCAATCATCTGCGCGATGATTAAAAATGAAGTGTTCTACGAAATTACGTATTAATTGCGGCTAGAACTTGACTATTTATTACGTTAATGTTCAGTTTTTTTTTCTGCACAAAAACAAGGATTTTTAAACGGCTTGGGTTCATTTTTGTTCTTAGAAGGTGTTTTGACATTGAAAGATGTTGAAATTTTAATCAAAATGTCTCTATTCTCCTTGGTGTTCGAGATGTTTCTCAACCAACTGCAGAAAAACTAGAACTATTTCAGTAGCGTAAGACATAACATGACATAACATGACATAAGGAGAGAATAAAACTGAAATTCAGTAGCGAATAAGTGAAAACAAAGTAAGTCGATTCTTTCCTTCGATAGTTTTTTGAGAATATTTCGGAAAATAAGCGAGATAGAGAAAATTCTATTGAAACCTTTTTTGTAGCTCTCAAAATTTTCCACCAAAAAGGATACAACTAAAATTCTCTATCTCCCTTGGTTTCCAAGATATTCGTCAAAAATGAGTTGCAAAAATGAGGTACTGTAAATATTTTTTATCGAGAGAAATGTGATATTAATAATAGATTTAAAAATAATCCAAATTTGTAATTAATCTTATTTAAAATTTTTTTTTTCAGATTCATGAAAATTAAGATCCTTTGATGAGGGCTCCAGATGGAATCCGAAACGTTGGGACGAATGAATTGTTTTTAATTATCTTTTAAAATTGTATTGACCAAAAATAGCAAAAAATCTCAATGTAAAAAAAATGTTGCAAAAAAATAGACTCGTCCTACTTTGTCTCTTCTTTTTTGACTTCCTGACATTACGAATTAAGAATGGAAGTTGTTTCATTTTAATTACAAGTATTCTTGTAATTCATAATGACTAATAATTTTCAGACAAAAAATTCTAAACATCCGCTCAAAAATAATCAAATGACGGAGAAACTCGCAATGAAGAGATAAAAACAAGACAAATCGACTTGTCTTTATGATCATTCTCAATGGAATATCTCGGAAACTAATGGAGATACGTCCTTTTTACCCCAATTCTTGTTTATAGACAATATCAATAGTTAAAAACAAAAAATCAGGGCAAAATTGCACTATCTCGCTTAATTTTCAAGACAGCCTAAAAAAATTAATGACCAGCTTCACCTTTTCGCTACCGACAAAAAAATACTAATGAGCTAATTGCTAAATTCAGCAAAAATGATAGATCTTCTGAGGGAAAGTATGAGAATCGCTTTAAACAGAAGGATGCCTAATGAGATCAGTGATCAAACTAATGAACTCTCTAATAAAAACAAAGACTTACATTGAAGAGTGATCCATCATTTCTATCTTTATCCTTTTTAGATTCATCTGGTATTGGCTGTCCACTGGACAATGATGCAGTCAAAGTTAGCATAACAAAAATGCAACTGTACTTTATCATCATTGCAACAAAACTAACTGAGAAACAAAGTGGCTCAGTGTGAGCAAGTGTGTGATTGTACCGTGGTTGAATTTCTTATAACATGAATACTTTCCCACTTGTTGAGGAGAAGGGAACCTGTCCTCGGTGGGGCAGAGACTCCGATCGAAATAATACGTACGAAGAAGAAGCAAAAAAAAAAAGAAAAACAGCAATCTCTACGACAAAGGAAACTACCTGAGGGTATTTTTACATAAGCAACCGAGCAAAAACTCTGAATACGAGGAGGAAAAAAACAACAAAGTTTATGGATGAAATATTTTGCATTCAGAACGGGTCATTGTCGTTGACATCATTAGCAATGGAAATTCAGGGATGATTCTAGAATTATACTGCCAAACATAGCCGTTTAATATTGTTTTTGAATGTCTATTTTTGAGGAAATAAAACGTCAAGTCCATTTTTTAATTTTAATTTTTTCTTTATTGATTTGCAATGAGAGAATGAAATGACGCTGATACTGGTAATTTTCCAATGGTTTCAATTATGATAATTATGAAATGTATAATTTAGTATTTATGTACAATTATAATGATGCTGAATAGAATGTTAATCTAATTGCCTTGGTAATGTTTTAGTTGTAAAAAATTATGCAACTATTTTATAGATATTTTTTTGTAAAATAGGAAAAGTCCATTTTATTTGTCATTCATTTTTGAGGAATATAAACGAGATAGGGTAATTTTGCCACGATGCTTTTTTGTAGAGGATTTCAAGAGCTACAAAAGAAGATTGAGGTAAGATAGACCGATCTCGTTTAATTTCTGAGACATTCCGCAGAAATGAAAAGCAAGAGGATTCGTCTTGTTCTGTTTTAACAAAATAATGAAATTCTCACACATCTGACAATTTTTTCGGAACTTCCAACACAAATAAGTTATAATTAAAAAAAACATTTTAAAAAATTGCACTCATAGTTTTTTGAATTTTCGACAGGTGCTTATTTCTTTTGCTTCCGAATGGAAGCTTTGTTTTCGCAATTTTTTACGAAACGCCAATTTTAATTGGAAACGACTCAAAATGATCCAAAACGTCCAGAAATCATAATGAGAAAAAAAGTAGACATGTATGTGTGTGTGGCTGTATGTACGGTCCCACGACTCTATTACTCGAGAACGGTGAGAGATAAAAATCTGAAATTTTGGCAAGATATTCAGTTTTGATGGAGTGTATGTTCCATAAAAATTTCAGCAAGATCGGTCCAATGGTTTCTGAGATATAGCAATTTTGTAAAAATCGTTATTCCAAAATTTCGCAATTTGCGTGAGACGAATTTAGCTCAAAATTTGACACAAGATTCGCAACCATAATATCTAACTTTTGGCAAATTTTTGAATTTAATCCCATTATTCCATTAGTTATTAATTTTTTTGTGCTTTTTCGTAAAAACTCGGTTTCTTCACGATAACTCAATGAATAATTGACTCGAAGACTCCAAATTTTTTCTGTATATATGTAGTTTCTGATAAAGATGATTCTGATTTGACCTGAGGCATATTGGCTGAACGGTTCTCGAGATATTTTGAATTGAAGTTTTTCCAAAAATAAGCTGTATCTTCCGAACTATTCATCCGATGTCATCGGGACAAAGCTCAAGAGATTTGTCTTCATGAGTTGAATAAACCTTCAATTTTTTGAATTTTTAGATGAAGTTCTCCGTTTATTACATTAAAAGATGTATTTCTTTCTCAATATTTAAAAAATAAATCCAAAAAATACAATTTTTCTCGACTTCTTTGAATGAACACCCATATTTTTTATTTGGTTCTCTGAAAGAACACATTTTCCTCTTCAAAATAAGCCCCTACTCACCTTTTTAGGACAATCAGAAACGGTACTCAAAAAGGAACATTAAAAGTGAAAAAGTGGTTTTTTATGTACAATTCAGTATAATTGGAAAATAATTGATTTTGATAAATCCCAATGATTTCATCCTATATTTCAATGCATTATAAAACAAAAAGAATACTTTCAAGACTGCAACAATCTAATCTATCTCTACACTATCGACAGGCATTATATTAGGCATAAGATTTTTGGAAAGAAAAAAAAAATTGTAATAAAATAGTTTATTCATGCTATATGCAATATAATTATTTTTTAAGAGAAATGATAGAAGAAATTGAGGAAGAACTATTCGGAAGCATCCTGCTAATCATTAGCAGAAATTCAAAGGAAGAAATCGCGATTTAAAGGATAACGTAGAAGAAATAGCGACTAACGCAGCGACGAACGCCTGCTTGTTTTTTCTAATAATAATTTATTTGGTAAAAAAAAATAAAAGATCGTCACATGTCTGCTATCTTTAGTATCATGTTTTAACTCTTCGTATTGATCTTTAGAATGAGATTTAATATCTTTTTATAAAAAGTTCTCTCCATAGACCACCTGAAAAAAATGCGATGTTATACGAATGCAGGGCATTCCCAATGATTTTTTGAGAAGAATCTTCAAGAGACTTTCATATAACGTTTCCAATTTTTTTTCCGCAATTTAAAAGATAAAATTTTCAGCCTTTTTCCCATTGCACTAATAGTAAAGGATTTGTCTTTTTACTATGGAAATGTGAAACGAGCTATATCATCAAATTTCGGAGCAATTTTGTTTTCAATTGGATCATGTTCCTCAGATGGTTGGAGGAAGGAGAAGAAGCCTAGGGGCTTGATGTCATTGAAGATCTCGGTTACTTCGTAATGGGGACTCTCACCTCCCAATATGTGATGACCTGGAAATCAAGAGAGAAACATCATTTAGTAAAGAGAATATCACTGAAGCTCAGTGAGATAGCGCAATTTTCATCGAACCTTTTTCTACAGAAAATTTCAAAACCTACAAACTTTGACAGATAGATCTCAAGAGATTTCAGTGGCTCAAATGAAAAAAAGAGCTACAAAAAAGGATTCGGTCAACATTGTGCTATCTCCTTTATTTTCCGAAATATTCTCCAAAAATTAATGTTAAAATAATTATTCAAGTTTTTTCTCATTTGACTGTTCATTGTTTCATTCCAAAATTCATAAATTTAGCCATTATTACAGTCACTACTCTCTGAGATGGCTAAATTTATGAATTTTAGAGTAAAAAAAAAATAGATTTATTCTGTTCTACCACTTTGCTACTGAATTATTGTTTTTTAGAATTTACTTGAAAAAAAAGAGAATATCGATTCATTTCTGGAGAACTGTCCGAGAAACTGGTACCTACCCCCAAAAGGATTATGAGCTTGGAAATGTTGATGGCTGTGAGTGAGATGACCTCCCAAGATGTGGTGATGTGTCCCATGTGGTCTTTTCTTCTTCTTCTTCTTCCTCCTATGTCCTCCATGATGACCATGACCCCCGAAGAGGTTTCCATGCCCTCCGAAGAGCCCATCCGATAAGAGTCCCCCATGACCGACTAGTAAATCTGCAATGGCTTCGGTCCAGGCGAAGGGATCGTAGAGGGAGTGATGGGTTCGACCAGCTGCAGGCTGCTGATCTTGTTCATTTTCCTGACGTTTAACCCTTTGTGTTTCATCAGGTTCTTGCACCCCAAGCTGGCGCTATAAGTAATTCGGTAATTGAATATTTTTGAGGCTCAAAAGTGAGAAAGAATAAATAGATTTTTCTTATCAGCCTTTTTTGGAGAATATTTCAGAAACTAAGCAAGATGGAGCGATTCTGCCATAATCCTTCTTTGTAAAGATTTTCAAGAGCTACAAATAAGGACTGAAGTAAATCACTCTATCTCGCTCAGTTTCCAAGATATTCACAAAAAATGCGAGACAAAATAAACTATTTCTTGTTTCCATTTTTTCAAAATAATGATAATAATTCACCTTTTTTCGTTGGAGATGTAAACTTCCTCTCCTTCGACGTTGTCCATACCTCTGGTCTTGAGGAAGTCGCTCTTTCACCAAGTTACCAACTGCCTGAAGCGTTTGCACAGGAATCTACCGAATTACAAAGAAAATTAGAAAATCACTAAACCCAAAAATAAAATGATAAATGATTAATTCGTCTAGTTTCTCTTAAACTTACGTCAAAAACTTTGTTGATTGTGTCGCTGTTATCAGGATACCAGGATTGTGCAGCAGCGGAAGTTCCTTGGATTAGCACTATCGGTATCTGCAAAAAAAAGTCCGAACATATATTATCATTTGTTCGTTTTCCTCAGATTGTATGAATTTAGAAAGAGGATTACTTGGAAAATGCTGTCTATGACTGCAGGACTAAGTCCTTGACTAGGTCTTTTTACAGGAACCCCTGGTTCTTCATTTGAAATGTGTCCTCGACGCTGCTGACCAATAACTTGACTCGTTACACTGATAAAAATTAATCCGAGTAAAGCCCGGGTCATTTCGTTCACTTCACCACTAAAATCAGTAGTAAAGAAGTAAAACAGGATAAGACAATTTTTTTACTGTCCACTTTTTCAAAATATCTCGGAAACTAAACGAGATAGGAAGATTTTGGCCTGATCCTTTTTTGTGGCTCCTAATTGCAAAGGAAAGGGGACAAAAATCGTGCAATTTTGCTTATTTTTCGAGATATTCTTGAAAAAAGAATGGCAAAAGATAAAATTATCAAGTTTTACCTCTTCACTCGTAGAATAATTGTCAACGTTCACAAAAGAATGAAAAATAACAAAAGAATTGTAGTTGCAAAATGAAATTCGATGTTTTCCTCAAGACAAAAAGCAATGTTTTGACCAGTACATCAGACTTTCATTCTGCTATATACTTTTGAAGCCCCTCATATTGAGAACTCATATTGGCCCACACAAAATGTCAAAGGCAGCCAATCGTGATGCTTCTGCTTTCTCTTCTCACTGAATTTTAATACTTATCTGTCAGTTACAATTTTGAAACTTTGTATTTTGCGATAAAATGAGTGGGCGACAACACGTTACCCGCTATTCGTAATTATTACGCAAAGAAATGAACGAATGGCCATAAACAGATGGAAATAAAATAACGAATAGTCATAATACAGGTGTTATTCACCTTACCAAAAGGGAATCCCCCTGTCAGCAATGAATTTGCGAAAGAAACAATTGGCTCGTAATTTGATTAATATTATTGAAGCATAATGACGTCAGTTAACTATGTACAAATAATAATATTTGGGTCATTGAATATGTACAATACTTTTCAATCAAATTATTGGATTTTTAGAACAACTAGCAGTTTTTCATCAGCCAGCTTTGGGGTTGTCTGCTAAAAATGGAGCAGCACTTCTTCCGAGATCTTTTTTGAATTCCTGAATGTTTATTTGTGATTGCTGAAATTAATGGAGAAAATAATTCAGTAGCAAAAAGGTAAAACAAAATTATTTAATTTTTTCAAATATCTCGGAAACTAAGCGAGATAACGCAGATTTGGCTGAATTTATTTTTTTTTAATTTTTAAAGATGCAAAAAAAATTCAGGCAAAATCACCCTATCTCGATTACTTTCCGAAATATTCTTCAAAAATTAATTATAAAAAATTGATTCATCTGTTTTTAATTAAAAATCATTTTTAGAAAATTAAGAAAAAAAAATTACTCAATTCTAAGATATATCGTCAGCTTAGAGTTAAAGGGGCGTAAGTGCTATGCTTATGAATAGCATTCACGCCACTTTGTTTCTAAGGTGACGATATGTAATAATTTTACATACATCAATGGCATCTTTCCACTCAATATTAAACAGCCTAACGAGCCCTTTGACGTTTCGTCTTATAAGTGAAGCAATAGTCATTGGAGTGAGTCTAAATGGTGCCGCAGTAGTTGTACTCGTAGTATCCATCTCAAGGGTAGTATTACTCGCTAGAGTGGAAGCCAATGGTGCTTTCGCTGTCGTTGAAGGCGGTGAAAGAGCCCTCCCAAGAATATTACTGATCTCCTGTATTGCCGACTTAGTCTCGCTTATAGTCTGCAATAATGTAACTATTATTAGAAAGTTATCATAAAAACACAATTTTTCAACATTTTATATTAATTTTAATGTATTTTTTTACTTCGAAAGTCACTCGAAAGAGAGTCCAGAAGAAGCCTGGACGTTGCCTCTTCACCTGCCTCACGACTCTTCTTGCTTCTTCAGTTACATTGGCTCTTGATATCAAATTATCACCCAAATAATTCAACTTCATCATGTCAATTTTTCCGGAGGGATTTGAGAGGATTTTGTAGACTTCTAGCTCCGCATTTCGATCAGCATCATCAACTTCAGGTTTGAATTTTCTGGAAGTCCTTGAAAGATAAAAAGAAATTATGGACGAAGATTTTTTATTTGATAAAATGTGAATTCGGTAGTGAAGAAGTAAAAGAGTATAATTTTTTTTTATTCTTAATTTTTGAAGGACTTTTCGGAAACGAAGCGAGATAGCACGATTCTGTTCTGAGCCTTTTTGTAGCACTTAGAATGCTCCACAAAAAAGATTCAGGCAGAAAAGGCATATCTCTATTATTTTTCAAAATCGTCATCGAATCATCATCAAAAACAAAAAAATAGACTCACTTCTGTTTTAACTCTTTGCCTTTGAAATTTAGTTTCATTCATTGTTAAGGCAAAGCCGGATAAATCGATTTTTTTATTGATAATTTTTTGAGTATATCTCGGAAACTAAACAGGATAGGGCGATTTTTATACAACTCATTTTTCGTAGTTTTTAAAATTTCATGCAAAAAAGTCTTAGAGTAAAATTGCTCGGTTTCCAAAATATTCTTCAAAAAATATCGATGAAAAAAATAGACTCATCCACTGTCAATTTAGTAGTGAGAAAGTGAAACTTTTATTTTCCTTATTTTTTCCGAAGGATATCTCGGAAATTAGGCAAGATAGCGTGATTTTTCCTCAATCCTTTTTTATAGCTCTTGAATTTACCTGGAAAAAAGGATTAGAGCGAAATTGCCTTATCTCGCTTAGTTTTCAAGATATCTATTAAAAACTAGTGACAATAAAATAAACCCATCTTTTTTTAACTCTCCACTACTGGAATTAACTTTCATTTATTGTAAAGGCTTTGTATAAAAAATTGCTTACCTACTTGTTGTAATTTCATAAAATTCCTCACTATCAATTCCTCGATAATCATCATTGGTATTGATGTAATTACGATTGTGATAATTGAAGTCAACAGATCTTTCAATTTTCTCTGACCTCACAGATGCAGCACCAAGTGCACAAACAATCACGAACAATCTCTCCATATCCGTCAACATCAGGAAGTACTTCTACAAACGGTTACAAATAATTTCTTCAGAAAATTTAAAAAAAAAGTTAAAACTGAATGGCCTGGCTCAACTATCAATTTTCAAAGTACCAATTGTCGGAATAAATGATTTATAATAATAGTAATAGAATTAGAGATTTTCTGGTATTTCGTATTGTGAGAAAAAGAATGAAAACCGCATGGATGATTACGATCGACTGACGATAATTCTTTCACTTTTTTTAAGTTAATCGCTTTCATGACCCTCAAAGAAAATTTTCGGTGGGATTGGGCAATTGTACGTGAGTCTTTGAACGTGATGTATTATTGAATTCTTTGGTATCTTCTATTGAAAAAAAAACAATCTTTATAGATTAATTAGTCATTTTTTGTGATTTTTCGATTCACTGAAGTTCTAAAGTAAATATTTTTTGAGAATATCTTGGAAACTAAACGAGATAGGGCGATTTTGTCTTCATCCACTTTTCTAGCTCTTGTAATTGTCTACAAACAAGGGTTCTAATGAAATTGCCCTGGCTCGGTTAGTGTCCGAGATATTCTTCAAAAAATATTCTAAAAAACCGACTTTTCCTATTTTGCTTCTCCACCAGCAAATCATGAATTATGTAATTACTCATTTATTTTTATTATATTATTATATCATTAATTTTTTCTCTTAATTTTGGAATTAAAAATGATTACGTAAAATTATAGATGTTTTCATGATAAGGAGAGATTGAATTTCTCATTTTTTCTTGATTTCCAAGAAAAATACTAATTTCTGTGAATTTATCAGTTTTTTTTTATTTGAATTGCATTAGATCAATTATCTAATCAGATTGATGTCGAATTGAACGGAAATCTGGAAATTCCATTTTATAACACTCAATTGAACAAACAAAGTGTGTTCACTTTCAATCGAATTGAAAACGCATTTCATTACATAATCTTTTTTTTTCAGTTTTACAAAAGGCTAATTCAATGCAGTAGCGAAGCGGTAAAAAAATGTAAATATCTCGGAAACTGAGCAAGATAGCGCGATTGGACCCTAATCTTTCTTTGAAAACAACCTGCAATTTTCGTCATATTAATAATTCATTTTTGATTATTTTTACGATTTATTAAAGTTAAAAATCAAATATTTTTCGAAAATATCCCGAAAGCTAAGTGAGATAGGGTGATTTTGTCTCAATCTACTTTTGCAGCTCCCAAAATTCTCTACAAAGAAGAATCGAGGCAAATCGAATTATCGCGCTTAGTTTTCGAGATTAGAAAAGAAAATCAATTTTATTCTAATATTTAAAATTTTTCAGAATTTCCGAAATTTTTATGAAATTTTAATTTTAATTTTATTAAAGAGAATTAGCAAAAAAAATCGATTTATTCTGTTTTACTTCGTTGATACTGAATTTTCCTGTTATTCCAAATTCCACCTGATAACGCATGTTTTGCCGCAATTTTGACTAATATCTAAAACACGTGCACTTATCTTTCTCTCTGTCTCTCTCTCGCGCCTGTCGACTTTCTAGACCCAATTTCCGCGACATTTCCGCGCCCGAGATTTCCATCGATTACGACTATTATAAACACGTAAGGGGACCATGTTCTATCTCACTATTATTACTACGTTGCGTGTACCAAGAAAGTTAATTTGATCATTTTTGAGATATTTTTCACAGAAATTTCAAAATATTTGTTATTTAATTATTGAGAATATTAATTGCACATGAATGTTTTTCTCACGACATTTCATAATTATTCTCATTGTGGAAATGTGTTTTTAATAAAAACTCTTTATTGAACACGCATAGAAAGGTCGAATTAGAAGAATTAATGAAATGATGATCAATCAAGATTGGTGTCTTTTTTTTTTCAAATTGTAAATGAAGACACTTTGACCCGAGATTGTAGGGCAAAGCTGGACATCCTTGTAACAGTTTTGCAATAGACCATAAGAGCATGGACAAATAATACTTGTTACATTCTATACATTATTTTCCAGGAATCATAAATTTTCATGTGCATTTTTCATTTTTTTTTCGTTGATAACCTGAATTACTTTTTTTTCTTGGTGAAAATTCAGTAGCGAAGAGAGAAAATAGGAAAATTGTTTTTTTTTCTTGCATCCGTTTTTTGAGAACATTTCGGAGAGCAAGCGAGATAGCGCGATTTTATCTGAATCTTTTTTGTGAAGAATTTCAAGAACTACGAAAAAAAATTCAAAAAAATTTCTCTATCTCGTTTACTTTCCAAGATATTCTTCAAAAACTAATAACAAAAATTGAGTTATCCTGTTTTACCTTTTTGCTATGGATTACCTGCGGACAAAATGATTCGAGATTTTTTTGTAAGTGAAGGTCTTTACAAAAAAAATTGAAAAAATTCACTAAAAATGTAGACATTTTGAAGCAGCTTCTCAATTTTTTGCAAATTCTTTCAACAAGTTGCTCACTTCGAAAAAAAATCTGTAATTTTCGTGCCTATTCTCCTCAGAAATCCCGAAATTCAATCTAGAAAACAAATTTTCTGAATGAAATTTTTATCTTAACTAAAAATAATGAAAATTTTGTGTCATTATCTTTTCGCGAATATCTTGGAAATTAAGCGAGATAGCGTAATTTTATCTCCACCTTTCTTGTAGCCCTAAAAATTTTCTTCTAAAAAAAGATTCGATGAAAATTGCGTTACCTCATTTAATTTCCAAGATATTCTCCGAAAAAGACCAGCAAATCCTCTTTCGCCTCTTCACTACAGAATTTTCCAGTTTTTCCAGTTAACCAAATAAATTTCGAAAAATCTCTCAACATCATTATTCAACGTCAATTTTTCCTACTGACCCTCTTAATCACGGAGAAATCTATTCTGACCTAATTTATTAAGCGGCAACTGACGAAATTTGTTTTCTGGGACTTGAATCCTCCCGAGCGTCATAGAATTTACATAATACTCTTCTCGTGGACACTGAGTGATGAAACTGATGTTATAATACGTGAGGTAAACCTTTTATCTGTTTCTCCGAATAGAAGAAGAAAAATTATCATTCAAATTTCATCGACCCAAAGTATTTCTTATAAATCAGTGATAATTTATTGCATTACAGAGAAGTGCAATGAATTAATTAGGAGAATTATGCAATAATGAAAATAATCCCGAAGAGAATCGAATTATTCGAAGAATATTTTATACACGAAGAAAATATTTCTCATGTTTAACGAAACATTCCACGAAATCGTAATGGGGATATTCCAAAGTTCTCCTCTTTTATTTATTTACTGAGGACAAGAAACTAAAAAAATAAGTCCTTCTGTTATGTAATATCGGTCAAACACTTCGTAATCCAGTCCATGTCGTCTCACTCCGTTAAATTCAATTCTTCCAACTTTCAATTGTAATCCAGATATTCCAAGAATTAATTCAATTACCTCACTTTTTAATTGGACTGAAGAATTCTTCAATTCACCTGCAAAGGAAAATTCTTTAGTTATCAAATTTATTCTTCAATTTATTGTTATTATGAATATGAAAGTGATATAATCAAATGTCTTGAGAATTTCGATTCATAAAAATATGAAGGTGAAAACCGAATTAATTCATTTTTCGTCGTTCTTTTCTAGTGAATATCTCGAAAACTAAGCGAAATAACTCGAATTTTTTTTTTATAGAAAATTATAAAAGACAATTATAGAAGAACTGTAAAAATGAATGAGAACAAAATCACTCTATGTCGCTCAGTTTCCGAAATATGAAAAAAACGATAGGCACAAAAAATAGACTTATTGATAAATAGATAAAATAGAACAAATCGATTTCGATCACTGATCTTTTTTCGAAATATCCCGAAAACTAAGCGAGATGAGGCGATTTTTTTAGAATCCTTCTTTACAGAGAATTTTAAGTGCTATAAAAAAAAATTCTTGTGAAAAGGGCGTATCTCTATTAGTTTCCAAAATATTAAAAATAAAGAATGCCAGAAAAATGAATTTCCCTTATCATAATTCCTTTCCTCAATTTCCATAGAATTAAGAGAAAAAGAACTTCTCCAAAGGATATTCTTAATATCCCCCCAACTAATAGAAGAAAATTAACCGTAAACCACATGATAGTTGAACAAAACCATTGTCTACAATCTTGATTGAAGCTCAATGTCTCCCGCAAAATCACTTCCCATAATTTACTAAATTTGTAATTAAAAAAAATGTTAATAAAAAAAAAACAAACATGCTTACCGTTCGCCTGATTAAGCAGACCGAGAGCCGCAGAGAGAGTGATTAAATCAGCCGCAAATCGCACGCTAAGAATACAAGAGAAGAAAAAGTTCTCATAAATAAATACAAATTAAAAAACAAAATTATAACCAGCAATTATTCTAATTTGCTGAGAATGAGAGCGTAACAGTGGCAACACGACAACGTACATCTCAGATGACAGCAGAATCGATACTACTAAGATGAGCAACTACAAACTTCCTATTTGAACCTCAAGGTCATCAACATATTCATTTTTTTTCTTTTTTTCTTAAAACATTTTTCTTTTCTGTCTTTACGAAATGCCCGAAAACGACGTGTAACTCACGTATCAATGAAGTGAGTTTCTCCAGGGTCTCAGTAGCTCGATCTCTTCGTCCTTGAGTTAAAAGTAAAATTGAAAGATTTTTTTACTTAATAAAATCGAATAGATACTCACGTGCCGAAATTAATTAAAAAGATAAATTAGATAATTTCAATAGGGATTTTTTTATTGATAGTTTTTTGATGATATCTTGGAAAATAAGCGAGATAGAGTCATTTTATCTCAATCCATTTTTATAGCTCTTGAAATTTATAAAAAAAGGATTCAAGCAAAATTGCTCTATCTCGCTTAGTTTCGAGAAAAGATATTTTTAAAAATCGGTAAAAAATAGAATCTTTTATCTTTTCGCAACTGATTTCAATGATTGACATGGAAATTGTTGTTAATTAGAGATTTGATACGGTTCGTTCTTATCTTTACGTTACCTACTTGCGATTTGAATTTTCCCCTCACGTAATTTCCGGCTCCATCACTGCGCGCACTCTCCACTTCATCAAGTAACTGCTCGATTTTCCATGGCCACCTTTCCATTGCTCTTTTCACCCATTAAAATCATCATGGACTTTATCTTCTACGTCAGATGGCGGCACAATTACTAGATACAGAAAATGAAATTTCTTTGACGCATTAACATAAATTATTTATTTTTTATCAAATTCATCAAAGTCATTTTTTATCTAATAATTCATTTTGTGAAATTCTATTTTTCTTATTTTTTATTTTCTTAGAATATTTCGGAAATTAAGCGAGATAGAGCAATTCTATCTCAATCCTTTCTTGTAGAGATCTCCAAGGATTACAAAAATAGATTCAAGCAAAATCGCTCTATCTCGTTTATCTTCCGTGCATAAATTAATTACACAATATTCTCATTTTTCTCAATTCTTCACTTTATTCCGAACTCTTACATTCCAAACATAAAAAAAAATGTAGATTACATAAATAACAAGAGGTAATTTAACATGAGATACTAGAAGGAAAGACCCCTCATGGCACCACATTGATTAATCAATTTGTTAATTAAAAATTTAAATAACAGTTTATTTTCATTTGATTTAAACTCGTTTGGTACTATCCCTGCATCATCAGTTTCTTCAGTGATGCCCCAGATACTCGAGGCTTCTGACATTCTTCATGATGATAAGAAACTATTAATTATGGAGTGAACAGTCGTGACACTGTTCTTGAGCATCATTTCTGTACATTAACGTTTTTTTCCTTATTATTATAATCTATTTTTTTTTATTGACGATCACGTCCTATCTGAAGGAAGGCCCTTGATCGCAAATGCACCTCTGAAAACTGGCTTGAAGACTTCGAGGACTTGCTCTGTACGTTTCGCAGAGTTCTGAAAAAAAAAAAACATAATTTCCATATTAATGTTTAAATTTTTTTCAATTTTTTTTTCTTTCACTTACAAGTATGAGATTGCTTATGATTTTACTGATATTCGTAATCAGTGTGAATCCAGTGCCAAATGACGATGGGGGAATATCCAAGGACACTTTGTTCCTGTCGAATTCTGGAATATCCTCCTCTGTAGTCGTTGATATCTGCGAAATTCAATAATTCATGCAAATATTCTCATTGAATCTAATAATTAATTCAGTTGAAAAAAGATAAAAAAATGAGTCATTTTTTCGTTGTTCATTTTTCTTGAATATCTCGGAAGTTAAGTGAGATAGCGTAATTGTTCGAGTTCTTTTTTGTAGAGAATTCCTAGAGCTACAAGAAAGAATTAGGGCAAAATCGCTCTATCTCGCTTATTTTCCGAGATATCAACAAAAAAAGATTACAAGAAAATAAACTCATTTTAATAGTTTAATGTTATGATTTAAACTAATAAATTTCTTAAATTTATGAATTCCTCCCCCTCAAATGATCTAATTAGTTAATAAATATGAATATGGTATTCAAACGTGTTAAATTATGAATAGTTTTTCACTCTCAACCAAGTAGAGTGTGAAAAAAACAGAAAAATTATACACAAGAATAATTATTTACTTCAATTAAAATAATTATTATTAATTATACTATGTGTGCAGAGATAATGAAAGACCTTGAAGGAGAAGGGAAAGAAAGGATTTCTGCATTTCTTTCAACATTAATTTAAAAAATTACGTAACAATTTTTTCGTTTATTTCTGACTCACCGGAGTCACCTAAAATTTATTTCCAACAATTTCCTCAAAACATTATTAATTATATATATATATAAAGATGTATAAAAAAATATATACGACATTGTCCATCAAATAAAATCATAAATCTCTCGTTTTTTCTTTTCATACAAAACCTATTTACATAATTTACACAGTAGGATCGTGAGCCCAGAAGTACAGTGCAACGAAACTTCATAAATACAAAAAAAAAAAAATGAAAAATACTTCACAGGTACAATTATAATTTCGTGAGAATTACAGAGTGACGTTTAAGTAGTGAAGACAGTGAAGTTGTGCAAAATAATAATTTTTAATCAATTTTACGTTGTTCTCAGCGGCTGGTTTGAGTATTCACTAAAAAGAAGAAAAGAGAGTAAATATAATTTATGAAAAATTCATCTCAGCTGTTATTCTCTTCTGGAACTCGACGAAAAGCTCGAGGCGGCTCCAAAGCTTGCATCTCTATTTAATACGTATTTTTAAACGTTAGAAACACCTCGCGCTTCACACGATTGTTTAAGTTTTTCAAAAAGCCACATTTCTTCGTTAATTCAGCAATGAAAAGATTTTTTGAGAATATCTCGGAAACTAAGCGAGACAGCGCAATTTTGGTCACCTTATCTCGTTTAGTTTCCGAGATTTATCATGTCTTACCATTTCACTACTGAATTATAAAAATACTTCTACTATAAAATGCACAAAATAAATTTTTAATTAAGAGAAATGTCAAAATCATTTCCTTGAAATATTCTTTAGAAAAAAATTCATTTTGATAACTACTTATTATTTTGTTATTCAACTCTCAAAACTGGAATCAAAAAATAATTGAAGTTATAACTCTACAGGAATTACTACAGTACTATTGGGACTTGGGATGTAAAAAAAAAATAATTTTCTCTTTCAATGTAAAATAAATTGAAGCGTCAACGTTTACTGAGGGGGAGGAGTTCACTAATTAACGATTCTTCCATCCTGCTGCTTCATTCCTCTTTTTTTTGTTCACTCATTATGTACTCAATATCCTACCCCGCCACCGACATTGGCGAATGCACCGAGATTAATTCCCGCGCCAGCACTAGCTGAACTACTTGAAGAGGAGCGATCATCATCATCGTCACCATTTCCACTGTTGCCTGAATTGCTGAGTCCTCCACTGCCTCCAGACAGATTTGTGATGAGATTTAAAATATTTCCTGAACCTGCACCAGAGGAACTACCGCCTCCTGATCCACCTGATCCTGAAAAAAATCATTGAAAACATTAATTTAATTTAAAAAAAAAAGAAGAAAATATCCAACTAAATTAAAAAATTTGACTTTTCGTCATTTTTCCCCGATTATCTAGGAAACTAAGCGAGATAGAGCGATTTTGCACGAATTCTTCTTCGTAGCTCTCAAAATTCTCTACAAAAAGAATTCCAGCAAAATTGCCCTATCTCACTTAGTTTCCGAAAGATTTTTTGTTTGTCAAAAAAGATTGGCAACAAAATTTCTGAGGGAATGCTTTCAAAATACCTCCTGACAGACTTCCAGCAAGTGAACTAAGAGGCGCGACTTTTTGTGTAAATGCCCCAACAAGTCCCTGTGCTTTGCTGGACACAAAAGTAGTTGCACTATTGATGAGTGGTCCAATACCAGCACTCGTTGCCTGAATTTTCTTTCCAATTATATCACTGACAAAAGCACCAGTTGCTGACTGTGTATTATCGATGCCATAAATAGCGTTCTTTGCTTTATTTGATTCATCCAAAACAGCAAGAGCCTTCGTCTTGGCATCTAGGAATGAATCCAATTTCTGAAAACAAAAAATCATCAATTACACAGGCTGAATTCAAAATCCAAGATTTTTCGTGAAAAAAAAACATTTACAAGCTAAATAAAGTGCTCTCTTGTAATTGAAGACTACTGAAAGTTTTTCGAAGATGTTACGAAATATCAAGTCCATTGGAAATTGTCTCTGGCAATACGATTGCTTAGAAAGTTCGAGGTAATCGAGTTAGATTCTTAACTAGCTCCTTCACTGTTTCAAGGAGGTACTCATATTCTTATGAACTTTGATTGTCTCATTAAAAAAAAAAAGATCTAATTATAGGGAACTAATGCATGAGAATTAATGGGAAATAATTATTACAGTATTTTTTCATGTCTCAATAAAATTGAGAAAAAATGTAATGATCCACTTACTCCAAAAACAAAACCGAGAATTCCGTTCGTAACACCTAATTTTATGACTCCAATTTTCCTCTTGTCTCGGTCTCCATGCTCATCTTCACCTGCAGCATCACCTTCCTGGATTACTAGGACCTGTGGAAAAAATTGTGACATTAAAAAATGGTAAAATTGAATTTGACAAAAAATATTAACACACAAATGCGAGATAATTTAATTTTTTTTAAGAAATAAAAAGTGATGAGTTCATTTTTTTGTAATTTCTTTTTGGTGAATATCTCGGAAACTAAGCGAGATAGAGCAATTTCGCTTGAAAGTTTTTTTGTAGAGAATTTTTATAAGGACTTTAAAAGAGGATACGAGCGAAATTGTCCTATCTCGCTTAGTTTTCGAGAGATTCTTACAAAAAACGATAAAAAAAATTGACTTTCTTATCTTGTTTCAACATTTCGCTACTAAATTGTCATAACTTCTTTTCGTTTTGTTATTTGAATTGAAACATTGATGCGATTGCAATGGAGAATATGAATGACGTAAATGTAAACACGTACGAAATAATTCATGAGACACCAATGGTATTACGAGAATCACGTGAATAGTAAACCAATAAGTGAAATTAGAGGGGGAAAAAAAATTAAATAATTTACATTATACTCCTCTTTTTTTTTCAAATTTTGTACATCCATTCATAAAATACACATTGCCTTGACACCAAAACTATCCATTCACTACTTCATCTGCTTTTTTTTCTCCTCTGATTCCTCTCTATTTCGTATAAATTATACCGTAAGTTGGCCCGGAGGCGCCGATGTGATAATTCTACGTAATTTCAACGAAACGATTCCAAAAATTTCGAAAAAAATATCGAAATAGATTATGCAGTAGATGCATGATTTATTTCGTTGATTTAAAAAATTTATAATAAATTTTACAGATGAAAAATCGAATTAAGCTGAAGGGGATAATTTTATTCTATTGGAAAATTATAATTTTTTTAAATTTATTTTCACTATCATGTTAAAGTAAACCACGTGGACATTTAAAATCCGGAGACGAGAAAACGTGTCCCGTTGAGTCTGAAAGGACTTGGAGCCCAATGCAGCCCGGGTACTTTCACTCTCGACTCGATTTACACTCACGGGTTCCTCTTTGCCTCAATAATCAAAGAAATTGATTAAAAAAAATTATTTATAAAAATTTCAAGATTTTATCCCAATTAAATTCAGTAGTGAAGAGATAAAATTTGTTTTTTATTCATTTTTGCAGAATATTTCTGGTACTTAGAAAGATAGAGCGATTTTGTTCTCATACTTTTTTTTTGTAGCTCTCGAAATTTTTACCAAAAGAAGACAAGCACGAACTGACGCTATCTCGCTTATTTTCCGAAATATTTGAAGAAAAAAAGTTCATAAAAAAATGGACTTATTCTCTTTCACCTCTTCACTACTGAATTATTTAATAAATCCTATTTCAAAAAATTGAAAAAAAATCGAACTCACCTCATTTATCGGATTCAATTCATTCGTCTCCCTCTTGACAATTGGACTGGATCCAACAATAGTCATGATCATGAGTCCACAAATTACCAGAGAAAACTTCATTTTTAATTTCTAAAATTAAATTCCTACTAAAAAAATAAAACAGAGAAAATATTTCTTAGTAAACTAGGATAATTGATTGAGCACTGCAAATTATTCCAGTGAAAAGATAATTGAAGTACCGGAAAAAATAAAAATAAAAAAAAATAATAATCAATGAACCAGAAAAGTGAGCACTTACTAAATTAAATCCACGAGTGTCACTCGCCAAGTTGATATAAATGGAAAAACACACAAAATAAGTGTAAAAGAGTGCTTTTATGGAGAGTTCGATGCTTGCCAGTTGAGGTGCGAGACTCGTTTGTGCCAGACTGTTGTAGAGACCCCAAAGGTATCTTGAAAGGCAGTGAGCGTGATTGGGGAAGGAGCCGGTCGTACACGCGCCTCCAACTGCTTCTCTGCAATGGCAAAGTGATTTGAAGGCTTCTTACTCTTTTTTTATGTTTCACCGAAAAAAATAGGAGGAGGGCAGAAGCGTGACGGGATGGCTTATTTACGTTTGACAATTGTTTAGAGGCTATTGATTCTTTTCTTATAAATTTCTAGGGGCTAAATTCTTGAAATGTTTCTTCATTTAATAGTAAAGAAGTGAATTAGGACAAGTCAATTTTTTTGTCATTCTTCTTTTGCAAATATCTTGGAAACTAAAGGGGATAAGGCGATTTTGGTTCAATTTTTTTTCGTAGAGAAGTTCAAGAGCTCCAAAAGAGAATCTCACAAAATTCCCCTATCTCGCTTGGTTTCCGAGATATTAAAAAAAAAGAATGAAAGAATTCTTGAAATGCTTTTTCAAGAAACGATTTTTTTTGCACATAGTTCGGATAATAAACGAGATAGCGCGATTCCATCTACATGCATTTTTATAGCGAATTTTAAGAGTTACGAAAATAGATCGAGGCAAAATCACGTTATCTTGCTTAGTTGCCAAGATATTGACCAAAAAAAATATTGAACTGTTGAAATGTTTTTTTGATAGCGAAGAGGTGAAACGGGATATGTCAATTCTTATTTTGGAAATATCTCGGAAACTGAGATTGATAGGATAATTTTGTATGAGCTATTCTTTATAAAGGATTTCAAGAACTACCAAAATAAACTGAGCCCAAATCATGTTATCTCGCCGAGTTTTCGCGATGTTGAACAAAAAGGAATGATTGAATTCTTGAAATGCTTCTTCATTCAATAGTGAAGAGGTAAAACAGGATGAGTCAGTTCTTTTTTTGTGGCTGTCTTGGAAAATAAGCGAGATAAGATGATTCTGTACGAGTCTTTTTCTGTAGAGAGCTTTAAGAGCTATAAAAATAGACTGGGATCAAATCACTTTATTTTGCTTAGTTTTCGGGATATTCAGAAAAAAAAAGAATGGTTGAATTTTTGAATCGTCTTTTCGCTTTTCCAATAGCATAGAGATAAACCAGGAAATGTCGATTCTTTTCTTGTAAATATTTCGGAAACTAGGCCAGATAGAGCAATTTTGTTTGTATTCTTCTTTATAGACCTACAAAAACGGATTCGGACGAAATGGCCTTATCTCGCTTAATTTCCAAGATATTCTTCAAAAATAATGACAAGAAAAATAGAATTTTCGTGTTTTACCTCTTCACTATTGAATTCAGTGGTGAAGAGGTAACACAGCATAAATCGACTTATTTTTGGGATAAATCACGTTATCTCGCTTTGTTTCCGAGATATTCTCAAAAAAAGGGACAAAAAAATTGACTTATCTTTTACCTGTCACTACTGAATTGTTTTCGTCAGTACTTGGATGTCTAGTCGGATCGATGTTACAGAGTTGAAGCAACTGGTCAATATCCACGTCTCAGACTTTAAAAGGTCTCTGATCGAGGCACTTGGTAGGGGAGGATTTGAGATAAAGCGCCTACGGCTAACTGCTTTTATTCCCACAGCTTCCGTTGTCCTTTGATGTTTTTTAATTCATCATAAAAGGGAATTTCTCTCCACTCAGTTTCGTAACTTCCGTTGTCCTTTTGAAATTCCAGAAAATCTGGATGAAAGAGGGGAGGAACGATTTGTCAAAGATATATTAAAAAATTATGATAATTGCTTTTGTGGGCGGAAAACATTAATATTAGACATGAATGATTACTGGGGTGATTAATGTCATAATGAAGACATTAAAATTCATTGTTCCGCCAAGTACTCGATAATTCGAAAATTTATGACTTGTCGATGGCTGGTAATGGGTTAATAAGTGCGAATTATTGCAGGGAAATAATTAAAAATAATTGAATTATAATTTTTTTCATTTTTTTATTACACTTCCTCAAAAAAATGACGAATAAAAAATTGCGAAGAACAATAAATAAATAACTCAATTTTTTGGGCCAATTATTTTTTTTTTAATTTTTTGGAAACTAAGCGAGATGGCGCATTTCTATCTCGATCCTCTTTTCTAACTCTTGAAATTTTTTACAAAAAAAACTCCAGTAAAAAGGGCGTATCTCCACTAATTTTGGAGATAATCTGCAAGAAAGAATCATGAAAAAAATATTTTTTTTTTGCTCTTTTGCTACTAAGTTAAGAATTGAAGTTATGTCCTCGATTATAGTGCAGCCCATAGCAACATATAATAATTTATGGACAGAACTAGTTAGCAACAAATTGACCCTATTTTCTTATTATTTTATTTCTATTTCACAATGAATATTTAACATCAATGGAGACGTGATTTTCCGGTGATTTGAGTAATAGTACTCTCAGACAATTTACAAATTATTTTTTATAAATTTTTATAACATAAATAAAATTGTGCAATGTCTTTTATATTTATAACATATCTAATTTATTTATTATTTCATTGCTCTGAACGTCCAACATTCCGGTTATTCTTTTTTACTCGTATCAAACTTATTTTCTGAAAAGGAATTTAATGCTACTCACGGATTAAAACGTCAGTAGAAAGGATCAAGGACTACCCTCGATCCATTCGAATTTTTATTTCGAATGTAATAAATTACATCACATATCAGAGTAACAAACATTATTCCTCAAATATTTTCATTTTAATTTAAGAAAAAAAAATTTGATTTTTTCAAGAATTTTTGTTTTTAATTTTTCATTTCAATCAATTTTTTCTTGTAGATTATCTCGGAAATTAAGCGAGATAGAGCAATTTTACGCTCCTCCTTCCATAAAGAATTTCAGGAGCTACAAAAAGAGATTAGAACAAAAACGCCCTATCTCGCTTATTTTCCAAAAACATCTACTTAAAATCCAGTTAAAAGAAAAACCTAATAAAAATGACAGAAAATAGAGAAAAATGATTGAAATTAAATTAAATTACAAAATTATTAGCGTAAACAGCATTGGTCTGATCTGTGGTGCCACATCGTGAGGAAAATAGTAGACAGGTTATTTAGACAGTGGCACATACTCGCCTGGTAACTTTCCAAGCTGTTCGTAAAAAGAAGTTAAAAGATGAAAAAAAAAAGGACGTTAAAAGTGAAAGACCTGTTGAAGCGTAGAAAGAGATAGAAATAAAAATTGAGGGGGCAGACGGATCTGGCATTTGGTGCAACTAGGGTTCAACGGCGAAAGCCAATGGCTTGACTTTCCAACTAAAGATCAGAGACAAATAACTGGTATTAATGTCACCTACAGACGGTAGGAGGTGACTAGATACTAGAGTGGGTGAATATTTATTAATCATTTTGTTTTAGTCTAGCTACTAATCAGAAATGGAAAGGCAAATTGGTCAGTTCAAATTCAAAGTCAATGCTCCATGTCTTACCGGTTCAGCTCATTGACTCGTCACGAATTTTATTATCACCGATAAGTTCGATTATTGAGGGGTCCATTAAATTCTTAAGCACTTTAGGTCGATTACTTGATTTTTCTTAGACACCTCTATTACTTGGGCACATAGACATTTCTTTGGGGACACGAATGACGACTGAGCTCATGAGCACATGCACACGAGTCATTGCGTTACACAAGAAGAAAGTTGTCACGGGGAATTCGATAGGCCCCGGATGCTATATTTACCACTTCAAATTTCCCGATTACACAATGATATATGTTTCGTGGTAATCAGTTGAGTGGGGTAGATTTTTCACTTTTAATTTCATGTTGTGCAATTAAGAACGTGTGAAGTTTTTTATGAATTCATGCAACGATCGATCAATCATTGCAGTTGCGTGCACTCTGTATGATTGGAATAATTGTTAAAATACTGGGGAGAAGGAGATTAATTCTCCTTCAATTAATTCTTTTTGTAATATTTTTTTGGGAATACGGAAAATCAAGAGCGATGGGGTAAAACAGGATCGGTATGTTTTTTTTTTCGTTTTTGGGGAAATTAAGGGAGATAGGGTGATTTTAGTTGAATCCTTTTTTGTAGAGAATTTTAGGAGCTAGAGAAAAAACTGGAGGCTACATCACGCTATCTCATTTACTTTTCGAAATATTCATAAAACTGAGAAAATTCAGTGAAGAAGTGAAATTTAAAAAAATGGTACTGAAAATCACAGACATCAGATGATTTTTAGTTTGTTCCTTTTTTTAACAAATGAACTACCTTTGAAGAATGAAAAATACGCACATGTCAAAAATTCGAAACGCTATAAGTACAAATTCTTTGAATTCTTTTTTGAATACTAATTTATTTGTTTGGAAAACTCCCGAAAAATTTCAGATGTGTGTTCTTCTCATTGCCATCAAAATAAGTTTATTTGTTATCATTTGTTTCTTATGACTATCTCGGAAACTAAGCGATATCGCGCGATTCCGTCTTAATCCTTTTTCGTAGAAAATTTCAAAAGCTACAAAATAAGGATTCGAACAAAATCGCGTTGTCTCGCTTGGATTCCAAAATATTGGCAAAAATGGAAAAGTTCAGTAGTGAAGGAGTGAAGCAAAATAACCCGATTTTTTTCGTCATTTTTTCTGCAAACTATCTCGGAAAAAGCGAGATAGGACGATTTTGCCTTGATCCTTTTTTTTCAGGAAATTTCAAAAGCTAAAAACAGGATTTAGACGAAATCGTACTATCTCGGTTATATTTCAAGATATTCGCAAAAATAGAGAAGTTTAGTTGTGAAGGAGTAAAACGAAATAAGTGTATTTTTTTTATCATCTCGTCATCTTAGAAACCAAGAGGCGTAAGTGCTATAGAGGAGAGTGGGGCAGAATAGACCTTCGAGATAACATGATGCACGATTTTTTTTCGGAGTGAAGAATTTTGTGGAAAAATCTGAAAAAATTTAAGAAAATGCTCCAATATGAGGGAACTGTGGCTAACTTCAAAAAAAAATTTAATAGACGCTTTTATTTTTGAAAAATCGCCTCCGTCTCCCCTATGTAAGCATAGAACTTACACCACTTTGTTTCGAAGACTTCGATCTGTTTTTTTTATGAATATCTTGGAAACAAAGTGAGACAGCGAGATTTTCCCTTATTCTTTTTTGTAGCTCTTGAGATTCTCTATGAAAAAGGATTAAAACAATATCACGCAGTATCGCTTAATTCCCGAAATATCAAAACAAAAATAACAAGATGACTCATTTCACTTCTTCCCTACCGACTCCCTTTGTTTTTTTTTTCAACACTAAAGACGTAAGAAATTCTCATTTGAGAAACTTACGTAACATTAGAGAAGCGGTTCCTCGAATTTCATGGTTTAACCCAAATAAATCTTTCTACTTTCACCAAAGAAATATAATTCTCAGGACCAAAGTTTCATGTAACCATAAACTTCATCTTCAGAACTAAAAAGTTGCATTCTGCTTCCTATCCTCCATCCTCAATGTCCAATCAATGCGAATCCTTTAACCTTTCCTCATGCCTGAATTAATCGGAGAGACGATTAAAAAGATGGTAGAAAGTCCTCCGGATGCTCACAAGTTCATTACATAATATGAATAGGTAATGGCGAAAATATCGACAAATTAAAACGAACAAAGACACAGGGAATTATCCTGGATGGAGAGGGGGGAGGAAGTGAAGTGAAGAGAAAGAAAGCACTGACGTTTGCCCAAGACCTTCGACCTTGCTGAACCTCCCAATGATTACGCATATGTGAATGGAAATATTACGTTGATCAAAACCAGATCCTTTCTACTCCCCAATTCTTGCAAACCTTTCACTTGCTATTTTTCAAAAAGTATTCCCCACAGCTGAATCTTTTTTTTTCATAAAAAAGTGAAATGTCTGATTGGATTCGAAAGTTTTTTCTTCGATATGTTTATCAATTTTGTAACAAATTTAATTAAAACGAGGGATTACTGGAAAAAAACTCATCTTTCCCTTTTTTAATTGAAATCAGGTCAATGATTTCAATTATCAGAGATTCCATTCAATAAAAACTCTTTATGCGATTTTAAACACCATTTATTCTTATGACTTTTTTTCCTTTTTTTTTTGTTGATAAAAGTGAACGTGAAGACTTCATTGAAGATCACAATTCCAAAGAATTTCGAAACATCAAAGTTATTTAGACGATGAGACATTAATTCAGGATCAAAGGTCTGAATAATAACTTTTATCCTCATTTTATCCTGAAGATTGATTCAAAATAATAAAAACTCATTATAATAAATTACATTGAATAATGCATCAGTAAATCGATGAAGAGCTTCCGATGCAACAAAAAAAGACATGTTTTTTTACAATCTATTATGTTGATTTTCTGTAACACTCGAAGGTTCGAGATATTATCCACTGTTCTAGTTATTACGAGGCACAATTTTGCAATCAACTGGGCACTTGAGAGTAAGAGCACACAAGACGTAAGTTCTAGAGTGAAAAATGAAAAGAAAAAAAAAATTCTGCAATTATAATCGACTGTTGTGTGAATGACCTCAAGAGAGGTGAACATATTGCTACAGACTTTAACACGGGAGAAAGAAAACATAAGACTTTAAATATTTCGTGACATAATTCCTCCGAGTCTTGTGATAATTATATTGAAATTAATCAGTGTATAATTAAAAGAAAATGTACTTGAATCAATTCAAAAAGATAAATAAGAGTTACAAAAGTACGATTAAATTAAAATTGAGAAAATGAGGAAACATATAGTTATGGAGACTATTTTCAATAGTTAAAAATTATTATACTCTGGAGTTGACTATGCAGGAAGCACAATTGCGCATAGCAAATTCCTCGTTTCACTTCCGTCATGTGCACACAATTCAAACGATAATCGTTCGTCACCGTTAATGCACTTTTTTTTTTAGATTCATCAAAGATTTCAGTAACGAAGAGGTAAAACAGGATATTTGTGATTTTTTTACCGATCTTTTCTGGCCAATATCCCGGAAACTAATCGAAATAAAGCAATTTTGCCCCATCCTTTTTCGTACAGAATTCCAAAAACTACCAAGAAGGATTCGTGCAAAATCGCTCTATCTCGCTTAATTTCCGAAATATTTGCATGTAAATGATAGGCAGAAAAAGGAACTTATCCGGTTTCTGAAAGGGGTCATTTTCCATGAACCTGGAACCATTACAAATTTTTATTCCAACCTGGAGATAAAAAAGCTGCATTCAAATGACCCGGAACAACATAATGTAAGATATACGGAATTTTACACTCGAACGATTATATGAGTGGAATTCATCTAGAAACTGTCGTTATAAATTGCACGTGTTACTTACTGCCTCGTAATAAGATGCATAAGTGATCTAACGAAACGAAAGTATACCAATGTATTCTATATATAATATTTTCTTTGCAATAGTTCCTCTTGTGTTTTAGTTGCGCAACAACATGATCGTTCAGTAAATTTTCACTTAATTGTTGATTTATTTTTATTATCCTGACGCATGGCCGTAGGGGCCTCCATTGGGCTGGGCTGGCTCATCGTCTCCTCCTGATGATCCTCCTATGACTCCGAAAACGACGTTTATCAATGATGATACTACCTGAATCCCCGCACCCAAAATTTCTCTCACTGTTGTTCCAATTAATGATATGGGATTCACGGAAGCTGCGGGAACAGCCTGGAAAAATTACGAAATTAATTGGAGATGAATAAAAATAGAAAAATATCATTTATCACAAAAATCACGGGCTGGCTGATTTTTGAAACTTTGAAGAGGTTTAGGAAAGTCCATTTGGACTCTGAAGCATAGAGAATAAAAAAAAAACAAGAATTGAACATTTTTACTAGAATAATTCAGTGGCGAAAAGGTAAACAGGAAATTCTATTTTTTCTGATGATTATTTTTTGAAAATATCTCGGAAACTATTCGAGATAGAGTGATTCTGATTTCATCCCTTTTATAGCTCTTTTAATTTTATAATGAAAGAATTGAAGCAAATTTGCACTCTATTGTTATATTGCTTAGTTTCCAAGAAATTTTGTGAAAAAAATTCCGTTTCAGAACTTATGAAATTCCTAGTTTTTAACAATGTCGCAAACTTCCCAATTTATTTCTAGAATAATGTTCTCTCTCTTTTTGAATAGAATTATGCATATCACCGGTGCAATATGGAAATCTCAAATAATTCATCGTCATGCTGAATTTGCGTGGAAATCGCACCCGTCACGCTTGTACTTTCAACAAATAAAATAAATTTTCATTAGATAATAAATGATAAATCATGCTGTTTTACGTAATATTAACTTACAGTTCCTGTAGGAAGATAACTAGATCCGCCATTACCATCATTACCACCAGTAGCAGCTGAAACCGGTCCCTAGCCACATGAAAAAACAATAAAATTCATGAAAAATTCGAGATTAATTGCTCGATAGTATTTCATTTTAAATAAACTCACAGAATGATGGTAGACTTGTGGATGTGGTGATGGAAATCTTTGTGGTGTTTGTATAGTCACATGATGCTGTGAATAATTTGGTTGCGTAGATGAATAAGGTGGTCTTGCAGTTGAGCCAATATTCACAGTTGCAACGTGAGTGGGATGATTCTAATTCACATTATAATGCATATATCCTTTTTAGTTTCGTAATCATTGAGCTCAGAGAAGAAATAAAGTAGTAATGTATCATTATAGCCTTTTTAGCTACTGTTGTAAATACAAGTGAAAGTACTCACGATGAAAGGACTGTTGATTGGTGGACCAGGTGATGGCCTACCAGTGAAACCTACATTAAACGTTGATGAAGACACTGGCGCCTGAATTTTTTTTAATTATCTGTTATTAATCACAATTTAATTGCTATTATGCGGTGAATTGAATAATTTTTTTTTCTTACAGCAGCACCGTAAGGAGCTGGTCCATCTGAACCACCCGAACCTGAACCACCTGAACCTAAGCCACCACTCAGTCCTGGCAGGCCAGCACTGGCACCTGCCAAAACACCGGACAAAATTGAACTAACCAGTGCACCTATGTCAGATCCTCCGGGAGCGCCCAGTCTCAATTCCTGAGGGAATCAAATTATTGATATTAGGAAGAAAATTTCATAAAATTTTTTTACAATTTTCCTAAAAATTTTATAAATTAAAAAGAAGAACAAATGTAAATTTTTTTAAAAAATAATTTCAAAATAATTTCGAAAATTCGGAAAAATCTCAAATATTTAAATGAAACTGATTTTAGAAATGTTTGTGGGTAAAGAAAGCTCGCCGGAGTTTAATTTGAGAAAATTTCAGAAAAAAAATTCATTAAAATTGGAAAAAAAAATTATATTATGAATTTTTCAGTAGTGGAGAGGTAAAACAGGACGAGAGCAATTTTTTAAAATTTTGATCCGTTTTCGTAGAGAATTTCTCCAAAAAAGGTAGACTCATACTATTTTATCTCAAAATAGTGGTAATTTTGGGATTTTCTAAAATTGCTATGGGATTTTGTTGTTTACAACATCTGCTGAATTTTTTTCATAATCTGCATACTACAAACATACTTTTAAAATTGCTGGTACTGCCCCTGCAATTACGATTGATAGTGGAGACATACCACTGGGCTCTTGAGGCTAAAACATAAGAGTGTTAATCATTATTTTTTGTTTAATTTTAATAAATTATTAATTCCTTTTACAACAACATATTCGCATGTCTACTTTCACTGTGTCTCAGTGGACGTTATAAAATTTTGAAAGACTTTATTGTTGATGCAATTCTTGATGTCGTAAAAATTTATGAATAAACAGAGATACGATAAATAAATGCAGATTGGATAATTAAAAAGAGAAAAATATTTATGATTAATTACCGTACTAAGAGGTCCAGCTATTGCCGTGATTAATGCAGCGAGAGATGATCCCTCAGTTGGTGGCTGCAATCAATAATATAATGAAGATTGAAAGAAAATAAATTTTTCTGAACTGCTTCCTTCTCTCATAATTTTCCGATTTTTTCAATGATAAAATCGTAATAAGTCTGTTTTTTACAAAATATCTCGGGAACTGATGAAATAACGCGATTTTTCCTAATTTCCCCTCTTATAGAAAGATTTGAGAGCTACAAAAAAAGATTTCAGACGAAATGGCTGTATCTCGCTTAGTTCCCGAAATATTCTTTAAAAAAGATGGACAAAAAAATTCACTCATAAAAAGAAAAACTGATTTTTCTTTTTCGCAATTAAATTATGAATAAAATATTAAAATTAAAAGAAGCACTAAAAGACGCATACTTACATTACTAATCGTCCGAATTGCAGGTCCAATCAGAGGCGCCAAGATAGGTCCAATAAATGGTGCAATGAGTCCGAATAATGGGCCAATCAAGGCTCCCAAATCGATACCTTGACCGTCTCGTCCCTGTAATGTTCATCCAGAAACGAATTACAGAAAAAAGAAAATATTTTTATCAAGTTTGCCAATAATCTACTCACATTAATGATCCTCACTAGCGCTGGTATCAGCATCTCAATGAGATCATTGAAATTAGGCCCTTCGTCATCCTCATCAACCTGTAATTGTGATGTTGTTTCATCAAAATAAGTCTATCCATTAAAAAATTTTGTAAGTGGGTTACCTCAGAGAGACCTTGAATAATTGGTATAGCTGCCTGAAGAACTTCAATCAAATCTGCTTCGGATTCCGGCTAGAATAAATTATAGTTTTTTTTTATCACTTCTTATTGGTCATATTGTTCCTGAAAATACTCACATTACTCAAGTCTTCGAGAATTGGGAGGGCCAGTGGTAATAGATCTGCTACTGATCCGAGTGATCCACCCTAATTGATCCGGGAATAAAGAATAATAATAATAAAATGATAAAACTGGAAAAATCGATTTTTTGCCATTTTTTTTGAAAAATATCTCGGAAACTAACCGAGATGGAGTGATTTTGCTCAAGACTTTTTTTTTATAGGAAATGTCAAGAGCTACAAGAAGGTTTCAAGTGAAATGGTACTATCTCACTTAGTTTCCAAATTTTTTTGAAAAAACAAAAAACTAGAAAATAAATGAAAAAATTAATTTTATTCTAATTGAAATAAATGATTATGAGATACTTACTTCTTCTTCAGAAGAATCTTCATCATCATCAAATTCTTGTCTCTGAAATGTTTGATTTCTACTGGGTCGTCGTGGTGATTCCTTTCGACAAAAAAATAAACTAGAATTATCACATCGCTCTAACGCAATAGTGAACCAAAGCAATTCTTCATTATTAATTCAAGACGATCAATTAAAGATGAGAAAAAATTGACAGTTCCTTATAACTATAATTTCATTGCGTATGCTCGAAGCATCGAGACATCTGAAGCATTGCGTAAACAAGTTTTACATCTATCCTCTGAAATGTCCCTGCAAGAGCTTTCTCGCATGATCCTGCTTGAGTAAGAGATCAATGACGCATGCTGTAGCGAATACAAAGAAAAGAAAAAAAAGGAAAAAAAAATAGCAATCCAGGTAGTAACAAAGTACACAGGTTGCATATAATTTAACTGCCTTGGCTGATCGTTTAAATATATTACAATAATAATTTCACAATTTAGTTGTGAAGAGGTGAATCGGGACAAGTCGATTTTTTTTCTGATCTTTATTGAAAAATATCCCAGAAACTAAACGCGATAGCGCAATTTAGTCTTAATTATTATTTTTTTAGCTCTCTAAAGCCTCTATATAGAACAATTAAGATAAAATCGCTCTATCTCGCTTAGTTTCGAGGATATTCTCAAAAAAATATCTTAAAAAATCAACTTATTCTATCTCACCCCTTCACTACTGAATTCCCTCGAACTCAAACTAGTGAACCACAACTATCGGATACTATGCAAGATATCGCATCGATTAATTGAAATTTTCAAACACCCTAAACTAAACCAGATGATATACAATATTTTGAATCCAACGCGATATATCGCATCGATTAATCAATGTTCAAAAATCATCGTTCAAAAATTGTTGTTTTAGCAAAAAACATTGCTGTAGGCGCGCAGTTTTTATAATTACTAATAAATATTTCATAACTCACATCTTCAAATTGAAAAGAAGTAGGTCGCCTACCATCACCACGTGGTCTTGGTGTTGTTCTCGTGACTGCTGATGAGGTGGTAGCAGCTTCCTGCGCCTTCGAGTTTTTTGGGTTTTTCCTAATAACCCCCAGTGTTTCCAACAGACTCCCTAAAGCTGCAATTTGGCGTTTTCGTGCAGACTCTTTTTTCTTACTCTGCTTTGATGTCTCAAATTTTTCCCCTTTCCCCGAATTGACTTTCCTCCTTTCATCAACGTAAGGTACATACTCATCGTCATCACCTCTATACCGATTTTTTTCATTATCCCGTCTGTAATTCTCATAGTCCTTCTGGATGTTCGGGTTGTACAAATTAGGCTCGAAAAAAGGCTTCGAGTGATTGCAGATGGGAACAGGTACTTCAGTTGTTGTTGTCATCGTTTTTACTGGTGCATTGTTTGTAGTTATGTTGACTTTTGTTTGTGTAGGAGCTTCTGCATCATAGGAAGGCTCCCGAGTGATTGTGATGAAGGCCTCAAAAGGAATAGCAAAGGGAATCGGAGTTGGACCAATTGGACCTCCAGTTTCATTAACAGATTTACGTTCCGGATGATTTTCAGTGGAAGATTCCAATGAATCCGAATTATTCCGAGTCACTTGATGGGGATCGGCAAATGTCTTCTTCTCGGAGCTTTCGGAGGCTTGTTTATCAGTGTTGTAAGCGTATCTCGAGTAATTATTACGGAAAGCATTTGGATAAATGTCACGAGAGAATAATGGCAACGGTGCGTATAGTTCATGTTCATTCTTCAACCAAGGATCCAAATTCTCTCCTTTCTTTCGTCCATTGGGTTCCACTTTAACCGATTTAATCATTTTTTTATCCACTCTTTTAGCACTTTTTCTCTCATTCTTGAAGTCAGTATCATTCCCAAGTTTAACGTCGATTTTCGATGCCATATTTTGCATTGCATTTTTCACCCATGAAAATAAATCGTCGACAGACGTTATTTTAACTGGTAATTTAATTTCAACGAATTTTGAACGTGATTCAGTTTGTTTGACTTGTTGATTCACTTGATTACCCAATTGTGGAGCTGGTATTGCCACTGTTGACTTCAATACGACAATAAAAAGTAGGATAATGCTATTATACTTTGGCGACATTTCTTTTGATTTTTTTTTAGAATTAAAAGTTTAATGTTTTTTTTTTTTTTCAAAGAGTGACTAGTGTTGCTTCTAACTTCAGCAACGTCTGCCAAACTACCAGGAAGCCACTGAACTTTATATATTGAAATGAGTGAGGATAATGAGAATCCTTCGGGCTCTTCCTATCAATCAATATTACGCATGAACGCATCCATTCTTTCTATTCGTATGAGCTCACTAGTTTTACTACAGAACCTACGAAAGTTATTTCCGTCATTTCGTACTAATTTTCTGTTCACATTCGTTGAATTATTGTCTACAGCAATAATTTATCAAGATTTATAATAATACTGTTGTTTTATCGTTATGAAATTCGTTATTTCCTTTGTTATGTATCAAACTAGATTGGATTCTTCCGATTTAGTAGTGAAGAGGTGTAACAGGATAAGTCCATTTTTTTGTCATTTATGTTTGAAGGATGAGTCGGAAACTAAGCAAGATAGGGTAATTTTGTACGAATCCTCTCTTATAACTCTTGAAATTCTCTGCGAAAAAGTCAACGTAATCATGCCTTCTCGCTTAGTTTCCGAGATATTTGCAAAGAGTGATATCAATATGAGTCAATGGATAAGTTAATTTTTTTGTGATAATTTTTCGAAGAATATGCTGAAAACTGAGGAAGTTAGTGTGACTTTATTCTAATCCTTTTTTCCAGCTTTTTAAATTCTCTAGGAAAAAATGCAATAAAGATTATGTTTTGCTGAATAAGCCCACAAAGGGTTTGGAAGCTAATAAAAAAAAAAAAAAAAAGATTATGTTATCTCACTTAGTTTCCCCGTTAGTCAGAGAATCATGGATCAGTTGTAAAGGATAAGTTAATTTTTCATTTTGGAGAATATCTCAGTGACTAAGCGAGATAAGGCGATTTTGCCGGACCCTTATTAGTTCTCTTGAAATTCTCTACAAAAAAAAATCAGGTGATTTTGCGCTATCTCGCTTAGTTTCACAAAAGATTCAATCAGTAGGAAAGAGTTGAAAAGGCATAAGTCATTCTTTTGTCTCTAGTTTTTGGAAATAGCACGATTATACGGTTTTATGACTTTCAAAATTCTTTACAAAAGGGGATCGAAGTGAAATTGTGCTATCTCGCTTAGTTTTCTCGATATTCACAAAAACATGAGATGAGTAGTGAGGAGATGAAATAGGATAAGTCCATTTTTTAACTCCTAGGTTTTGAAGAATATCTCGGAAACTATGCGAGATAGAGCGATTTTGTCCTAAGCCTTTTTTGTAGCTCTTGAAATTTTTCACAAAAGCGATCCGTACAAAATTGCTCTATCTCCCTCAGTTTCTTAGATATTCGCTACAAATCAAATCAGTAGTGGAGAAATGAAATAGGATGTCATTTTTTTTATCACTAGTTTTTAGAAGATATCTCGGAAACTAAGAGAGATAGCGCAATTTTTCTTGAGACTTTTCTCGTCACTCTTTGAATTCTCTATAGAAAAGTTCAATGAAATTTCCAAAAACGAATGACAAAAAAATTGTCTCATCCTGTTTTTCCTCTTCGCTACTGAATCTATACATCTTTCTCTTTCCTTCTTCTTCAATTAATCTGTCAAGACGTCATCCTGATGTTTATTCAATTTTTCAATAATTACACACGCATCCCTTGGGTAATTCTCCTTAAACTATAATTTTCTCTACTTTGTTGACAGTTACTGCAGTTATTACATGAAATCGTGGAATCTTGGCCTCCAACTCATTACTTTGTATTATTTAATAAGAGAGTCAAGACAATGCAAGGACACTTTCCATCATAAAAAAAAAAGTTTTAGTATTTACCTAAAAAGTTTTGAATTTGATAGCATTTCCTGGATCTATATAATCACAAGCTTGTTACGATTATCCAATGATAATTGATTCATCCGCTACTTCCCGTTTCTTCGCAATGAGTTGATAAGATTCGTTATAATATAAATTGATACACATAATTTCCTGGTTCAGCTGTCGCAGATATTCATTATGTAATTGTTTCAGTAAAAAAGACAAATGGAAAAATCCAACTAATGCAACTCGATCTCCAGTGATTGCATTATACATGAGCATGGGAAATATTGGACTGACATTTTTTTATTTATTAATTTTCTCTTGAAGAATTCGATAGTAAAGTGGTCAGTCTCCAATTAATTCCCCCCCCCCTCCCCCTTAAAAAAACAATTTCCTCCGAACTTTTTCTGAAAAAATTTCTTCAGAGTGAATTTTGTTTCATTTTTTCCCCCATTTTTTCGATATTTGAAAATATTCAGAAAAGATTAAGATTTAAGCCTAATAAATTGTGATCGTTGGCCAATGATAAAACGTTCATCGAATCAAAACGAGAAATCCTCGTTTTCTACCATAAAAATGCCCCTTCACCTCTTCGAATTTCAGTTTTGTTTTTTTGGGTTAAAATACTACGAAAAATTTAAATCTATCATTTGACTTTTGACCCGTCGATCTTGAACTTTTCAATTACAATCGTTCCCCTTTTTTCCCGTTTATTTAATTCTTATTCTACTGTTTGAATGTAAATCTGGAGGGAATTGTTGGTAATTGTTGAAACTTGGAGCTCAGTGCCTCCGTCTAGTGAATAGATGAGGAATTAACAGTACGTAAAGGAATTATGGAGTTTGTCGGTAATATCGGTCAAATTTTGAATTCAATGAATAAATGAGAATTAAAATACTTTTTTTGTTTGATGCAAAAAATTATTTATTTCATCGCATGATAATAATGATGAGTTTATACAATTTTTTTTATTAATATTTATGTGAAGTATTTAACTTTTTTACTTGAGAAAATTAACTACTGTATGTGTGTGTTTGTGTGTGTGAGAAGCAGTTCTATGACAAGGTCAACAACACAAGAATATTGACTTAAATGAGCAATGATTTTTCAAATTCAATTAATTTAAATTTAAAAAAAAAGAAAATTATCGAGTCGATTTCAATGATAATTCTATCTAAAAAATGATGAAAAAAATAGTGGAAAAGGGAAAATTGAGATGAAGAATTTTCAGATTAAATTTGGCAGTAATTCAAATATAAAATCCGATTCAACTGGAAAACTTTCTCACTCATTAGGAAACATAACAAACTTCATGTACGTGATTTCTAGCACATCGTGGGATCACCTATTTACTCAGAAACTGAAATCAAGAAAGTAATAATTGAGTAGAAAAAAGTTACAACGGTGTTAATTTTTTTTTACATTCATTCTTGATGGATATCTTGGAAATTAAGCGAGATAGCATAATTTCGTCCGAGTCCTTTTTTGTGGAAAATTTCAAGAGCTACAAAAAAGGATTCGTGCAAAATCGTTCTATCTTGCTTGATTTCCGAGATATTTGGAAGTAACTAATAACAAAAATATTGACATTTTATTTCATCTCTTCACTACCGATTCAATTTTCTGCGAATATTGCGGAAAGTAAGCGAGATAGCGCGATTTATACGATTCTTCTTTTGATGAGAATTTCAAGAACTACAAAAAGTGATTCAAACAAAATTGCGCTATCTCCTTAACTTTGCGAAATATTGCGAAAAAAATGCTTGATAAAAAAAATTATGACATTTTTTGCAATAAATAAATTATTTAAAAAAAAAAGAAAAATATGCACATGTAAAGATTTAAAAAACTATAAGTGCAATTTCTTTGAAATTTTTTAAATAATAATTTATTTTTTTGAAGAATATCCAAAAAATTGTTACATATGTGCTAATTTTATTACCATGAAAAATTGACTGATCCTCATGATAATGGCCCATTTTTTTTTTCTAAATAATATGTGGACAAAAAAAGTTTATGTGATCATGAGCCATTAGAATTTAATTACTCACCTGTTGTCATATGGAAGAGGATGACCTTCAGGTATTGTGAAACTGATTCTCATTTTTGCATCCAATACGACTGAAGGACTGAGGTCATTACCATTCTCAATATTTCTAATCAGCAATGTTCGTTTAAGCCATCATTACTCAAGATATTTTTGGTTCTTGGAATTACGTCACTAGAATTGACAGAAATTAATATATTATTCAAATGAGTGAAGATTTAAAAATCAGTAGAGAAGAGGCAAAACATGTAAAACTAAATTCTGAAACTGATAAAAAGGATTGGGATGAAAACTCATAACAAGAAAAATAGAATTATTCTGTTTTCAGTAGCATAGTCGCTACTTAAATTGAGAATATTGAAATTTCAAACTAAAATACCATTAAAATGACAAATTTATTTCTTTGATTTATCAGATGACTGATTAAACGTCACGGTTTTAAAATCAATTGTTTGTTTAGCAAGAGTTTTAGATTTTCTGCTATTTATTCCACTGTAGTTGACCAATTTTATTGCAATATCAGATATTGCAATAGTTTCACTATCATATGACATCTGGAGTGAGAAAAAAAAATTCATGATTTTACTGATTAATAACATTAATTCCCCCTTTTTCGCAAAATATTCTGGAAAATAAGCGAGATAGGGCGATATCGCCCGAATCCTTTTTTGTTTGTAGAGAATTTTCAAAGCTAAAAAAACGAATTCAAGGCAAAAATCGCTCTATCTCGCTTAGTTTCTAAAATTTTTTTTTTAAACTAGGAAAAAAAATGAAACAGCTCTGGTTTACCTCTTCACATATTTTTTTCCCATTATGAAGATCCTTGGGGTCAGGATAAGAGTCCTAGTTGTCTCAATTCACTCTTCCTCTTTTTTCTTCCATCCCCCCTCTCCTTCCAGTATTATCTACCTGGCATGTCTCTCTGAGCGTCAAACCAAGTGGTGGTGGCTGGGCATCTGGTAAGTCCCTCCTGCTAATAAAAGCCGCTCACAATATCGCCGCCACACACAGACAGTCACAATAATCGAGAGAGAGCAGGAGCCCCGTGAGCTCCATTATTTTAACGAGTCCGAGTTTAAGTTTATCAGTTACGGATTTACGTGTGTGGTGAGTTTCATCGTTTTAAACAGAGCAAAAACAAAAATATTTTTTGATTCCAAAAAAAAAATGAAACCGCCAAAATTTTTAAGCTTCCTTTTTTTTTTTTTTAAATTCAATAATTGAGTGAAACTGTGGAGTGAAAAAGAGGCGCCAAGTTTCAGACACTTTGTGAATTTAATCAGTGATTATTTTCATATTAATAAATAATTCAGTGATTTTTTTTTTCCCTCGCTTTCGTTTACTTTGATGATATTTATTCGATGGAGTGTTAATTTTGTATATGAAAAAATCATTTTCCCTAATTTAATTCATTGGCCTTTGGTCAATGGTCAGAGTGATTGGAGTTGGCCGTCAAGTTGAGGCGCGTGAGCGCATGTGTCCTCGAATTATTCTCCCCCACCCTTTCTTTATCCTTTTAGTTTCGCTCAGGAATTGGCGTCACGATTTACTAATGAAAATCCATGACACGAGCACTTGCCCAAATTGTTGATAGAAACATTCTGAGGATAGAAATTAATTTTTTTTTGACAGTAGTTTTTTTTAAGACTATTTTGGAAAATGAGCGGGATAGGGCGATTTCGCCTTAGTCCTCTTTTGTAGGTCTTGATATTTTTTTAGAAAAAGTATAAAAGAAAATTCGTGCTATCTCGCCTAGCTTCCGATATATTCGAAAAGAACAAATGACAAACATTTATGCTATTTTATCTCTTCGCTATTGGATTATTTTTTTTCAATAATGACATTAGTTGAAATTCAACTTTCAATATTGCCCAATGTGCATGGAGTTGAATGGAAATTTTCAAAATTTAGAGGAAATTTCATGGTTATATTTATACATTCGCAATAAACAACTTATGCTCCACAACTTTCGATTCTTCTTGAACGAAAGTGAGTCTTGGGGATATTCGTGCTCGAGAAAGGTGAACACCTTTTTCTTTCACGCTGTCGAATCTTTCGAGGTTTTAGTCCTTTCAAATTGCTTCCGGCGCCCCTCACTTTTGCCTTACAATGTGACAATAACTGTTTTTTTAAATTTTATTTAGTAGTGAGGAGGTAAAACGGGTTAAGTTCATTTTTTCGACATTTTTGAAGATATCTTGGAAATTAAGCGAGATACCGTAATTTTGCACGAATCCTTTATTGTGGAGAATCTCAAGAGATACAAAAAAGGATGGGAGCAAAATCACGCTATCTTGCTTAGTTTCCGAGATATTCTCCAAAAATGAATGACAAAAAAAAACTCAATTTTTTATGTCGATTTTTTTTGGTGAAATCCTTTTTTGTAGCTCTTAAAATTGTCTACAAAAAAGGATTCATTAAAAAATGCGCTATCTCGCTTAGTTTCCGAGATATTCTCAATAAGAGATCGGCAAGAAAATCGATTTCTACTGTTTTACCCATTTACTACTGAATGAAATCAATAAATGAGCAAAAAACAATGAGAATTAATATTTCCCATCTAATTTTTTCAATTTTTTTTGTTTTTTACAGAATAATCTCAGTCTCAAATGCAAGACACGATGAGATTCACAACGGTAGTCCTGATGGCCGCGTGCCTGATAGCTCTAGTCAGCTCCCTTCCACTTTCCAAGAACGAGGGACTTCAATCCCAGGTCAGTTTTCATACCATTTTCTCATTTTTCTATTATAATCAAATACGGGTTCGTTATCGCAGATACATTGAGAAAAAAAAATTGTTAACCTTGCCTTTTTTTTTCAATAATAGAGAAAAAAACATGTGCATCTGCAGTAATTGACGAGCCTTGATCTCAATGCTGGAGAATTGTAGTAATACATCTTGTTTGATAAACACTGAATTAATTATGTGGAGCAAATCGTTTCCTCATCGACTGATAAGAAAAAATTCATTCATAATTCAGTGGTGAAGAGGTAAAACAGGATGCATCAATTTTTTTGATCCTAGTTTTTGGTGAATATCTTCGAAACTAAGCGAGATGGTGCAATTTTGCTTGAATCCTTTTTATGTAGGACTTCAAGAGCTACGAAAAGGGGTTTATCAAAATCGCTCTATCTCGCTTGCTTTCCGAGATATTCTTCAAAAATGAGTGACAAGGAAAATAGATAATTTTTTTTTGTTGATCATTTTTCGAGAATATCTCGGAAACTAAGCTAGATAGAGCGATTCTGCTTGAATCCCTCATTGTAGCTCTTAAAATTCTCTACAAAAGAGCATTCATGCAAGATCGCTCTATTGCTCGCTTAGTATTCTAGATATTCTTCGAAAATAAGTGACAAAAAAAAAAAAATTTTGTTGATAATTTTTCGAGAATATCTTGGAAACTAAGCGAGATAGGGTGATTTTACTTCAATCCTTTTATGTAGCTCTTGAAATCTTCTACAGAAAAGTGTTCGAGCAAAGTCGCTTAGTTTTTGAGATATTTTTTGAATGAGGATCACAAAGAAATTGTCTACTGTTTTACTGGATTTATTGATTCATTGTGAAAAAATTTATAAACTCTATGAATCGAATTCATTCAAATGTAAAGATGTGAAGATGTGAATCCTCAAGTGCAAGGCACAGGGCATTCCACTCTCGCGTGGAAAGTAAAATGCACTATCTGACCACGAGTTAACTTTTCATGTTTTCGCTAGCGAGCGGGGATTATCTTCTCGTCTCCACCTACCATGATTTTCTTTTCCTGCGGCAAGTCTCAGCATTTCGTTCTTTTTTTTTTTTTTTTAATTTCCTCGAGAAAATAAATTATATTATTTTTCTCACATGTCTTCTGGCATCGGGACAATTGGGGCAAGAAGATCGTTTCAATGGGGAAAAAAAGATAAGATTGACAATTTTTTTGTGTCTTCGAGAAAAGAGAAATTTGAAGAGGTGCATTGTGTGACAAGTAAATGTGTCATCTGAGAGATTTAACACGAGACAAACTCCGGAGATGTCATTCATCGTGACTCAACAATTCAATGACGAAAATCGAGAAAACCTGAAATTATTCTGGAGGCTCTATTTCTTCGTTATTATCTACCTCTGAATATTACGGAAAGTAAGCGAGATGAACCGATTTTAGTTGAATGTTTTTCATAAAAAATTTCGAGAATTACGAAAAAAAATTAAGATGAAATCGCTCCATCTCGCATAATTTTCAAAAGATTTCGAAAATATAAGAAGAGAAATGTCACATTTCACTTCTCCATCACTGAATTAATATTTATTTCAAGAGATAAATATTCATAGATCTCCAAAATTGAGCGAGATAGCGTGATTTTTCTGTCATCTTTTTTTTGGAAAGAATTCAGAAAACTTCAAGAAAAAATTCAAGCAGAATCGCCCTATCTCGCTTAGTTTCCGAGATATTTCGGAAAAAAGAAGAGGGAAATGTCACATTTTGCCTCTTCACCACTGAATAATATATTCGTGTGAAGAGATAAATATTCATCATCTCGGAAACTAAGCGAGATAGTGCAATTTACCCCAAATCCTCTTTCCTAGAGAATTTCAAGAGGTAAAAAAAATATTGGAGAAAAATCGCCATATCTCGCTTAGTTTCCGAGATATTTGGGTGATTTCAAGCGAGATAGGGCGATTTTGCGCTAATCCTTGTTAGTAGCTTCTAAAATTTTTAACAACAAAAGGACTAGGACGAAATTGCGTTATCTCGCACAATCTCCCAGATATTTGGGAAATTCTAAGCGAGACGGCGCAATCTTGCTCTAATCTTTATCTGCAGAAGATTTCAAGAGCTACAAACAAGGATTAGTGCAAAATCGCCCTATCTCTTTTAGTTTCCGAGGTATTTGGGAAAAATAAAGAGAAAAACGTCACATTTCACCTCTTCATCACTGAATGAATATTTATTCAAAGAACCTTGCAAGAATTTTGTTATCGCATGGTAAACTCATACATGTTTATGGTGGTACACGTGGTTACACTCTTTTGTATACTTTCACTTACTTCTGAGACCGTCTGCTATGCCAACTGGACACTTTCTTCGCTCGATCGATGCTCGATGGAAAGTGGCTCCTTCTTTTTTCACATTAAGAATAGGAATTTATTCAAAACCAAAAATTTGAATAAAATTTTATGTTTAGAGAGAAAAAAAACTTTTTTTTTTCCGTCTCGCATTTAAATGAATTATTCTTAAATATCACCAAGTTTTTTCTCTTGCACAAAAAAAAAGTTATTTGTCAATTTGGATTTTTCGGTCCAGAGAATTCAATTTTTTTCCAATTTCGTACATAAACGAAGGGTAACAACATGTCGTCATCCACGGTCATTCGGCCGGATAGAATGCGGTGTCTTTTGTGGGGAAAGTGGACCGTTAAACTCGAGCTTACGTATTAAGCAAGAATATACAACTTCTCTCGCTCAATTCACTCTTGATACACAAAATAATATCATTTCCCTTTCCATTTCTATCCATTCACTGATTCAAGATTTTCTTTTTTTTTTATTCAATTTATTCATTTGAAAATTAAAAATCAATTTTAAGATGATTTTATTTCAAAATTGAATTATATATTATTATTCGATTTTTGTTGAGAAATTTTATTGCCCAAAAAACGATGAAAAATGAGAATTTCATCAGTTTTTCTCGAATATCTTGGAAGCTAGGCGAGATGAAGCGTACTTTTCTTCCATTTCTTTTTGTAGTTCTTTGAGTTTCTCTACAAAAAAAGGATTCAAACAAAATCGCGTTATCTCTCGTAGTTTCTGAGATGTTTACGAAAAAAAATCAGCAACAAAATTTTAACTTTCATTTTTCTCTCTTTTTTTAAAAATCCTTTTTCTCTCTGAAATCATTATTTTTCTTCCACAACAGATTATATGTGGATAAATGTGTAATGAAATTTCAGGCACTGGACCAGTTAGTCATGGTCGAAAGTGACAACGATGCTGCCCAAAGAAGTAAAAGAACGATTGGCATACTTCGTCAGTTATTTCCTGGCATCACCCAGGTCAGAAATATTCAAAAATTCAATAAAATTTAATTGCACAAAAAAATACTGAATAGAATCGACTAAATTCTTCAGCACTAGTAGAATAAAATGGAGTAAATTCAGTAGAGAAGCCAAAAAAAAAGCTAATCTATTTTTAAGGATATCACTTTCTTAAGAACAAAGTGGCGTGAGTGTTCTGCTTATTCATAGCACTTACGCCACTTTCTTTCTGAGGCAACAATATGAAATTTTTAAATTGACTTTATTTTGTCACCAGTTTTTTTTTAGAAATACCTTGGAATCTAAGTGAGATAGAGCACTTTTCCTAATAACCTTTGTTGCAACTTCAAAACTTTCTGCAAATAGGTCATCACAGAAATTGCTCTATCTCGCTTAGATTCCGAGATATCCTCAAAAAACTGATGATCAAATAAAATTGATTTGTCAAAGAATTTCATAGTCCATTCTTCGTATTTTTCGAATTTCAAGAATATCTCGGAAATCAAGCGGAATAGGGTAGTTTTACTCGAAACCTTTCTTGTAAGGAATTTCAAGAGCTACAAAAGAGGATTCCTGCAAAAAGAGCGTATCTCCATTGGTTTCCGAGATATTTTGAGAAAATTAATGACAAAAAATAGACTCATGTTTTACCTCTTGACTACTGAATTTTATTCGAGACACGCGTGAACTCTCACGTGGCCGGCATTCCCAGCGTGAAAGTAGAGTCATTCATAGTGCGTTGGTTGAGACACTGACGACATCTATTTTGCCTTTTTCTTACGGCTGGTAAAGATGAAGAGAATTTGGCTCTCGTAAAAATCAATCGCGAAATTCATTCAAAATATTTATTTTTAGATTTACATTTTTCTATGATGATTTCCCTGGATTTATTTTCTGTGCTCGTTCGTATGCATTAGAATTACCGGATTGTTCAGTGGAATGTTTTTACAGTAATCACGCCAATGCTTACCTCATCTGTATGGAAACATGCTTGGAAAACGGAAGGGTGGAATAATTTATTTCCGGAGTTTTAATTTCTTCTTCACGAGAAAGATTAAAAAAGCGGAACAATGGAAATCATTATTTCTCTGATTAATGCTGAGAAATAAATTATTTATTCGATTATAAGTTTTTAGTTAAGAGGTAAAATAGGATTCGTTTACTTTTTTTTGTCTTGATTTTTTTGAGAATATCTCGGAAACTGAAGGAGATACGTCCTTTTTCTCCTGATCTTTTTTGTAAAGAATTTTAAGAGCTACAGAAAATGATTTCAGGTGAAATCACGCTATCTTGCTTAGTTTCCAAAATATTGCATGAAAAATTATTTGTAAAAAAAAATTGAATCATTTGGAAACTGAGCGAAATAGTGTGACTTTTGTTGATCCATTCGTTTCAAAAAAAGATTAGAACAAAAACGCTCCATCTCGTTTACTTTCCGAGATATTCCTTTAAAAATTAGTGACAAAAAAGTAGACATGCTTTTTTTATCTCTTCAGTATTGAATTATTGACTTAAAAATATTTTTGTGAAAAAGTGCCATTTATTTTTCAACTATAAAAATTACCAAAATTCGTCTATTCTCGTTTTTTCTTTTATTTTCCGCGATTTTATTTATATCATTTTTCTTTATTCTTTGAAATTCATTTTTATGATTCCAATAATTCGTGTTATTATCAGATGATCAGTGAATTGTCGCCTGAGTAACGTTCACAACGATGTAATTATCATCAGCAATTGAATTTACAATGCGGAACATATTTCTCAGTGATTTTTTTTCCTCTGTAATGATTTTCTTTTCTGAGATATCCATCTTTTCTTCATTCAATGTTTTTTTCAGTAAAGAAATTGGAATTCTCAGCACGTGCTGAGTTCAGTTTTACGATGTATATTCTACAGGTGGTTTTCAAAAATTTAATGACTAACTTGAAGGAAAAGAATAAATTAAAATTGAGAAAGAATTATTTGAATTGAGGAAAAAAAATCTGTTTTCTTTTAGGTGAAACCGGCAGTTTCATCATCAAATTTGTATTTATTTTGATTAGACAGAGAAACTAATTGAGTAATTGAAGAAAAGAATGAGATGATTATTCGGAGAATAACTTTGAATGGACCAATAATTGCAGATTTATTTGAAATTTCGATGGCTAATTCACCTTATTTCACTTATTTTCCGAAATATTACCGAGAAATTTCAGAAAAATTGGTGATAAAATAAAATCAAATTGTCTGAAAATTTTATGTTCTCACTTATTTTCTCTTACCTTCCCACTATTAATTTTCATCATAATCTCGAAATTTCAAAATAGAAAGCGAAAAAGTAGTCATAAAAAAACCGTGGGAACACTAAATAAAAAAGAGCCCAAAATTATCAAAAAATTGAGGAAAAATGAAAAAAAAACTAAATCAAAATTTATAGATGATTGAAAACAAAGTCAACATGATTGTTGGTGAGGTAATCAAAGTATTGGGTCCAACGATACTGAGGAGTGTACTGGGTGGAGGTCAAAACGGTGGTGGTGGAGGAGGTGGCGAAAACGGCGGCAGAAGTAACGAGGTTGGATCAACCGTAACTGTTGCTTCACCATTCGACGATGAGGATGAAGACAATAATAATAATGATAATGATAATAAAAGTGCAACTGATACGAAAATGACGAGTGATGGTAGTGATTTTTCATCGCAAAGTAGGAATGGTGCTATGGTATCAATATCATTGCCAACTTATCCACCAGATGAGGATGAGACAGATGCATCAACAACAACAGAGCAGACAAAAGGTCTTGAAAGTTTTTTGAAAAAAAAAAAATCAGGCACAACGCTTACAAGACTGGTGATGTGTGCCCCGCCGCCATTCGTCATCTCCTCTACTTCGATTTCAGTTCACTCGTCTCCACGTTTTCTCTTCATTCATCATGATTCTTTCATGAAAAACATTTAATGACAGAAACGTCGGTCAAAGATCCATATTACGGTCCCACGACGTTATCTGTCTCTTTTTGAAACTTTTGATCGAAATAATTTCTTAATAATAATCATCGTATCATCGTTATCAATTGAAATAAAAGGATTAATCAACTTTAATAAGAAATCTTGAAGGACTTTAGTAGTGAAGAAAGAAGATGGAATTAGCCGATTTTTTTGCAATTATTTTTGAGGAAATCTCGGGAACTAAGCGAGATAAAGCATAATTTTGATCGAATTCTTATTTTTAAAACTATTTCAAAATCATCAAAAAATGTTCAGGACAAAATAGCGCTATCTCACTTAGTTTCTGAGATATCTCCAGAAAATGATGAACAGGGAAAATTCTGTCCTATTTTACGTCTTCACTACAGAAAAGTTTAAGATTTCTCTATCTCCAAGACCTTTCATGAAAACTTATCTTGATTCGGAATCGATTGATCTCGTTTAACAACTTCATTACTTCAATAATTATCGCACTACCAATTCGATGATTGAGATGACATTCTCTCGCGCAAAACTTTTCATTCTAGTAGAGAAGAGGTAAGACAGGATAAGTCCTTTTTTTCTTTCAACAGTTTTTTGCCGAAAACTCGGAAACTGAGCGGGATAGAGTGATCCCTTGAAATTCTTTTCTGTAACTCTTGAAATTCTTTATAAAAAATGATAAAGGCGATATTGTCCCATTTCGCTTAGTTTCCGAGATATTTTGAAAAAAATTATTTAGAATAACTATTTTCTGTTTCATTTGTTTTTGATGAATATTTCGGAGAATGATGGAGATACGACCTTTTTGCTCTATTTCCTTTTTGCGAAGAATTTCAAGAACTACGAAAGAGAATGAAAGCAACATTGCGCTATCTCGTTTATTTTCCGGAATATCCTGCAAAAATTATTGGAAGAAACAATCTATCTAAGGATAACCTTATTTTTTCGTCATTTGTTCTCGATGAATATTTTGGAAACTAATGGAGATACATACTTCGTTGCTTTCATTCTTTTTTTGTCGTAAATTTCAAGAGCTACAAAAAAGGATTAGAGTAAATGTGCGTTATCTCGTCTAGTTTCTAGGATATTTTCAAATAAGTATTGACAGAGAAAATTAATTTATCCTGTTTCACCTCTTCACTACGAAATTAATCATGGAATGTAACTAATTTCTTTACTCAAATATTCACAAATGCACCTAAATGTTCCACTGAAAATCATTCATTTCAATAATTTTTTTTGCGTTTCGCATTGAATAATTTCCAGGACGTGAATCCAGAAGCCGAGAATCACGTGACGCAGGACGGAGATCAAGCAGCGTCAGAGAACGCAGAGGTGCGCGTGCAATTCGAGGATCAAGGAGCATCAGCAAACGAAGCAGTGGAATCAGAATTGGCACCGTTGGAGGATATAGAAGTCAGCGACGACGAGAACAGGAACAAGAGATTCCTGAACTTCGGCTTCGGGGGCAATAGTGGAGGTTCTGGGGGCAGTGGTGGGGGATCTGGAAACTTTTTATTCGATATTATAAGGGTAAGTGATTAAAAATAAATTTTGAAAATTTTATTGAGAATTGATTTTGTATTGAAGAGATAGAAGAGAATAAATCTTTTTCGCCCTTCATTTCATGAAAATGTCTCGGAAACTAAGCAAGATAGAGCGATTTTTGCCTTAATTCTTTTTTACAGCTCTCAAAAAAAATTTACAAAAAAAGATGCAGATATAATTGTTCTATGTCGCTTATTTTCTGAGATTATAGGGAAAAAAAAGAGCAAAAAAGATTTGTTTTGTTTTACCTCTTCACTACTGAATTTTTTAACATTTAAACAATATTTTCACCCAATGTATTATTATCTAGAATTAAGTTTCAAAAAGGCGGAAAAAATAAAAATAAATTTCAGATTATCCAACGGATTTTTACTACCAAGTGTCCAGACGTCCATCAATTTTATTATTTCAGCGAAAAATGGAAGATTTCATAAAATAATTACTTTTTTTTTCTCTAATTCTCGACAAATTGAGCGAAAATTATCCCTTCAACTGTATGACATAATAATCAACAATCATCCTCAAATAATTAAGATAAAATATTTATTTTTTTCCTGACTGCAAGGCCAACATCGAGAGGACAAAGAAAAACTAGAATTTCTTGTCATGAAGAAAGAACAAATTCTGAAATTGAAAGAAACAATTTTTCTAAAAAAAAAAAAAAATGAATAAAAATGAAAGGATAATTTACAATTGACGAATTACACGTGTCTGTGTCTACCTAGCAAGCAGCAGACGGGGCGGCGAGAGCGGCTGGGACGGTATACCGCGTGGTGGCAGGCACTCAAAGCCTCGGTCTAGGTCTAAGTGCATCACGTGACCTAGGCCCGTCCCCCCCGACTCAAACCCAAGCAGTCGCCCCCGCTGCTGCGGCGGTTGCACCTGCTCCTGCTAATGCTCCTGCCCCGGCAGCCGCCCCCGCCCCAGCCCCTGCGCCTGGAGCTGCGCAACCACCGGTACGCCATTCCTTCCGACATCAACAAACATAAATAATGAAAAAAAAAAAAATCATGATTTTCCATTGAAAAATAATGAATCATCATCACTACCAAATCACTCTCTCATTGCTTGCTTACTTGCGAGGTTTCATGGTAATCTGATGATAGATTTAGTAGCGAGAGAGGTAAAACAGGATGTCTATTTTTTTCTTTTTTTCAATATGTCGGAAACTAAGTGAGATAGGGCGATTTTACTCTCATCCTTTTTTGCAATTTGAGATTTCTGTACAAAAAGAGGTATGATAAAAATTACGCTATCTCGTTTAGCTTCCGAGACATTCTTCAAAAAAAAAATGATTGGAAAATTGTCTTGTCCTGTTTTATCTCTTCACTACTGGATCAGTTTTTGTGAATATTTCGGAAACTAAGGGAGATGGCTAAAAAGGGTGAGAGCAAAATCGCGCTATCTCCTTAAGTTTCCAACATATTCCAGAAAATAGAAAAATTAAGTTGGGAAGAGGTAAAACAAAATACGTCGATTTTTCCAATCATTTGTTCTATGGAGAATATCTCGAAAAGTAGCGAGATAACGCAATTTTTAAATTTTCTACAAAAAATGTGCTATTTTGCTTAATTTCCGAGATATTCTCCAAAAACTGATGAAAAATAAAGATTGATCCCGTTTGACCTCTCTGTTACTACTGAAATCTTTTGTTTTTCTATGGCGAATTGTCACGGGCTACATTTCATTATCATTACTAATTACTCGCATTTATTGTCATTTAAAACAGCATTTTATGTGAATTGAGAGAGAAAAAATTGTCTGACTATATGAATACATGACTATAAATATTTAAAAATAAAAGAACGATAAAAATTTCCAATTGAATTAATTTACTGCGTGAACAGTAAGAAGATTCCAGACAGGAAGTAGACAAACATTCGAGTATTTCACTGAGTCATCGATGTCTGATCACTTCTTATCCTGAATCTACTGCCGTTCAACGTGACTGAAACACGAATTTCCACCGCTAACTTTATTCTCCGATATAATTTTCACGATTATAATTTATAACTCATTGAAAGTAATGATTTTTTTTTCTCACTCAAGGTCTTTACTCTTTAATGCTATTCTTTATTTTCTCAATAATTCCTGGGAATTCATGAACAATATTATTGGAGATTGAGAGAAAATGTATCTGCAGTCTATTTCGTATGTAGAAATGATGTTTTTTTTTTAGTTTTCTTTCACTTTCACCTACTACATCTGGCTACTCTAGACTTAAATAATTTAGTTGTAATTAACATTCACACATCCTTCACCTGTACATTGCCTGATTGCTGCTTTACTCGAATAATAAAATCTATTAACTTTTATGTGAAAGAAGACAAGTGCATTTATTTTTGTGATCATTTACAGGCGAATATCTCAGAAACTAAGCGAGATAGCGTGTTTTTGCCCGAAACTTTTTTTGTAGCTCTTGAAATTCTATAAAAAGCTGTACAAAAAGGATTGGGACAAAATCGCTCCATCTCGCTTAATTTCCGACAAATTCGCGAAAATGAAAATGAAAAAAAATTGACTTGTCCTTTTTTTACCTTTTTTCTGCTGAATCAATTTTGATTAATTGGAAAATAATTCTGGGTGCTTGTTATTTACTTTCTTTCTTCAAAAATCTCGCTCCTGCAATCGCGTCCCATCCGAAGCGCCGTCCAACCGAAGATCCTGACGACCATCGATCACCCAAAAAAAAAAAAAAAAAGATTTTTCTCATATTCGATGATCATCATCGGATGGAATATGACAACCAGGACGAACGAGCTCGCCTCGACGTAAACACACTATTAAGATTAGAAAAATTGTATTTTGAGATTATAATTGAAACAATTTGTTGAAACCCATAGAGCACCGTAATATGAGTAGTTGAGTTGTTATTGCGTTTTATTAATTAATTGTTGAATTATTTTTTTTCATCGTAGTGAAGCACAAGAGTTGATATTTTGTCATTTTTTTCAAATTTTTTTCATTATTATTCATGTATAAATAATTAAATAAGTGAGTAATGAAGAGGTAGTAAATTTTTTTTTGCTGCACTTTTTCGTGAATATGTCGGAAATTAAGTGAGATAGCCCGATTTTGCCTTACTTTTTTTGTGTCTCTCGAAATTCCCAATTATAAAAGGATTCGGGCAAAATTGCTCTATCTCGTTTAGTTTCCGGAATATTCGCAAAAAATTACAGAAAAGATTGATTTTTTTTTAGTTTACCTCTTCACTACTCATTTATTACGATCAGCACGCAAGTAATTATCATTAGGTTGTAGCAAGAGCACGGTGAAAATGGATCCTGCGAGTTATGTGTTGCGGCAGGATCAAGGGGGACTGGATGCAACGGGATTGCCGAAGAGATGGAACTCTTTTACATTGTTTTCCACTTATTTTTTTCCTTTTTTTTTGTTTTTTTTTGTTTATTAAATTTATTTATTTCTCTTTCTCGTCAATCCCCGATAATCTTGCCCTGACACACACACTATCACTTGGCTGTTTGGAATCAGTGTTTTCTCTCTTTCATCAATGAAATTATTGTGCAATTTAATGAATTTTTTAATTGAATTTTTACAGCTTGTTGCCGGTAGTGGATCGTCAAGTAACTCACAACCAACGGATCCAGCAAATTCAGGAAGACAGGATGCTATACAGGAGGCTGTACCAGGACCTGTAACAAGGCTTTTTGTTATTGCCAATCGGGGTATATCAAATTTAATTCAGGATCTCATTCTTGTAAGTACAATTATTCATTTACTCACATGACTTACATGATTATTTCAAAAGATCTGAAGGAATTTATATTTGAGCGACTTTTATGGGTTTTTTTTATTTTTTTTTCATGAGCGATCTCAATAAAGACTTCACTATCTCAAATCAATTTGAGATATTAAGAGATATGACATTTATTTATTCGATTTTTTAAAAATATATCAAAATACATCAAAGAAGAGGTGAAACAGATATAGGCTATTTTTCATAATTCGTTTTGGGCAAATGTCTCGGAAATTAAGCGAGATAGCGCAATTCTAACTAAATCATTTTTTGTAGCAAATTTCGGAAACTACGAAAAAAATTCCAGTAAAAATCGGGCTATTTCGCTTAATTTCCGAGATCTTTGATAAGTAATGAACACAAAGATAATTCAAATCCTTTTATGTCTTCACTACTGAAAAGTAATGACTCGTGCTTTTGGATTCAATTTTGAATGGAATTTCTGAAAGGAGAGTTTCGACAATTTCAAATGCCACAAGGTCCGAATCAATTTCAATAGAATTGACAAGTCGTAAAAATTTCTTTCAGAAATTTCTTAATTCAGTAGTGGAGATGTGAGACAAGATGAGTCTGTTTTTATGATACTGAAAATAGCAGACATCTGACAACTTTTTTTTCGGTAAATAAATTATTTAAAGAAATTAAGAATTCATATGTAGAAAATTCAGAAAATTATAAATGCGAATGAAAAAAAAATAGTTGATTTTATTTCAAAAAATCCACTAAATGGTCAGATGTACGCTAATTTCACTATTCATTGTTATTCATTTTTTGCAAATAAAACTAATGAAACTAAGCGAGATAGGGCCATTTCCATTGAAGCCTTAATTGTAGTTTTCGAAAGTCTCTGTAAAAAAATCCGAAAACAAAGTTGCGCTATCTCGTTTGATGTTCAAGATACCACCCTCCCCCCCCCCCCCCCCCCCCCCTTCTAAAAAAACGCAAAAAAACTTATTTCTCCCGTTTCACCTCTTCGCCACTAAATTAATGACTAAAAAGTAAAATCTTTAATTAACCAATTGATTTGATATAAAAAAAGACGTGCAATTACTCAGAGGGGTTAATGACAAGACCGTGAGATAATGTAGGTCCATTCGTATTGAATCTCAACAAATCGATTTCATCGAAAAATCCAATCACTTTCAAATCATTACGTTTCATGATTTATTGGCAAAAAAAATCGAAGGCAGAAAAAAATTAATAAGTGATATAGAAAAAAAAATGAGTACAGCGTTTAATTATCTGAGGCAGTATTTAATGATCATTCGGTGAATGCCCCGAGGGCAAGAAATTGAATCGATCGATCGTAATTTTTTCTAAAAATGTTAAAATATTTTGAAGAATGTTCATAGGACAGACGATTATTTCCATTAATTGAATTCTTCATTTCCTCGATCAGCAAATATGAAGAATGTGTCACTGGGTATTACAAATACAAACCAAAGTCCGTTCTAGATATAAACATTAAGAATTACGCAATAATTGTCAGGGGAAGGAGGGGGGGGGGGGGGGGGGGGGGGAGGGGGTCAAGCTGGTCGAATCGATGGAAAGCAAAAATGTAGCTTGGCTAGGCTACAGAACTTTCTCTATGAAATAGTTCGTGTTCGAGAACTGCTTTTAAACGTTGGAATATGAATTACGCAAGCGTAACAGCGTCTAACTGTTGCGCATGCAGCTGAAATAAAAAATGTATCCAATATTTTAAATTGATGAAGAATTCAGGTGATAATGAAACAATAAAAATGGCAGAGAACGTTGAACAAAAGGATATTGGGGTTAATTTGATCGTTTGAGTTCTGCTATTGTCTAGCAACTTTGCTAAATGCGTAGCGGAGAGATAAAATACGATAATTCAGTTTTCTAACCGATCTCGTCTGGAGAATATCTCAGAAACTAACCGAGATAACGTAATTTTGCTCAAATTTTTTTTTGTAGACATGGTTAAAGGTTTGTAACCACCGATACGAGCAAAATAACATTATCTCGCTTAGTTTCCGAGATATTCTAAAAAAATAGATGATTGTGAAATAGACTTATCTTTTCGACCTCTTTACTATTGATTTCATTTTCCCGACTATCTCGGAAAGTGAAGTAGATAGGGTTTTTGTGGGTTCATGTTTTGTAGAAAATTCTAGGAGCTAAAAAAAATAGACTGAAATTGTGCTATTTCGTTTAGTTTTCAGAGTATCCTTAAAAAACTGATAACAGAAAATTGAATCATTCTGTGTTACCTTTTCCCTAGTGATTTCATTTTTAAAGAATATCTCGAAAACTAAACGAGAAGGCTGTTCTGCTTTAATCCTTTTTTGTGGTCAATTTCAAGTGCTACAGACAAGGATTGGAGCAATCTGGCCCTATCTCGCTTATTTCCCCAATTATTTGAAAAAAACTGATGACTAACAATTGATTAATCCTATTTTAACTTTTCACTATTGATTTCATTTCTGCGAAATCGTGGAAATTAAGCGAGATAGCGCAATTTCGCTTCAATCCTTCTTTGTAGAGAATTTGAAAAGCTGTAAAAAAAAAGGCTCAGGACGAAATTGCGTTATCTCGCTTGATTTTCAAGATATCCTTCAAAAAACTTATGATGAAACAAATAGATTTTTTTCTGCTTGACCTATTCGCTACTGAATTGATTTCTAATGTTACAAGGAAAAACAAATTGAACAAAAGACATGAGGGGCATTTGGTAATTCTCTTCGCGTTCAGCTTTTAGTATTACTGGCATTCTGAATTTTATTGTTGTAGAAATAACAACGGGATTAGAAACACATCGACGAGGAGAATTTAAAAGATTGTTAGATTTCAAAATTTTATGTAAAAATGAAATTTGTTGAGAAATATTTGTTTTTATAGGGAGTTTCGTGGACCACAAAAAGGCTCATTAATGTACTCATTATGAAGACAAAAGAAGTAATTAATGTTGCGATAATTATCCTTGAATTGCCAGGAGTCTCTAAATATTTCATTTGATGAACTCATATCAAAATCATGTGAAATATGAGTTTTGTGTTGAGATTGCCTTTGTAGGATTACCGGGAGCGGGCAACCGTATAAAAATTGTTGGAAAGCGTTTCACAGGTTTACTACATAGTCGCGTAATTTTAGTTACGATTTTTTTTCTAGAAAGAAAATGGAAATAAGTATTGAATTGGAGAGGTCTATTTTAGACATTTAGAGATGCTCTACATATTCAATAAATTGAGATTAATTCGAATTTAATTTTCTGAAATGCATGAAAAAATTCGTAGTTTACTGTGGGAAGTCATAATTTCAGAAAATTTGCAATTTTTGAAAAATCTAAAATCAGAGGAAAATGTGAAAAAAATAGCATTAGAGAAAAATGTTAAATTTACAAAAATTATGAAATTATCATTTTTCTAAAAATTGAGAAATGAGAGAGGAATCGAATTCTGCCGAAAAAATACTTTTTTAGAAAAATTTGAAATCCGAATAGAAAATTGGAATTAAAAAAAAAATTAGTAAAATTATCCAAAAATTTTGAAATTCTTCCAGTGAAATTTTTCTGTCACAATAAATTTCTATTGAACACATTTCTGATGAAAGAAATAAGAATACCAAGAACACATAAATCAATCGTCTCGTTACGACTCAAGCACTAAATGTGAATTACAATTTTACCATAAGATTATTCAATCCCAATAAATCATCCATTAATATTTATTTTTCCACGTGTTACAGCGTCTGGCCGCAACCAGTGAGCGTATCGTAAACTTCAAGGCACGACTCATCACCTCGATCATCTGAGACAGCAGAAAAACCCTCATGCAACAAGTGAAATGATTGATAGAATTGCGGGTACGACGTATTCTGACGACAATTTGTCGTCCCTTGTACCCGGGATTCAAGCTAGAAGAGATGTTGCAGTCGATGGATTCATAACCGAGAGCAGTCAATTATTTTCTCCAATTTTTTCATCATTTCTTTCCACTTCACACTCAATTCCGTCCGCAACTCTGTCACTTTGTAATTTTTTTCTATTTCATTCGGAAAAAAAAAATTTATAAAAATCTTTTCACTTTCATTTGATTTCTTCAACAAGCCATCTGAGCGTGAATTTAACTCGGACAAGAAATTCATCGAAAAATGTTTTGTTTTTTTAATTATTATTATTATTGAATGACACAATGTCGTGTAGAAAAGCGAAGGAAATTTGTAAATATTTATCCCTGAGGGTTTTATTTTGGGTTACCGCGTCCACTGCCGCTACCATGTACTTATATTATTTTTTTTGTAAAAAATTCAAGCAGCGAAGAGGTAAAACAGAATAAATCTCTATTTTTGTCGTCCTTTTTTTCTAGAGTATTCCGGAAATCAAGCGAGATAGCGCGGTTTTTCCTCAATTTTTTTTGTGGCTTTTAAAATTATCTAAAAAAAAATTACAGAAAAATACGCTATCTCCCCTAATTTGCGATATATTCTCGAACAACCAATAATAAAAAAAAGTAGATTGCTCCTGTTTTATCTCTCCGCAACTGAATTGTTTTAACTCCTTTTTGGAGATATGTTTTTTCTTGTTTATTTTTTGAAAAGAGACTTTCGGAGTATATATATTTTTGATGGATATTTTTAGGAAAAATGATTATAAATAAATGATAAAGAAAAAAAATGGATAAGAGTCCCCCGAGAATGTGCGAATAACTTGTATATGTAAATCCCCCATTATTTTGTAGTGTAAATAAATATTATATTGAAATAAGGAATTTGATAGTCTTATTCTTTCCAGTTTCATCCCAATTTATCGTCATATTCATTTAACCGATTAAGATAATTTTGTAATCCATAAGTTGTTGAAGATTTGATAATCCAGTAATGGAGAGATAAAATAGAAATAGGATAATTCTATTTCTTGTCATTTAGTTCTCCACAACATCCGGGAAATTGAGTGAGATAGCAAATTTTAGTGGAATCCCTTCTTATTTCTATGGCGAATTTCGAGAGCTGCAAAAAAGAATCTAGGCAGAATCGCTCTATCTCGTTTAGTTCTCGAAATATCCCCAAAATGTTGAATCGCAATAGACTTGAATAAAATACAAAAATCGAGTAAAATACTTGAATTTTGATTTTTTTAAGTGAGAAAAAAATTGGATAAATTATGAGCGAAAAATTTCCCAATGAGTTCACTTAACTTTTATTCAATTTTCTTCAATCATTCATCGAGTGAAGGAATAACTTATGAAATAGTTGAGTGCTAGTTGAATTGATTGGAATAAAATTACGATCAACAGGTGAACCTCAAACCAGTTTTGATTACTTCTCGAATGTGATAAAAAAAGGATTTTAAAATAAATAATTTATAAATCCTAATAATTTGAATTTTTAAGGACTGGTGTAACGACCAAATGAAATTTATTATCTGCATTTATAACAATAGCTTTTTTTATAGAGAATTAATAGATTTAGAAAGGCGTTGGCAGTTGATTGACATGAAAAATAAAGCATTAAAATACGTACTTTCATATGACCCCTCTCATGAACCGTGACTGAAAAATATCGCGACAGTTTCAGGATCTTTACGCAACTTGTTACATATTTTTTGCATAAAATTAAATAACAGAAACTTGAAAAAAAAAAGATTTTTTAAGAATCAGAAGCTTCAATCGTTGAAAAATGCATAATTGGAGGTGATTTAACAGAAGATGACGTGAGTGTAACTATATTTCCTGATAAAGTGAAAAATAAATAATTTAAAACAATAAAACTAGTTTTCAATTGCCTTATCGAAAATTTTTCATAATTTCGAAAAATGTTCATTCATTTTCTTCGAATACAGAAAGAAAGTATTCTCATTGTCTTCTAAAATAATGATAATCTCGGGAAGAGACAAATTATATTTCCATTTATCCTAACTCAATTACGTTGACTATGTAATTTAATTTCACTAGATTTGAGACTTTTATTCCGCAGATTTATCGGAGAACATCCAATGTGAATTCTTTATAGTTCTTTAATTTAATTTGAGAGATTGTAGCATTGTTGTCGTCTCTGTAATTGAAAATTGAGGACTTACCTCTTTTGATGGATGGAAAACGTTGACAGTAATTATAGAAAATTTAGTAGTAAAGAAATAAAAGAGACGGAGTCAATTTTTCTTAATCTTTTTTAGAGAATTTCAAGAGCTACAAAAAAAAAGAACTAAGACAAAATCGCGCTATCTCGCATACTTCCCGAGATATTTCCAAAAAATGATCAGCAAAAGCATCCAGTTTCAGTTATAGAAATATTGAAAAATAAAAGAATAGTAGATTTCTGTTTTTCATTTGAAAAAATATATGTATATTTCCTCTTATCGACTGTTGATTATACACCTATAAAAAATACACAATGAGCTCATATATAAATCTGAATAAAAATCATCACAACTCCCCATTCTGTAGAATTTTTTAAAAATTCATCTCCTATACTTAATGTACTTATGATTCAGTAGCAAAAAGGTAAATGAGGATAAGTCGATTTTATCATACCAATGATTTTTAGCTAAATATCTTGGAAACTAAGCGAGATAGCTTAATTTTGTGAAATCCTTTTGTGGATAGAATTCCAAGAGTTACAAAAAAAGGAAAAAAAAGAAAAAAAATTGGACAAAATTGCACAATATCTCTTAATTTTCAAGATATTTGGAAAAGAGTCATATCATTTTTTAGCTCTTCGCTACTGAATTCATGACATTATCATTATTGCTGGACAATGTGGGACCGATGCAATCACACGAGTCCCACCTACGTAGCTATGGTGGTGATTTCAGGGGATTGTTTGTTTCTTCCTCATGGATACCCACATAAACTGGATCACCGAGTCTCACTACACCGTTGGGACCTTTGAGACCCAGATGGATACCCATTACTGGGCTGTGCTTGGATATTTGCCTCAGTACAGGATCCTCCAACTGCCTGTACCTGAAATCAATTTTTATCCTTCGTTAGATGAATCAAAACATTAGATGAACAGATTGTCATCAATTCAGTACTGAAGAGAAAAAACAAGATTGATCAATGTTTCTAGAGAATATTTCAGAAAATAAACTAGATAGCGCAGTTTTGTTCTGAACTTTTGTAGCTCTTTAAATTCTCTGCAAAAAAGTATTTGAGAAAAAATACGCTATTTCGCTTAGTTTTCGAAATATTCTTCATAAAAAATGGGCGAAGAAATTAATTTTTCCTGTCTTTGTTACTGAAAGTGAGTGAATACTGATAAAAATTACTAAATTACATGAATTTCTAGATCTTTGCTAAGTATTCTTGTGCTCATGAAAAAGTTCAATAACATTCTATAAATGTTACTGAACTGGACAGGTAAATTACAAATTCTTAACAAACTTTTTTTCTTATAAAAATGTCTTCTGATGTTATTTTTTTTACGTCCAAAAGAATGGAAAATAGCCTCAATTGAAAAAATTACATACTCTCTCAATGTTTTTAAGGGTTCATTCTTCGGATGTTTGATTCCAGTATCCGGATCAATAGTCGTAAAAACACATCGAGTGCAGGGCTTGATATTTCTAAAAATAACAGAACCAATTTTGACCCAGTCGAAGGTATCCTCTTCGAGTGGCTCAGGGCCCTTGACAACAAAATTAGGTCGAAACTGTAGAGGAGTAACGGGATCCTCAATGCGAGTATTCAGATCAGCAATTGATGCCTCATTTATCATCATATAACTCGTTGCATCCGGATATGCACCCTATAGAATAAAATAATTAAAAAAACATTTTAATAGTGAAGACATAAGCCTTTATTAGAGAGTGTCTCAGGAATTAAGTGCAATAGCGTAATTTCACTCTAATGTTTTTTTATAGACAATTTCAAGAGTTGAAAAAAAAGGATTGAAGTGAAATCACCCTATCTCGACTCATTTCCGAGATATTATTAAAAAATAACCGGCAAAAAGAAAATACTCACAACATCCTCATTTTGTAATAACGGGAATCCCTCATTGGACGTTCTGATATCTCGATACGGTCCATCAAGTGGATAATAGACAAGTCTGAGGCCAGTGTCCTCCTGCAGAAGAAACCGGGATATCCATCGTGCAACTTCTTCACCGCAATCGCATGCAGGTACCGGTTGACCCCAAACAGCCGCTCGGAAGCTCTTTCCAACATTTGATAGATCGACACTTATCGTTATCATTCCTGGTGCACGAAGTGTCAGTACTGAGCCAGCTATACTCGGTATTACCTGAAAATAATTTTTTCAAGTCAAATTTTTGTCTTGTGTTAAATTTAGAAAAAAGGGGAACATGCTCCTGATATCATATCACTACAATTATTCGATTGATTCCAAATTTATGAATTAATTTAAATTCAATTTTTTTTAATTTCAAAGGTGACTTTTGTCAATTGGTACAATTAAGAGTGATGAAACAATTCCGTTATGAAGTAATAAAACAGATGCATCAATTTCACCTTGAGTTCAATTCTGATAAAAAAATCTCATGTTCTGAAAGAGATAACAATTTTTTTTGGAATATCATTTATTTGAAGAGACAGATTAGATCTAAAAAAAAGATGTGAACAATGTTTTTTTTTGATTCCACTCAGACTTTGAGATAATAAAAGTAAACAGATGATAATTTAAATTGACTTCAGTGGGAAAAAGGTGAACCAGGAAAAGTTGATTTTTTCAAGCAATCTTTGTTGCAGAATAGCTTGGAAACTAAGTGAGATAAAACGATTTTATCCCAATCCTATTTTATAGCTCCTGACTTTTTTTTACAAAAAAAAGATCGGAATACAATCGCATTATCTCGCTTAGTTTCCAAAATATTCAGAGAAAAATCGACTTTTCATGCGAAACTCATTTATCATAGAATGTTTTATAAACCTGAGTCATTCTGGGCATTTGTCGTGCAGTAGTAAATCTTCCATCCAAATCAATGACCATCAGCGTTCTATCCCTCAGCCATCCTGATTTCAATCCTAACTGCGTACATTCCATAGCATTTTCCCTGATAGCACCAAATGATTTGACAGGAAAAACAAACATATCACTGAGTTCACCAACTTTTCGCCATTTGGTTGGTGGTCGGGGTTTCTTGTTCTTTGATAACCACCACCAGGCAAAAAAAACTGCTGTACCAATTCCTACAGCAAGTGCTGAAGCATAACCCAATCTCGTTCTGTCTGTGAAAAATAATTGAATAGAATTCAATAGCGAAGAGATAAAATAGGATGAAGAAATTTTTTTTTCATTCATTTTTTCGAGAATATTTCGGAAACTGAGCGAAATAGGGCCAATTTGCCTCCATTTTTTTTGGTAGCTCTTCAGATTTTTTACAAAATAGATGGTGACAAAATCGCACTATCTCGCTTAGTTTCCGAGATATTCTATTGAGAATGATCGCAAAAAGTCGATTACTTCTGTTTTACCTCTTGAGTCAAGAGTCTTGAATATTACATTATTATACTCTCTGACAATCTCATTTTTATTTAGAATTCTTCTGCGATTCTCGACGTTTGAAATTCTCTGGATTTTAAGGCGATAAAAAGTGGGCCACATGCAGATGTGATAGAGCGATGTTAAATATGCTAATGAGAGTGATGAAATGGTTAAACGAACCGTATCGTCGCGGTTGAAAAAGAACGACAATCCGATAATTCTCTGTGTTCATCCGTAATTGAGAATATTTTTTGATTTTCAAGTATTAGAAAATACTATCCAATGAGCACACAGTAGGAAAGAGTTACTTTTATTTTGGGGACAGGAAATTTTATTTTGTTGTCTCTCATTTTTTGTGAATATCTCGGAAACTAAGCGAGATACCGCGATTTCGCATGAAACTTTTTTTGTAGTTTTGAAAATTCCACACAAAAAAAAATTATTGTAAAAATTACACTATCTCGCTTAGCTTCTGAGATTTTCTTCGAAAACTTTTTCTGACGGAAGCATTTTCCTCTACGTAAAAATAAAACGTAATAATAGAAAAGCAATGAAAAAACAGATATGACTTGCGAGTAATTTCAAATACCTAAGAGAAGGAAAAAAGTAGCATAAAAACAAAGTGAACTCTGTAATAGCCTATGTAATCACTTATGCTTGTCTTAATATAGAATTCAGTGGCGAAGAGATAAAATAAAATACATTGATTCCGCGAATAATGTCCTGGAAATAGCTCGAAAACTAAGCGAAATCGCGGGATTTTACTTAAATCTATCTTGTGGCTCTCAAAATTATCTACAAAAAATTACTCTTCACGAATTATTCTATCTCACTTAGTTTCCGAGATATTCGCGAGAGAAGATCAGCAAAAAAATCGACTTATCAATCTAAAGATAAGCCGTTTCTCCGTCCAATGTTTTTTTGAGAATATCTCGCAAACTAAGCAAGATAGCGTAATTTCGATTGATACCTGTTCTAAAGCTCTTAACATTTTCTACAAAAAAAAATTCCTCAAAAAATATGCTCCATCGCTCAGTTTCCGAGATATTTTCTAGAAAAGATCGGCAAAAAATGAACTTATACAGTCTTGCCCATTCACTACTGAATGACCATCAAATATTCATTGTCACGTGGCAGATCAATAAATACGTTCGGTCGTTGACATTTCAAAGTGAAAATAAACAATAAAATGAAGAGAAACCTCAATTAAAAAGTATTGTTCCAAACGAAACGGAAGAAGCCGAGACTTTTTATTTTACGTAATTTATTACGTATTCTCTTCTTTATTCACTTAATTGAAAATATTAAAATACTCGTATCATTTACATACCCATTAGTTTATCTGGAGATGTGTGAGAATGTTTCTTAATTACAGAAAGTGAAATTTAAACTTTATCACTGGACCCAGAGGTATCACGACTCCGGCCGGCAGATTACTAGACGACGCCTATGAAACTCAGAGGGAAGAGCTCATTCTTCTTCATTTTTCTCTCTCTCTCTTCCATTTCCCCCCTCTTCTTTCCATTTATACGAAAGAAAACCGTTATCGATTCACGCTACATCCACTATCGCATTCATTGTAGTAAAAGAAAGAACTGCCTCAAGCATTTTCTAGGGAAAAATAAAAATTAATTAAATGCGTATGTGAATTATGCAGCGCCGAAACGAAATGAATAATTTTTACACTCGCGCATGCGTAATAGGAGCATGATGTTATTGATGAAATTCAAATTCTACGTGATGCGAAACGTCGAATATAGACATTTATTCATTTTTTTGTAATTATATTTTTTTGCGAATTCAAAGAGAAAATTCTTCATGAAAAATTGCTCTTAATTGTTTATTGAAAAAAAAAATCTCGCAACATGAAAATTAGTTGAACGCAATTATTATTTCCGTCGAATTTCATCAGTTTATTGATTTCTGTGAATTTTTATATCCTATGGAGGGAAAATTCGTTTCTGAGGATTTGAAATGCAAAAAAAACTCAATAGAGACGTGGTAATGGAAAAAAGTGGTGAACGGAAAAAATAGACTGACGAAAAAATAGACCCGAAGGAATAGCCCGGTAAAAAGTCTATTTTTTAATTATTGTTAACCGTTTTTTCGAGAATATCTCGGAAATTGATGGAGATAGTGCGATGCTACTCAGATATTTTTCAATAGAGGATTTTGAGGGCTACAAAAGACGGTAGAAAATCGACTTATCCAGTTTTACATCTTCACTACTACATTGTAAAACTATTGGAACTAAAAATAAGAATTTGCACATAATAAATTCGATTTTTCTCAAAAATAACGCATACAATTCTCGCAGGAGAGCTCTACTTTTCCCGAGAATACGTGATTTGCAAAATCGATTAATGGATTTCAACAAAAATATAATGAACGGAGGAAAATGAACGGGAAAATATATGTACGGAACGTTAGTATCATGGGTAAAGTTCTTAACGAGTAGATATTCACAGCAAGCATTGAAGAATGGGATGGAGATGACGTTGATAAAATATTCCTTCTCGTAGTTCCTGCGCATGGAAGATTTCCAAACCTGCGAATACCAGATGTCTCAATTGGTGAACGGGTGATGGTCAGTATATAATTTTAGCGAGATTCATGAATCAAAGGAAAAATGAAAAAAATTCGATTCAAAAGGGCTTTAAGGGGTCACATCACTGCACAATTTTCAAACAATCGATTTGTTTCCCTTGTTTCGAAAATTACTTTAGACCTTCCATCGTCTTTTTATTTTTCCAATTCGATAATAACGAAGAGGCATATCTCAGAAAACAAAAGAGCTTCACACCAAATATTCTTCAATGAGATGAAAAAATTATAAGAACAAAAAGGCGTAAGTGCCATAATTCTGATAAGAAATCGCGAAGACAAGAGGGCCTAACTCCAAGGGCTGTCACTCTAAGATGACGATATAACTCTCATTCAGAAGCAAAAGGCACGGAAAATATTGAAAAAAGAGACAGAAAACTTAGACAGGGAAAAGAAAAAAAACAGATGGTAGAGACATAAGAAAGAGATGGAAAATATGGAAAGAAGATACTAAAAAAATAGAAGAAAAGGGAAAGGGAAAACTTCTATCGTTTCCCTATTTTTTTCGGATCTTTTCTTTGTATTTCTCTCATCGCTTTTTGTAATCTTTTCTCTTTCTAATTTTTGTATTTTCTGTCTCTTTTTGTATTTTTTGACTCTGATATGGGTATTTTTGCTTCCGAATGGAAGCATTGTAATCGTGATTTTTTTCGAATTTGAGATTTCATCGGAATATGACTTCAAATGATGAGAAATGTCGAAAAATGATATTTTTTTAGGGTCGTCTGTATGTATGTCCGTATGTATGTGTGTGTGTGTGTGTGTGGTGACACATTCCATCGCTTTTCTCAATAACGGCTGTATGTATCGACCTGAAAATTTTACGGTATATTGACCACGTGTGCGCCATGTGCTCACAGAAATTTCAGCTCAATCGACCGAATGGTTTCCGAGAAAAAGCGAATTATTAAAAAATCGTTTTTTCGAGTTTTCTCAGCGAAAAATTATTTCACAGGATCCATCCTCAGCGAGGAGATGCGCATCGATAAGGCGCACATTAAACCTCGGAGGTGGCGAGCGCTCAAATTTTTGGTTTATCCGGTATTTTAACAAACATGTATTTTTTTGAAAATCCTGGGCAACACGATAACTAAAAAAATATTTGAGTTAGAAACTTCAAATTCCGTCGGTTTGTATATCTTATGGGTGAGACCTTTGGGATTGAATCTGGGCAAAATCGGTCCAGTAGTTCCTGAGATATCCTTGATAAACCATTAAATGAATAGACACTCTATCTCTGGAACTACTGGACCGATTTCGCCCAAGTTCAGCTTAAAATATTCGCTTAGACGAGCTTAACAAATGCTGATAATTTCAGATTTTTCCTTCGAATTCTCTGATAGGAGTGCTCAAATAAATAGTTTTTCCACAAATTTCAATTTTTCTCCATTTTTCCCCTAAGAACGCTAGTATTTTTCATTCAATGATTGAGAAGTAGACAATTTTTCATAAAAAATGACCCCATTATCATTCTACTATAACAACGAGAAAGACTAAGTAAAATGTCATTATTTAAGGGGGACAGATTATATTTAGGCGTCTATTTTGATTTAGAAGTATAATTCAAATATAAAAACAATGTTCTAATAGTATACATCTGGTGTGTATATGCTATTTTTTTCAACAAAGAGAGTAAAGAATTAAGTTTCTGACAGAGAGAAGCGAGGGAGGAAAGTGAGTTGTTTATTAACGTAATTCAGATACATCACGGTAGTTATTAGCAGATTATAAAATTGAAGATTCCATTCGGAAGCTGTCTGCCACTTGCATTGGCAGAATATGAAATTCAAGCATAGTACTGAAACTTTCAAGTAACGCACAAGAAGCGGGTGCCTGCTTGTTTTTTTAATGATTTTCACTGTTGGATTATTCTTCCTATTGTGAATTGCATTATCATTTGCCTCATTTCCAATTAGACTATATTTGGAGGATAAAAATCAATAGAAGGAAATTGTTTTAATAAACAACAAAATAATATCCAAAAAAGTCGTGGAGCTGTCTGAACGCAGGCCTGTCATAACATCGCCATCAAAAACATCGTTAGTTATACTCCAAAAGAAGGTGAAAAAAACGAATTCTCCTGTATTATGGTTTTGCTACTGCATTGTGAAACCATTGGGACGAATGTAAGTATTTATTCATGATAATTTCGATTTTTCTAAAATAACATGTACAGTCCCCATAGGAGTATTAAGTTCATTTCCAAGAACATATAATTGGTAAAATCGATGAATGAATGTTAATAAATATATGATAAAGGTAGAAATGTATAAAACGTCAGTTTCAAGGGTAAAGTTCTACCAAGTAGATGTGCACAGCGAGAGCTGAAGAATGTGATGCAAATGACGTTGATCAAATGGTTGGTATTCCTTCTGGCAGCTTCAGCGAATGGAAGACTTCTGAATCTGCGGATACCGGATGGTGTCCCTGTCGGCGAACGGGTGATGGTTAGTATATAATATTAATCTAATCCACAAATCAAACAATCTGATTTAAAAATACTTCCATTAATGAATTTATTCCTTTTGATAAGTTTATAATGCGCTTTCAATCTGTTAAGAGTAGTTCAGTAGTGAATAGGTAAGATCAGATAAGTACATTTGTTCCTGATCTTTTTTGTAGACATTGAAATTTCCTACAAAGAAGAATTCAGGAAAGATGCTGCTATTTCCTCTCGTTTCCAAGATGATCTTTAACCCTTCGTTGCTCGCGTGATGAGCGCAGCACCGCCTTTTTTTACATTCTGTTGTTTTATTTTCAGTTTTACCACTGAAAAAATTTCAAAAAATTTTAATGCTCTCATTGAACCTCCTGAAATACATGTATACTATTGTTAAGTGTAGAATCGCTTGTATATTGAGTATCAATATCATTTCGTGGATCACGGATTGAAAAGCAGCGTTACGCCACCCGGTGCTACTAAACGTGAAATGCCCGTTCAAATTGCGCTGTTGCTAAATCGTTCTCCCGCTCTCACTTACTGGTCCAAAATATGAGAATATGACCTTTAATCATCTTACGGTGTGCTTTCTCCTCCAATTTTTCTTCTAATATAAGATTAAGTGTAAAATGATTTTTTTTAAAAGAATGTAGACACGAATTACTGATTGATTATTTGGCAACATCGCTCGAAATTTAACACGGTTTCTGAGCGTTCACCGTGTGACCTACGAAGTCGGGTGAAATCTCGAAGAAGAGAGACTGCTTAAAAAATCAACTCATTCTGTTTAATCCCTTTACAATTGGATTTTCAGCAAATCATTAAAAAATTAATCAGGATTGAAATTTTTTTGTAGTTTTTTGTCCGAAACGTTATCAGAAAAATATCTTCAATCCTTTCGGAGTCTCAAATGCCCAAAACTATTTAAGGAGGCGATTTCAATTCAACTAAAATGTGATAATTCTCGCCAATATTAATGTTTCAGAAAACAATCTTTGGATCATGTTACGGAAAAAACAATTTGTCTAATCCCATCATTATTTTTGGAGATTTCAATGGTTTCATTGGGCATTCGTCGATTATTCGAATGCATAGTTCCATGAAGATTAATGAAACTTATGAAAAGCTTCAATTATCAAACGTTGGAGCCACTCAGATTGTCATGATCGAAGATTCACCGGAAAGATTACAATCAAATTTGAAATTATTGATGAAGACTCGATGGTGGAATCACATGGCTTCATTCTTCATAATTAGCAGTGAAAAAACAGCTTGCAAAAATTCTAAAGAGATTTTGATGACAGCCTGGGAGATGAATATCATCAATTCAATATATATCTGCCCTGAAGTAACGAATACAGCAACCTTATATACTTTGAATCCGATGGCAAATCACGCACCATATCCGTGGAAGAAGATGGAGGAATTGACTGATTTAAATATTTATTCACAAGCTTTCCATCCAAGTAAGCAATTTGTTATGCACAAAGTTTTTTTCAATCGAATCTAGTCGCGAGGAGGTAAAACAAGATAAATCTATTTTTCGAGAATATATGATATATTGCTATGTCATCCGTTTTTGGAGAAGATGCCCAAAACTAAGGGAGAAAGCATGATTTTGCTCTGATAATAAATTGAATAAAATTCTATGCTCTTTGATCCCAGACTGGTCTCCCTATAAAAGATTCCGTGAATTCCCTCGTTTTTATTCCCACGCGAAATTCTTAAAAAAATTGACTTTATCCATTGAAGCATTGAACAAGTTCTCATTCTTCAAATGAAATATTCCGCGAAGCTGATGAAGAAATAGAATAATTCTTGTAGATAGCGAAATTCTTGTGATGCTGAATGAAGTTATCAGTTGAACAACGCTGCCGGATACCGCTCGGACAGCGTAGCGTGGATTCGGCAGCGTTGCAACCGAAATATGACGGGGTATCTCTCATCATCTGACTGAAATGGTCAAGCCATCCATGGTGACCAGTTTAGGGTTGAATACCTACAATCTTTCATGGGAAGGAACATTTCAGGTTATTCTATGATAATTTGAAGCACCCTAAGATAATTAATAATTTTTTTAGGCATTTCCTGCGAGAATTTGAATTACGACAAGACAAGATATATAAATGGTCATCAAATCAGAGCCACAGTACGCCTTGAAGATAAATATGAATCTTTAGATGAATTTGTCGAGTATACAACTGCTCGTGCACACTATAAAACCTTTCATTCCATCATCAGCCACCTGAACGCTACTGCTGTTTTCAAGTTAGGGAGCTCCAAGGCCAACGACGTAGTTGATCTCGAGAATTCTGATTCGGATATATTCTATAATCTGCGTCGCCTCCACATGTATCCTCATCTGGCTTTTCTATTTCCTTACCAATGGGAGGAAATGTTAGCATTAACGAGATCCCACGAGATATCAACGCTAACTAAAATTATCAATTTGTGGAGCCTAAAAGTGCTGCTCCTAGGATTTGTATCATTGGCAATGTTATACTCAATTCTGGCGATGAGAAATCAGAGTCTTATCCTAGCAATGTTAGATGTAACAAGATTCCTGGTTTACACATCCATCCGTTCAAACACTAGGAGTAATTCTTTTAGAATTTACTTGATTCCAATGTTTTTTTTCATAGTCATCAGCAATGGAGTATTTCAGGGAAAAATTGCATCATTCTTGACAAAACCAGACAAAGATGAACCAGCCGGAACATTCAAACAATTGATACATTCACCCATAAAATATAATTTTCATGGCTTCTCACCACTCGTTGAAGAGGTGGAAATTCTTTATCCAGAACTTAAGGTTAAACAGGTACCCAATGATACGTGCATAGCCTATGCACTGAATGGCAGTGATCACGTGTGCATTATGGCAAGAGAATTTTATAACAGATTTTATGGTTCAGTGTCTTTGGAAAACGTCAGAGAATTCATTGTGATGCTGCCGAAGAATTGCAAGTGCCGCCACAACTGGTCACTTCATGATCGCTTCAACAACATGATCATAAGACACGTTGAATCTGGTATATACATGTATTGGCTTAAGAACTACACGTTTGATGGAGCGCATAGGCGTGCAGCCGACAAATTTGCGTTGATAATGGAAGATATCCGACCAGTCTATCGACCAGTCAAGCTCAATAAATTGGATTTTGTTTTCAAATTATTGGCATCTGGTTTGTTACTTGCTACCATTGTTTTTGTCTTCGAGTTGAGACAACTGGCAATTCGTTTCTTGGTTGTTGCTATTGTTTTTGTCCGGAAGGTCATAATCCGGTTTCACTATTAAATCGTTGCAAGCTAGATCATGACGTGAACACTTCATGTGTACTTTACGAATTGTGGCTTTCACCTAACTAATATTTATGTCCGTTTTGATGCATCATCAATTTTTCAAACCTAAAAAGGTAATTTTCCCCCTCTTAAGTCAGGAAGGGCTGTTTCCATAAATGGGGGAAAATGTAACATATTATACACTATATTTTAATACGAAACATTTTTTTTCATCTGCGTTTGAGTAATTAAAAATCAAATGTGCTGCGGGAGAGTAGCTCTGATTGTTTTTTCATCGTTCTAACAGATATTTCAGAAAATCCCTCGTAACTCGTGGTTTCGATCAACCAACGGTATTTAGGTGTGACAGGATCTCAATTCTATTTATCGACGTTCAATCAAATTTCACACTATATTTTTAGAAATGAATGATTTCCAAAGTATCATTCTCAGTGAAGTTTATTTTATTCATCGTTTCCATATATAACCTGCATCTTTCACTTGTAATACCCCAAGTGCTTCAAAATTATCGGATATTTCCCGAAATTTCAGTTACTCAATGACATGTACGTGAAGTTTGGCAGTAATAAAACTCCGAGCGCTCGCGATGGCTTTTGTGCCAAACTGAACGCACAAGTTGCTGAGAGGGTGAACTTGAAGGAAATACCCATTTAATTCTCCAACACAAGGGGTATTCGAGCGATCAGTTTTTCAAATCTAATTCTGGCCAACAGGTGCACGGATTTGAAATTTTCGTGGGATAAACTGGGTTGGGAATTGTTAGAAAACTTTTGCTTGCTGCTTACCAACCGCTGTGGTATTACCAAAAATTATCAAAATCATACACACCACGTGATGTCAAATCTCCTGCTCCTATTGGTCGGAATAGTGATTGAGAAAATAACTATAATTATTTTCTCCATAATCACAACAAAGTTGGAAGAATAACTATTTTTTCGAAATGATTCATGAATTATGAAGACTTCTCTTATAACATTCTTGTAAAAAAAACCATAGAAAGTTCTGTCCAATTTCTTATTAGAAAAATTTTGATTTCTACGAAAAAACACCTGCTGTGATTACAGGAGCACTATGCATGTATATTTCTCGAAGAATCTACATACATGGTACCGATTCTAATTCAATGAAATATTTTCCATAGCAATGTACTTCGAATTATATATGATATATCACGAATCATGTATCCCAATTTTTGTATTGAGAGAAGAATATTACTTTTTTAAATATGCTAATGGAAATTAGCACCGTCCACAAGGAAACTTCGGAAATTTATTAAATTAAATCCACTGACATTAATGTTAGTGGAGAGATCATACTGTAATTGATAAAAATATATTGATATGATTTTTTTCAACATATCTATGAATAAATATTATCTAACGAGAATTTTGACTATGAGTTGACACTATCTTCTTCTTCCTCTTCCTAATATACCATAACTATTTTAAAGTCCACAGCTTAGTGACTCTGATTTACTTTATAGAGTAGAATACTCAGTAACGAATTTTGAAATCTCCATTACTTGAAAGCAATCGGATATTGCATATAAAAATCTGAATGATGATCTCTGTGTGGGCTGATCTATTGAGCGACTGTTTTTGCTTCCGAATGGAAGTTATGTAATCATCAGAATTTTCGATTGTAATTGTTTTAATAGAAGATACTTAAAATCGTAAAAAAAGGGAGAAAATGATATTTTTAGCCCATGTCTGTGTGTGTATTTGTCTCTGTGTGTGCATAAAAGTCTCGACTACAGCAAAACGGTTTTATCGATGTAACGTGTTGGTTTTCTCGAATTTACTTGAATGATCGATGATTATTCGAGGAGAGCTCACTGGTGGATCCACTCGTACTTACGGGATTATTAACGACATTGACGGTGAAACTTCGAATAGTATTCTTCAGTATTCTGAATTCAAGACAGAATTCATAAGTACTGGAGTTAGGTAATAGAGGAGACATGGTCAATAATTTTCATATGGTACTCGCGTAATATTTACCTCAATACACTATCCTCAATCGATATAATTATCCAATAATATATTGCTATGTAAGATATTGAAGCCTGTTTAACAAACCAAGTTTTTTGTTCAAGCTCAAGAGTAAACGGAAAATTTATAAATTCAATACAATACTAATTTAGACTTCAATTCGAAGTACGACGGAGGACGATTGAATAATTTCAATATCCCATTGGTACGGCATTGCAAATTGATAGATCATGTGATGGGAATGGAGTCAAGAGGGTGACGGTGGTTTTGGAATTAGTTGTAAGAGTAAGTGTAATCACGACTCATTTGATTGCATCTCTGTTGCTTTTCCTTTTCTGGAGCTGTTTCAAATTTTGTGTTCCCATTTTGCAATTAATTTATAATTTTTTTGTATAAATACATGAATAAGGATTGAAGTTTTCATAAGATTTTTGAAAAAGCGAGGTGACAAGTCATCAATCATAATCTACAAGTTTTTCCGCTTGAAATGTAGGCAGTATAATGGCCAATGCTTTCAGAATTTATATCGTCAGGATCTATACTATTCAATTCCAATTCTTTTCCTGATGTGTTCAATTATGTTCGAGTTCTTTTCGTATATGTACATTTACGATGATGCTGGTTCAGAAAAAGAAGACAGGCTCACTGTTTGTGATTTTCTACAATGAAAAGTTAATGATCTATCTTTTGCCATGGATGGTGCTCTATATACTTCCGAGTGTCCTATATCCTCTCTATGATTTGAAGGATCAATCGACTTTGAACTGTCATCATCTGTTTTTCTTTCTGAACTTGCTGGATTTGTGTAGATTTTTGAATCATCGGAAGTATATAATCCAATGAATATCGGTTTATCATCAGAAAAGTATGAAAAATCAGATGGAAATATCGATTAAGAATCACACGATAATTGTTGACAAATTGAATGAATTACTTACATTCGGAAGCATATTGCTAAAGTATTAGCAGAAAACGCTATATCAGTTGGAAAGCAATGCTATTATCCACTTGTTTGACTTTGAAATTTGCTACGCTTAATAGTTCACCGAGATTTTCACTTTGGGAGCTCTGAACCTGATAAAAAAAAATTCTGAACGATAGTGTTTTGACTTTAGAACTTCCATCGATCAATATTCTACTCGGATTTCATCAAGAAAATGGAGCAGAACGGGAGAAACAATCATGGGTATATTAAAAAGTATTTGATACCTTTCTTACATGCTATTTTGGGTTAGTTAAAGTGAGCCACATATCTGTATTTCAAAAAATAAGCATCCTGTGTGATAACAGCATGAAGCTATTGATAAAATTGAAATTCTACATGATGCAAAGAGTCGAATATAAAAATTCATACTTTTTTTGTAATTAAACTTCTTGCGAATTCGAGAAGAAAATTGTTTATAAAAATTTCTCTGAATTTCTCATGCCGTGGAAAAATTCTCGCAACACGAAAATTAGTTGCAAGCAATTGTTATTTCCAGTGAAATCAATCAATTTATTGATTTTGAAATTCTGAGAATTAGAAAAAAAATGCAATAGTGAAAAGGTGAATAATTCTATTTTTCCGTCATTTGTTTTTCGAGAATATATAGAGAACCAATCGAGATAGCTCAGCATAATATATTTAAGTTCATTGTGAAACAATTGGAAATAAATGTGAGTATGTGCATGTGAAGAATTCGATTTTTCTTCAAAAACCACACATCTGATCCCTATGGGAGCATTATCTTTTTTCCAAGAACACGTAATTTGCTACATCGATCAATGAATTTTAACAAGAATATGATAAACGTAGAAATGTATGGATTGTCAGTATCACTAGGGGAAAGGTCTTACCGAGTAGATGTTCGCAGCGAGAGCTGAAAAATAACATACAGATGATGTTTATCAAATGGTTGGTATTCCTTCTGGCATTTCCTGCGAATGGAAGATTTCTGAACCTGCGGATACCAGATGAAGTTCCACTTGGTGAACAGGTGATGGTTAGTATATAATTTTTATTAAATTAATAAATAGAAGAATTTGATTCAAAAAAAGTTCAATTAATTAATTGAATGCTTTTGATGATTTTTCCATGCGCTTTCAACTGAGTAGCATTCATTCAGTATTGTATAGGTAATACAGGAGAAGCCGATTTCTTTCTGATAGTTTTTCAAGGATTCTGCAGAAACTAAGGGAGTCAATAGGGTGATCATGCTAGAATCCCTTTATGTAGCTCTTAAAACTTGACAAAAAATAGTTTCAAAAGCAATCTTAAAATATAATTCACCGGGCTGCTTCTAGCAAATTTTTTCTCGCCTAATTTCGTCTCATCAACCTCTACTAATTGTCCCATACCTCCCATTCGTTCATTGTTGACTTCAATGGTCCATAAAAAAACAGGATGTCATTCTACGTGATGTATACAAGTTATTGACAAAGTGAAAAAAGTACATATAATAAGCACATTGTGCATAAAGTACTTATTTGTAAAATGATGTAAAATAAAATATTCATGCCCAATGAAAGTGCGCGGAGTTTAAACCAATAAAATTTCCAACTAAATCCTGAGTGTCGTTGATAGGATGGGTCGTGATAGGCCCTTCGTTGAGGCCTATGCATCAATACATCGTCGTCGTAGCCTCGGGTTATACGAAACGTGGTGATAATCGCAATTTCAATCAATGCTTGTTCTCTGTTCAGTGGATTGAAAACTTCCTGAAGAAGTTTGTTGTTATTTTGGAAATACTCAATTAGATTCCCTCTATTAGCTTTGAAATCGAGTGGGTGAACCCACAACAATCAAAATATATCAATAGAAAAGCAAAAATGCATAAAAATTGACAGAAAATATAATCATAGTTGACAGATTGAAACTCCCTGTTTAACGAAAATTCCGCTATCCCACTTAGTTACCGAGATATTCCGCAAGAAACGGTAAAAAAATAACTCATTTAGTTTTACTTTTTCAATAGCTCCGCAATGCAATAGTGCGGTATTGCATTGTGAAGCTATTGGAACTACATATGAATAATTGCACATAATAAATTCCATTTTCCTTGAAAACCGCGCATCAATCCCCCTGGGAGAATCATGGTTTTTTAAAGAACACGTAATTTGCAATATCGATCAATGAATTCCAACAAAAATACTGTTAGTTTCAATAAATGAAGAATATGGACACACAATTAATTAATAAAGCGGGGTGGACGATTCATTCATACCTTAGAGACATATAATTGTTTGTCAAAGTCTTCAGGTTTTCCGAAAAAATGAATGTCATAGAATCCAGTGACAGTCCTCTATTTTTTCAGGCGTCATAGGCTCCCTGCAGGTGATCAACTTTTGGGAGGTTTGAAGAGGGATACGCAATAACATAATAAACATAGGAGTCAGCGAGCTATATGCCAGATAATGACGTGACATAATGACGTACTATACATCAGTGTCATGGACAAGTTACTTACCTAGTAGATGTTTACAGCAAGAGGTGAAAAATATAATGCAAATGACGTTGATCAAATGGTTCGTATTCTTTCTGGCAGTTCCTGCGAATGGAAGCTTCCTGAACCTGCGAATACCCGATATCTCAGTTGGTGAACGCGCAATGGTCAGTATGACTTCATTTAAATTTACTAATAAAATATGATCTAGAAATACTTGAATGAATTCAATTCTTTGGATGAGCATCTCATGCACTTTCAATTGATCAAAATCAATCCAGTAGAAAATAGATAAAACAGGATATTCCATTTTTCTTCATCAATTTATTGAGAATATCTCAAAAACTAAGCGAGATAGCGGAATTTTGCCGGAATTCTTTTGTTATAGCTTTCAAAATTCTCAACAAGGAAGGCTTACGACTAAATTATGCTACATCACTCAGTTTAATAGATAATCTTCAGAAACGATCAGTTGAAATTGACTCATTTTGTTTCATCCCTTCACTATTAAATTTCCTTCGAATCATTCAGAAATGAATCAAGGCTGAGAAAATTTGTGCAGAATTTTTTCGTCCGAGAGAATTAGTGGCGCAAAAATTTCTCAGAAAAATATATTTAACTTGTTAGGAGGTTCATATGCCTCAAGAAAGTTGAATTCAATCGAACTGAACTGTGAAAAATCTGTCCAAAATTGATGTTTCAGAAAATAATCTTCGAATCATGTTACGGGAAAAACAATTTGTCCAATTCCGTTGTTATTTTTGGAAATTTCCATGGCTTCATTGAGCATGCATCCATCATTGGTATGAACAGTTCCATGGAAGTTAATGAAACTTATGAGAAGCGTCGATTATCGAACGTTCGGACAAGTCAGATCGTCATGATCGAAGATTCACCAGAAAGATTACAATCAAATTTGAGATTATTGATGAAGACTCGATGGTGGAATTACATGGCTTTATTCTTCATCATTGGCAGTAAAAAAACAGCTTGCAAAAATTTCAAAGAAATTTTGATGACAGCCTGGGAGATGAATATCATTAATTCAATATATATCTGTCCTGAAGCAACGAATACAGCAGCATTATATACTTTGAATCTGATGGCTAATTACGCACCATATCCTTGGAGAAGGATGCAGGAATTGACTGATTTAAATGTTTATTCTCAAGTTTTTCATCCAAGTAAGCAATACATTATATAGGGGTGCGGGGTGAAAATTTTTTTATTGAGTGAAAATTGAGTCTGATGAATACCTTCACATTTTTGTATTCAGAGGGAGGTGGGGAAAAATAGACATCGAAAGGAAGCTCCCAAATTTTTGGACTGTTTTTAATTAAGTTATGGGCACTTTTCTGTACGTCATTTTTCGCCTCATAACTAAGGTATAGATGGTTGTTCCTAATGAATATGGTGCCTGACCAACTCGCTATATTTCTCCTTGAGAAAGAAAAAGAGTTTGATTTAATTCAATATTGATATTTGCTGATAATAAAATGAAATTCTTTCGCTTTGGAACATTTCGTTTTATGGAATTGTAAACTCTGGAAGTATTTCGAATTCAACGATTTTCATGAACTCATCTGTGATTTTCTTATCATATCCAATGGTTCAGCGCTCAGTTTGAGAAGTATTCAGGTTTTGTACCTAGGAATGCATTGAAATGTGAGTACCCAATTGATTAAAAATGATTGAGATTAAGCAAAAAATAACTAGTACTGTGGATCATTAAATTTCCAATACTTCCAGAATTTAAAGAACTGGATCGAATGAAATGTCACAAAGCTAGAGAGTTCTATGTTATCATTTTCAATCATTAATAGCTGATTAAATCAAACTCTCCTTTCCCAAGAAAAGAATAGTGATTTGCTTAGATTCTACATCCCAGTCAAAAAGCTTCATCTTCACCTAACTTACGACGTGAAAACCGATTTACAGGAAAGCGTTCATAACTCCATTAAAAATAGCCAAAAATCAATTGGTGACCAGTGCATTCGAGCCTTATGTAAAATAACATCCTCCAATTTCGATCTTCTTAAAATTAACGTGGTCAAGCATTCTCAAATTTTGACGTCATATCATCAATTAATTTAAGGACATATCCCCAAAGTTTGGTGTACATCTTGTGATTTCAATTTTATGCCAAAAACCGATGTTCCTCTTTAATAGACTACAGTTTTCAAATGACATATCCCACAGAGTTGTTGGAGAAATAACATAAATTCTAGTAATTAGCGAACTATTTTTTATCCGAAGTGATATTAAACGTTGTGCGATGTTGCCAAGGAATCGCTAAACACGACCGAGCAAGTCGAGTGGATTCAGCAATGTCGCAGCTGAACTAACATAGCGCGGAATCCCTCATCACCCAACGAAAGTTGTTAGGCCACTCATGATAACTAGTTTAGGGATAAATGCCTTCAGTCCATCATTATAAAAAAATCTCGGATATTTCTGTGATAATCTGAAATATGCTGATATAATTAATGAACTTTCAGGCATTTCCTGCGAAAATTTGAATTACGACAAGACAAAATATGTGACTGATTACAAAATCAAAGCGGCAGTGAAGATGGAAGACGGATATTCATGTTTAGATAAATTTGTCAAGTATACAACTGCTCGTCCGCACTATAGAACCTTCCATTCCGTCATCAGCCACCTGAACATAACTATTGAGTTCCAGGAAGCAAAGCCCTCTATTAACAGAACGGCTGAACTCGAAAATTATCGTTTGGACATATTCTATAACATACGTCCCCTTAAACTGTATCCTAATCAATCATTTCTATATCCTCACAAATGGGAGGTAGTATTAGTATTAACGAGATCCTACGAGAAGTCAACGCTAGCTAAAATCATCCATTTGTGGAGCCCAAAAGTATTGCTCCTAGGATTTGTATCATTGGTAATTTTCTTCTGCATTCTGGTGATAAAAAATCAAGATCTCGGCTTAGCAATGTTGGATCTAACAAGATTCCTAGTTTACGCATCAATTCATTCGAACATTAGGAGTAATTCCTTCAGAATTTATTTGATTCCAATGCTTATTTTCATAGTTATCAGCAACGGAGTATTTCAGGGAAAAATTGCATCATTCTTGACGAAACCAGATAGAGAAGAACCAGCCGAAACCTTCGAGCAATTGATACATTCAAAATATGAATTTTATGGCTTTGCACCACTTTCCGAAACTGCGAAAATGCTCCATCCAGAAGTCAAATATAGACAGGTGTCCAACGATGCATGTATAACCTATGCGCTCAATGGTAGTCATCACGCGTGCATTATGTCAAGACAATATTATAATAGATTCTATAGTTTACTGCCTTTGGAAAACGCCAGAAAATTGATCGTGATGCTGCCGATGAATTTTAAGTGCCGCCACGACTGGCCGCTTCATAATCGCTTCAACAATTTGATCATAAGACACATTGAATCCGGTATATATGCGTACTGGGCTGAAAACTACACATATTATAGAACTCACAGACGTAAAGCCGATAAATTTGCGTTGATGATGGAAGATATTCGACCAGTCTATCGACCAGTCAAGCTCAGTAAATTGGATTTTGCTTTTAAATTATTGGCAATTGGTTTGTTCCTTGCTACTATTGTATTTATCTTGGAGTTGAGGCAGCTGGTAGCTGGTTTATTTTTTGCTATTGTTTCTGTTTTGAAGTTCAGATTGAAGTCTCACTATTCAACTTTTCGAGAAAGATTCTGCAGTGGCTCGACCGGCAGGGTGACAAATTTGTAATCCCCAGGTTTTGAGTTTAAAACCTGGTCTCTGCCGATTGACAGAGTGGTCTTTGTCCCTGTCGAGGAACAAGCATGACTGTAATATTCTTACATGTACTTCGTCTACAGACACAACATAAGCCCCCGCTGCTAATCACCGCATTCCTTGGCACAAGTAGAATGAGGTTGAATAAAAAGCAAACGAGAAAAAAATTGAAATAGTTTAGAGTACAATACTTGGTGGAGTTTACTCAATTTATTATCTTCATATATAATCCGTAGAGGAATATACATTACTCCTTTCCTGAAGACATGCGATTTCCATTATCAATCAATAGAATTCTACTAATATATAATCGATGTAAAACTGTAAACAATGTCAATGGGATTATCAGTTGTTGAATAATAAAACTGTCTACAATGAGAATTGTTGGAAGTTAAGTGTACGTGGCTCAATTCATTCAATTGACCTATCGATCTCCAGTCAATATCGCTGAAGTTTCGAACGGTGGAAAATTTTTTTCTAGATGAGAAAATATAAAAATGAATACTTCATATTTTTCCATAGTTACCTAATCTTTTCAGAAGAATTTCCTTTATCATCACGACAAAGCACGATTAATGATAATTTCTTGAAAATAGCTTGGAAACTAAACACGATCACTGCAAATCCAGGGGTCTCATTTTGAGACCCCAAGGGTCTCATTTTGTAGACACTTTTGAGACCCCAAAGGGGTCTCATTCTGAGACCCCAAGGGGTCTCATTCTGAGACACAATGGCGGCCGAGCTGGGGAATTTTGTCGATAATGCAGAAATAGAATTCCCCAGTTATGTACGATAACGCTCAATGTTAATAATATAAAGAATTATAGAATTGAATTCTGAACTCCGCGTAATTATTTGTTGATATTCATCAAAAAATTCGAGACAAAATTTTCATCATCAAAAAAATTTCCATTCAGGAAATCCTTCTATACCTTATCTGAAATACGCTGAGAAAAAAAAGTGGTAAAAAATATCAAATATTAGTTTTTCCATTGGTCAACTAATAATTAGAAAAATTGTTGGATTTACTGAATTTTCCTCATTTAAACAAATCAATTTTCTAAATTTATTAAATTTTTTCCATCTAAACAAATGTACTGTTTGAATAAACGAAATTTAATAACTTCTTTAACTATTCCGAAAAAATATTTTCTAAGGACCAATGGCACAAATATTTGAAATATTTGAAGAACCAATAGGTTTCAATTTTTCTACGTAACTTATTCTGTTGAAATTTTTTCTATAGAAATTTCTCGGCATAAGTTTCCTCTCCATTCGTTTTTTATTGAGAACTTCAAACTAAACAAGCCGGGGATTTTCAGTCGAAGAATTTTTAGCAAAAAAAGAGACAGAATTAGTTGTATCAGAAACTCAGACTATTTTTTTTTCTATTCAATTGCTTTATTCTAAATGATGCTTGGGAGGATCGTAGCATTCTCAATAGAATTGATTCCGTACGATGACATTGATTGTCATCGTACGAACGAATTGATTTCGAATCCTGAAATAATTTTTTTTTTGTATTAAACTGGGAATATGAATATATTTTCTTCATTAAGAATGATTTTACTAGGTATTCTTTATGCACATTCAACAGAAGCAATGTTAATTTCACAGCACATTAAATGAAATACATTACAATCTGAGAGGAAATGGATGAATGTGAATGGATCATTTTTGGAGAGATAGTGTCTTATATATTGATAGTAAGGGCATTTTTTCTTAATAATAATTCATTTGTTCAGAAAAATGTAAAAAATTGTTCTATTTTTCTTTCCGTTATTCTTTTAATTTTTTTACTTTTTTCTACCCCAGTGGACTTAACGTCGCGTCAAAGTGCCAGTAATGTTAACAAATAAGAATAGTAAGGTATTGGAGCAATAAGTTATTTTTCTTTCTTGATATATATTAGATTATTAAAAAGGGAGCAGCCCTGTGGAGGGAGGTGTAACGATGTACTATTTAAAGAGCCGAGAGGCTATACAAGGAACAAATAAATAATAATAATCATAATGTAAAAAATTGTGAGACGTGCGCTAACTTCGTTATTATATACTTTTGAAAAGCAAAAATATGAGATCCCTGGCGGTTTCGTAGTTACTATTGAAAAACGATAAGTTCACGGTGAATTCACGATTAATTTCGCGGCGAAAAGCTGTCAACATATGCACTATTTTTTTTAAATATTCGAGCGGTTAATAAATCGTCAATCTGGTGATTGCTCACACAAAATTTTGAAATTGGAACGAACAATACTTCAAAAAATGTTGATTATTTGTATAAAATCGTTAATAACAATTTATACAAGATGAACTTCTCAAATTTTATTCAGTGAATCTGTGAAGAGTGTAATGAGGAATAAAATGAGCCCTAGAAATGAAAAATTAATTGAAAATTGAAATTTTTTTATTATTTTTCACATTCCTTTAAATCATGAAAAATTTGAGATTTGTTCCTTGTATAGCCTCTCGGCTCTCTACATAGTACTTCGTTACACCTCCCTCCACAGGGCTGCTCCCTCTTTAATAATCTAATATATTTCAAGAAAAAAAATAACTTATTGCTTCAATACATTGCTATTCTTATTTGTTAACATTATTTGCACTTCGACGCAACGTTAAGTCCCGTGGGGTAAGAAAAAGTAAAAAAATTAAAAGAATAACGAAAAGAAAAATAGAACAATTTTTTACATTTTTCTGAACAAATAAATTATTGTTAAGAAAAAATGCCCTTACTATCAATATATAAGACACTATCTCTCCAAAAATGATCCCTACATATTCATCCATTTCCTCTCAGATTGTAATATGTATTTCATTTAATTTGCTGTGGAATCAACATTGCTTCTGTTGAATGTTCATAAAGAATACCTAATAAAATCATTCTTAATGAAGAAAATATATTCATATTCCCAGTTTAATAAAGAAAAAAAAATTATTTCAGGATTCGAAATCAATTCGTTCGTACGATGACAATCAATGTCATCGTACGATATCAATGCTATTGAGAATGCTACGATCCTCCCAAGCATCATTTAGAATGAAGCAATTGAATAGAAAAAAAACAATAGTCTGAGTTTCTGATACAACTAATTCTGTCTCTTTTTTGCTAAAAATTCTTCGACTGAAAATCCCTGGCTTGTTTAGTTTGAAGTTCTCAATAAAAAACGAAAAAACGAATGGAGAGGAAACTTATGCCGAGAAATTTCTATAGAAAAAATTTCAACAGAATAAGTTACATAGAACAATTGAAACCTATTAGTTTTTCAAATATTTCAAATATTTGTGCCATTGGTCCTTAGAAAATATTTCTTCGAAATAGTTAAAGAAGTTATTGAATTTCGTTTATTCAAACAGGACATTTGTTTAGATGAAAGAAATTTAATAAATTTAGAAAATTGATTTGTTTAAATGAGGAAGATTCAGTAAATCCAACAATTTTTCTAATTATTAGTTGACCAATGGAAAAACTAATATTTGATATTTTTTACCACTTTTTTTTCTCAGTGTATTTCAGATAATGTATAGAAGGATTTTTTGAATGAAAATTTTTTTGATGATGAAAATTTTGTCTCGAATTTTTTGATGAATATCAACAAATAATTACGCGGAGGTCAGAATTCAATTCTATCATTCTTTATATTATTAACATTGAGCGTTATCCTACATAACTGGGGAATTCTATCTCTGCATTATCGACCAAATTCCTCAGCTCGGCCGCCATTGTGTCTCAGAATGAGACCCCTTGGGGTCTCAGAATGAGACCCCTTTTGGGTCTCAAAAGTGTCTACAAAATGAGACCCTTGGGGTCTCAAAATGAGACCCCTGGATTTGCAGTGATGGCGTGGTTCTGCCCGATTTTTTATTGTGGCTCTCGAAATTCTGTACAAAAATTTATTGTGTAAAAATTATGCTATCTCACTCATGCTCCGAGATAGCCTGAGTACGAGATTAGCAAAGAAATCTACTGATCCAGTTCAGATAATTCGATTTTTCCTTTCAATAATGTTTTGAGAATGTCTCGGGAACTAAGCAAGTTAGCGCAATTCCGTCCTAATCCTTTTTTTTTTTTAGTTTTCGAAATTCTCTATAAAAAAAGATCCAATAGAAATTACGCTCTCCTGCTCAGTTCCCGAGATATTCTGATTCACATACCCACGAGTTTATTGGAGATATGTGAGAATGTTTCTCAATCACATAAATTGAAATTTCAACTCTATCCCTGGACCTAGAAGAATCACGATTTTACGATTCAAGCTGGTAGATGACCAGGTGACAGCAACGAGAATCCGAGGAAAGCACCCATTCTACTTCGTTTCAATACGGAAGTCTCTTCGAAAATTTCGCTATCCCACTTAGTTACCGAGATATTCGCAAAAAATGGTAAAAACATTGACCCAACTTATTTTAACTTTGTGCTACTACATTGTGAAGCTATTGGAACTAAAAATAATTGGACATAATAAATTCGATTCTGTCGGACACAATGCATCAATCCCCATGGGAGAATTATGTTTTTGTTCTACGAACACGTAATTTGCAATATTAATCAATGAATTTCAGCAAATATATCGTCGCCTTAGAGTGAAAGGGGCGTAAGTGCCATTTTTCCCGATTTTTTTTTTCAAAATAACAAAAAGGCGTATCTCCACCATTATTGCTCCAATAGGCTTTCCAAGGCCTTTGACGCAATATTAGTGGAAAAAAAAAAATTAATAACATAAAGGCGTAAGTACCACTGACTAATAACAAAGGGGCGTAAGTGCCGGAGATACGCCCCTTTGTTTTTAGTATTTTCATTAATTTTTCCCCGACCATCGGAAAAAAACTAATAACAAAGGGGCGTAAGTGCCGGAGATACGCCCCTTTGTTATTAGTCTTTTCATTGATTTTCCCTAATTATCGGAAAAAAAACTAATAACAAAAGGGCGTAAGTGCCGGAGATACGCCCTTTTGTTTTTAGTGTTTTCATTGAATATTTACCTAATCATCGGGAAAAAATAATAACGAAGAAGCGTATCTCCAGTCCATGCGTCTTTTTGTTATTTTTGAAAACAAGAGGCGTAAGTGCCATAATTCAAATAAAAAGTCCTAAAAACAAAAAGGCGTAAGTGCCAAAGTTTAAATAAAAAATCCCAAAAACAAAAAGGCGTAAGTGCCAAAAGTTAAGAAAAAAATTCCTAAAAACAAAAAGGCGTAAGTGCCAAAAGTTCAAAAAAAATTCCTAAAAATAAAAAGGCGTAAGTGGCAAAATAAAAAAAAATCCTAAAAACAAAAGGGCGTAACTCCAAAATAAAAAAAAAATCCTAAAAACAGAAAGGCGTAACTCCAAAAATTCTCATGCGATAAAAAAAATTATAAAAACAAAGAGGCGTAAGTGCGGAGATACGTCCTTTTCACTTTAACTTGAACAATTATATAGCGCTTAAAAAGAAAATAACAAAGGGGCGTAAGTGTGGAGATACGTCCCTTTCACTTTAAAATTGGTAGTTACGCCACTTTGTTATTTCAATTTTCAATTATCCAAATAATGTTCCAGAGGCCATAAAAAACATTTTGGAGTGATAAGTGGACATACGCCCCTTTCACTCCAGAATTTCGTGTTTTTGGCACTTACGCCCCTTTCACTCTAAGGCGACGATATAATAAACGTAGGAGTGCATGCAACGTCAGTATCATGGGCAAATTTATTGTCGAGTAGATGTTCACAGTCCAAGCTGAATAATATGATGCAGATAATGTTGATCAAATGGTTGGTATTCCTCCTGGTAGTTCCTGCGAATGGAAGATTCCTGAACCTGCTTCAGATATCCAAAGTCTCAGTCGGTGAATGGAGAATTGTTAGTAACTTCAATTAAATTTACAAATAAAAAAAATCTGATCTAAAAATGCTTGCATTAATTTTATTCTTTTTGATAATTTTCTCATGCGTTTTCAATTTATCAAAATCAATTCGGTAGTGAATAGGTAAACCCGAATAGTTCGGCTCATTTTTCATCAATTTATTGAGAATATTTCAGAAACCAAGCTAGATTGCACGATTCTGCCCGAATTCTTTTTTGTGGGTCTCAAAATTCCCTACAAAAAAGGATGAGCAGAAAAATCCTACTATCTCATTTAGTCTCCGCGATAATCTTCAAGAAAAAATTGGTTGAAAAATCGATTTATTCTTTACCATCCCTTCACAACTGAATTTCTATCAAATCATTTCAAAAAATGATTAAGGTTGAAACAATTTTACGGAGATTTTTTTTCGTCTGGAAGAATTGGTGGCGCAACTCGTCTCAGAAAAATATTTTCAACTTCTTCAGTGTTTCGAATGCTTGAAACCGTTAAAAAAGTTGAATTCAGTTGAACTGAACTGTGAAAAATCTCTGCAAAATTTATCTTTCGGAAAACAATCTTCGAATCATGTTACGGCAAAAACAATTTGTCCAATCCCATTGTAATCTTTGGAAATTTTAATGGCTTCATCGAGCATGCATCTATTTTTCGTATGAACAGCTTCATGGAAGTTAATGAAAATTATGGAAAGGGTCAATTATCGAACGTTCGAGCAACGCAGATTGTCATGATCGAAGGATCACCAGGAAGATTACAATCGAATTTGAAATTATTGAGGAAAACTGAATGGTGGAATCACATGGCTTCATTTTTCATAATTAGTAGTAAAAAAAATAGCTTGCACAAATTTTGAAAAGATTTTGATGACAGCCTGGGAGATAAATATCATCAATTCAATATATATATCTGTTCTGAAGCAACGAATACAGCCTTATATACTTTGAATCTGATGACCAATGAAGCACTAAGTCTTGCACAAAAAAACGGTGTATATTCCGTGTAAATTCCGTGTGAACACGGTTTTCACACTCAAACGGTGTTTACGCCGCATTTTCGGAACCGCCTAGGGCTGATTTGAATTTTTATTTTCAAGCTTTCCATGCAAGTAAGCAGTTTTTATATCCCGCAGAATTGGCAGAGAAATGAATTAAATTCTAGTAGTTAGCGAAATTTGTCTCATACTAAGTGAAATTAGCCACTAAGCAACGTTACCAAAAGCTCGTTGAGGTAGTTTTATGAGAAAAGAATGTATAAAAATGAAGGCACCGGGCCTTCCATGGAAAGGGTTCTCAGCGCATGTATTAAATATAAATTGTCATTCTGATCAATCATAAATTCATTTACTCAATATTGAAGTATGAAATTTTCCGTCTAATTATGAATTCACGAGTGAAGCGGGATAACAGCTTGAGTCGAAAAAAGTGAATTTTACAGGAGAGCCGGAAAACCGTAAAATGAATATGCGAGCACGATTGTGCGCTACACTGATGATAAAAGTCATTGATTCGCAGTCAATTGAGATATTCGAAAGCTGTTATTGTCGGCAGTCTTTTCTTTCTATAATTTCAACGACTAAACTTGAAATGTCTGAAAAACAATTCAAGTTATGTCGACTTAACTCCCTCAAATCTTCAGAGGCTAAATTGGAATATCTCTTCTCCTCATGTCTGCCACCATGAATTTGTATTTTTGCTTCTGAATAAAAGCATTGTATACGCGATATTTTTCGATTTCGAATTTTCATCGGAATATGACTCCAAATGATCCAAATCATTGAGAAATCATATTTTTAAAGCACGTTTGTGTGTTTATGTGTGTGTGTCTGAGTGTTTTGATATATGTATTGACATTTTCTCTAGAACGGCCATATTGACCTCTCTAAGAATTTGAGAGCATTTTTTTTTCCTTATGCAAAAGGCCGTCAGCGAAATTTCAGCAGAATCGGTTGAAATGTCGCTGAAGCTAGCCGTGAAAATATCGGTAGAATTTTTGCACGTTTTGGGCCTCATGTCAATGATGAGACCCACACCTCCATTTCTCGTAATGAAAACCGTTCATCTCCGTTTTTATTTGGAGAGATTTTATAAAATACAAAAAACAAGATTGGTTGCCAAAAAAATCCATGTTTTCATGTTTCTTAGATTAACGTACTGGAGAAACTGTGAAGGATTAATTTCGTACGTCTGTCCCTATGGCGAATTGAGAGACGATTTTTATTGTAGTACAAGACGATGATATTGGGAAGCTCTTGGAATCGGAAAGTTGAAGGACGTCATATTTGGAGGAAAGATGGAGTTTTCTTTAGTTGAAAGTTTCTCGTTTTTGGCATATTTCTTTAATAAGTCCAGTCCTATGGCGAATCAAGAGACGATTTTTCTCAGGATGACAGGCAAAGGTGTTCGAAAGCCCTCGGAACCGAAGATTTAGGTGAGGTCAGATTTTTTGGGAGAGTTGGAATTTTTTTAAGTTTGAAATTTCTCATTTTTTCCTTTTTCTTCGTCTCAAATTTCCGGTTCCGAGGGTTCCTCAATATCATCGTTTTGCACCACAAAAGAATCGTCCCTCAATTCACCATAGGGCTGGACTTATAAAAGAAAGTATGCAAAAGCGAGAAATTTCCAACTTAAAAAAATTCCATCTTTCCTCCAAATATGACGGCCCTCAAATTTCCGGTTCCAAGGGCTTAATTATTTAATGTTGTGACGTCCGTCAGTCGTTTATTCAACATAAATAAATAGACTAAAATTATTAAAAACATCGAACAAATGAATACATTTTAAGAAAATATTTTTGGTTGCTTTCCCATTTTTTTTTGTGGGCTAGCAATAAATTTTAGAGATACTGTGCCGTATGCTCAAGTGTCTCACTTTAAAAATTCTCGTTTTTGGAAAGGGATTCGAATTTTAAAACGCGTAACACAAAAAATTGAACGAAGATAAAATTTGGGTAAAAGAGAAACATTCACGGGTTCTCAAGTGACAGACGACGTAGTGGCGTCGGGCCCACTCTCGCTGTCTCTCTTCTTTTACGACCCTCATCTGGTCCGGAGGGTCCGTTGAATACTTTATTTTTGAAAATACTGTCTAGACGTTTCCACAAGTGTTCAGAATTTTGGAGACTACGGAGATTTAACGAAAATTATTTGAAACAGATGTTTTTTGTTTGACTCGAGAAATCTAGAAAACTGTATATTGTGGAGGGGAGAACGGGCCTCCCCAAAGCAAGACATAAGTTCACCTACATATAGGAATTTAAGATGAAACCATGTGGAGGGGATGGAGTGACCCTGAAGCATTGGTCCAGAAACTTTTAAGAGGAAAATCTAAGACCCAAATGTTACGTCATTGGTCTTAGACTCCTCTCCCTTAAAAAATAAGGAAACGCCTTAAAAATTATTCAGAGGACTACAGAACTGTTTAATTTTTAGTCAGTCTAGTTTAAGCTCCGAAACCGTCAAGTTCAATTAATTCACAAGTGTTAACTAATTACGTCTACAAAAATGAGAAAAAGAAAAAAGAAGAAAATTATTACTAAGTGAAATAACAAAATTGGAAAACCATTCTGAAAAGTTAGTTAGCGAATAAATAATTACAAATATTTTTCAAGTTCAAATCAAGTGAGTTCGTATAAAGAAAAGTTTAAATTAAATTACAAGGAAATTTTTAATCAAGTTTGAATCAGAATAACTGAAAGCAATAAGTCGACAAAAGGGTTTTTATAATCTTGTAAAATCGCGTAAATAGTTAAAATATAAATCAAATTATTGTTTATTAAACATAACCGTGTTTTTCTTTCGACTCCCTAATCCCAGTCTATTGGTCGAAAGGCTAGGACTAAAACAGGGGAAAATTCAGTTGATCGGATTCTTGTTTAATTTGGGATTCATAGAAATACTTCTTTAAATCTCAATAAAACAAAGAATCTTGTCAACAGTTATTGTCATTCCGACATAACAATGTATACGAAGAATATAATTGTATTGAGTAAGATCGTCTAAGCAAATCATGACACAATATAAACTCAATGAAGAGAAACTGAGTTATGTCGACTTAACTTTTGCAAGTATGATTATTTTTCAAGTTAAGTCGACATAACTTGAATCTTCCTAAAAATTGCGAAAAGTGAACTTAACCTGTTATGCATGGTCAAAAATAAGGCCTTGAATGGTCATATTGAGCCGAATCCTTTCTGCGGCACATGTGTTCATACATCCTGAAGCAAGTTCTGATTAACTCTCATTTTCGACAAAAATCGACTTAACCTGTTATTCCGCTTCACTCGTGAATTTCGATTTTTCATCAGAAAAATTGTAATTTCTCAAAAGGAATATTTTTCATGAGGAATCTTCATGTATGGTGATGATTCGAATTCAATAAAATAATGGTAAATAATTCAACAAAATATTTTCCATTGTCATACACTTGGAATCACACCAATTTTTTTTTGAAGCTATAGTAATTATTCAAGTAGATATTCCATTCCCTTCATGAATCAATACCAACAAATACAGGATCTCCCAGAGTCACAACTCCATTGGGTCCCTTGAGACCCAAATGAATACCCATCACTGGGCTATACCTGGCTAATTTCCTCTGAACAGGGTCCTCCAATTGTCTGTACCTGAAAATTAATATTCTCCTTTACTATTTCATGTCCCACGATTACCAAATTAGACCAGCAATTTCTCAAAGGTTTTTTTCTCCATCGAGCAAAGAGTTAAAAAAAGAAAAATTGATTGTTATGCCGATCATTTTTCTCTAATATCCCGGAAAATGAATAGATCCTTTTTTATGATTATTGCAATTATCTACGGGAAAGAACTAGGGCTAAATTGCGCTATCTCGCTTAGTTATCGAAATATTAGCCAAAAAGGATTGATGAAAAAATTAACTTATCCTTTTTTTATCTCTTCACTACTGATTTAATTAAAAAATATCATTTGACTCGATTATTATTCCTCGTCTTTTTCAACGAAATTGGAGACAGAATAAGTTACTTACGTTCTTAAAGTCTTCAAAGGTTCACTTTGCGGATGTTTGACCCCAGTATCGGGATCAATAGTTGTAAAAATACATCTTGTGCAGGGTTTAACATTTCTGAATATCACAGAACCAATCCTAATCCAATCCCACGTGTCTTCTTCCAGAGGCTTAGCTCCTTTGACAATGAAATTAGGTCGGAATTGTAGAGGAATCACTTTATCTTCAATGCGATTGTTGAGATCTCCAATCGACGCTTCATTCATCATCATATAACTCGATGCATCCGTGAAAGCACCCTGTTAAAGAAAATACTCGTTAAACACTCATTCATAACTTGTAAAAATAGAGATGCCTACAATGTCCATCTTTTGAAGTGATGGGAATCCGTCATTGTCTCTAACATCTCCATAGGGTTTATCGAGTGGATAATAAACAAGTCTGACGCCAGATTCCTCCTGTAGAAGAAACCGGGAGAGCCATTGTGCAATTTCTTCACCGCAATCGCATGAAGGTACTGACTGGCCCCAAATCACAACTTGGATGCTTTGACCAACGTGCGCTAAATCGACGTTTATCATCGACATACCCGTTGCACTTAGTGTCAACACTGAGTCGACTACATTTGGTGTTATCTGCAATTCAAGAAATATAAGTTCAGTGACGAAGATATATAACAGAATGAGTCGATTTTTTCGTCTTTTGTTTTGGATAAATATCCCAGAAATTAAGCGGGATAATGCTATTTTGTCCTACTGCGTTTTCGTAACGAATTTTGAGAGTTGCAAGAGAAAAGCAGAACAAAATCACCCTATCTTCCTCAATTTCCGAGATATTCTCCAAAAAATATCGGAAAAATCAACTTATCCTATTTTACCTCTTCACTACTGAATTCGTGAATAAGACTTGATTCCTTTGATCATGTACAAACCTGAGTCATTTTCGGCATTTGTCTTGCAGTGATAAATTTTCCATTTAAATCAATGACCATCAGAGTTCTATCTCTCAGCCATCCCGATTTCAATCCCAACTGTGTACATTCCATTGAATTTTCTAGGATTGGACCAAATGATTTGACAGGATAAACCAACATTCCACTGAGTTCACCAACTTGGCGCCATTTTGTTGGTGGTCGAGGTTTTTTATTTTTCAATAACCACCAGGCAAAGAATATTGCTACAGCAATGCTTGGAGCCACTGTTAACATAAGGCTCCATCTGATTTTCTCTATAAATAATAACGAGAATATTGTTATAACATTTTATTTCATTATGTATGTAAACAGGCTTTTACCCGCACGCGATGAAACCGCATTTACCCACAGAATGAAGTAAACCTATGTACATTATGCATGAGATAGAGCATTTTTGACGATTATGATTCAATGAATCACAATACATTCAGAAGTTGTAAGTCCATCTGATCTCTTAAAGTTTCGATACTGACGAGGAAGTGGCACGACCTGGGAAATTCATTCGGGTTCGAACCGCGGATCTTTTGGTTTCCAGTTAGGCACCTTGCCACTGAGCTATCCGACCAGCTGTTTCGGTAATTTCGGTTTCTTGATGTTCTGTATTGTAGCGTTCGCTACACATCCCCGGGCATCGAAGGGTGACCCCGTTTGGTTCCATGATTAGTGGATAGCACACTAATTTGTAGAGAGACTCGGATTGAAGCATCGGACTGCAGTGTATTTTTCGCTTCGTGTGAGGGTTTTTTTTAATTGGCTGGTTATTGCGTTTCGGTATTTTCAGTCGTGGAGACCCTAAAGGTGTACTACTCATGCGTAGAGTCCCATTCTGAAATGAATTTCCCAGATCATGCCCTTTCCTTGTGGGTCCCAAAGCTCAGCGCATATGGTGCTATCAAATGACGTCATTTTTAGCGTTGGAACAATGTATTTCGAATCCAAAAACTTACGTAAGATCGGATTTTCTAACCCCTCTCTCCTGCCGTAAGAATTGATAATATTAAGCCTACCCCCCCCCCCCTCCTCCAAACGCCTTACGTATATTATGAATGACCCCTAAGTCTATTCTTTTCCATCTCTTTTCGAGTATATCTCGAAAACTAACCAAGATAGGGCAATTTCACAAGAAAATTGCAGAATTGCCCTATCTCACTTAGTTTTCGAGATATTCATTAAAAACAAATGACGAAGATGAACTAATTCCATTGTACCTCTTCATTACTGAGTTATGAATGCTGAAATGCTATTTTTACTTCATGTAATTAATCGCAGCTGTACTCGCTCGCTGAGACCATTCGGAATACAAAAATCATGACGTTATTTACATACCCATTAATAAATCAATCTATTCGTTTACTCTCAAGTGTCGCAAAAATGTTCTTAAATATAGAAAATAAAATCTCAACTTTTTAAGTGATGCAACAGTTATCACAATTACAGCCGACAAGTGACTGACTAATGCTAACGAGCTCGAGAGAAAATAATAATTCTTCCTCTCACTCTATCTCTTTCCTCTCTTTCATAGCAATACGGAGAGGAGCTGTTATCATGTGATAGCCCGAAAAAAAAATTGACTAGCGCCATCACTGCCTTCGGCGGTGCCGTTGATCAACATTGTTTCTTCGCTTCAAATGTAAAATGAGTCTTACATTTGTTATCTTCGTTGATTTTATATTCACTAAGCGAGTATATGATGCAAGTTTTTTTTTTCTTTCATGGCTAGACTCCCACTTGAGAGTATTTGTCAATGTAATGCAAGGTGAAATGCTGAAAAATTACGAATTGGCCGCTGAGACCCTCGAAACTTGCGGCTGATAAAAACTTACAAAAACAAAATGTTATGAATATTTTTTTTCTAAATTTTGCATTTCGAGAAGAAGAATTTCACAATATGAAAATTAGTTTGAAACAATTGTTATTTTCAGTGAATTCCGTCAAGTATTGACTTTTCTGAATTTTTTTCATTCCTTGAAGAGTAAAATTGTTTTTGTAAATTAGGAAACGAAACAGTAATTAGAAAGTAAAACCGGACAACTCTATTTTTACGTCATTCATTTTTTGGAAATACGTCGGAAATTATGCGAGACATGCCGATATTGTCTTGAGACTTTTGTGTAGAGTATTTCAGGAGCTTCAAAATAAGAAAAGGGCGAGATGGCCGTCTCCAGTTCATTTGCGTAGATATTCTTTAAAAACCCTTGAAAAAATTGATTCATCCCGCTTTACCTCTTTGCTACTGCATTGTGGTGCTATTCGAACTGAATAAGTATTTGCGTATAATAAATTGGATTATTCTCAAAAATGATGGATACAATCCCCATAGGAAAATAATGTTTCTTTTCCAAGAACGCGCAATCGCCCATATCGATCGATGAATGGTAACAGAAATATAATAAACGTGGAAATGTATGGTGCGTCAGTGTTATCGACAACGTTTGTACTGAGTAGATGTGCGCAGCGAATCCTGAAGAATATGATGCAGATGACGTGGATCAAATGGTTGGTATTCTTCCTGGCAATTCCTGCGAATGGCAGATTCTTAAATCTACAAATACCGGGTGATGTCTCGATTGGTGAACGGGTGATGGTTAGTAGTTGAGTTTAGTTTACCATAGTTGGTTTAGTTTTATTTCCAGAATTGTACATAAATTTCTTTTTTTGTACATTTTTGGTGTGCAAATTTACATGTCTATCTTCACTTTTCACTCTCTTTGGTCGTATTGCACTCGGGTGTCTTCCAGCACTCAGCCCGCTGCTGCTTGATCTGCGTTTGTGTTTCTTGCTTGCGCTACTGCTTCGTCTGGGGGCCTATTCTCGACGCATGGGAACGAATTCGTCAACGAATGTAGTATTTTCGCTCACCATTATTTCATTCACGGAAGATATTCATGGAATCAAATTTTTTTTAATTTCCACACGAAAGATTTTCGGTGACGAAACGACTTTTCGATTTGTTTACGGATTTCACTTCCTTGTGAGACATAGTCGATGATCCTCTGAAATAATGGTGAGCGAAAATGCTACATTCGTTGACGAATCCTGTTCCCATGCGTCGAGAATAGGCCCCCTGTGGGTATTTTTTCAAATTCCCTTGCATAGACGCATATTTCCTTCCTGGGGAGGGGGGGGGGGGGTGATAGTTAGTATATAATTTTAATCGAATTCACAAATGAGAATACAAAAAGGAAAATTTGAGTACGAAATACTCCAATCAATGAATTTAACTCTTTTGAGAGATTTTTCCATGCACTTCAAATTGATTAACCCTCTGTGGCCGAATCCGTAGTAACCCTTAGTGCGGTTCCTTCAGTGAGGCTAACTAATGAGCGTACAGTACGCTATGAACTTGCACGCACCCCATTTCATGTCATGAACAACCGGTCGTAGATTGGGGAAACCAAAATCGGTCTCAATGCAGATGGTTAAAATCAATTCAGTAGTGAACAGACAGAACCGGATAAATTGATTTATGTCCGATAATTTTTTACGTATTTCTCGTAAACTAAGAGAGATGGGGTGATTTTATTCCAGTTCAAGTAGAATTCGGGAAAAATACTGCTACCTCACTTAATTCCCAAAATACCCTCGTGGAAATTAAGTCGTCAGATTCTGTAGGAAAATGATAGAAGCTGCGGAATTCTGTAGAAATTCATCAACACTGGCTGACAATTTATGTCAGATTTCGTTAAAATTCGGTCAGAATCGGAAATATATTGATCATATTTGACACTTTCGATCGAAAATTGACGATTTCTAACTCTAAATTGGAACAAGCAGGTCAGATATAGTCATATTTATTCAGAAAAAAAATGTCATAATTCAATAAATTAACGGAGAATCTGCCATGATCTGTCTTAACTCGGGTGGAAATAGGGATGGCAAATTCGTCAAAAAATATCATATTCTGATCAAATTTCCAGAGGAATTACGCCATGATGTGAAATATTTTCACAAAATCTATCATAAAATGTCATACCTTGACGTTTTTTTGTATATTAACTAGTAAAATAATATTACTGTAGTGTATTGAATTTTGTTGTCAAAATATGAAAATGTTTCACTATCAATTGGGACATCATATCATATTTTGTCAAATTTTCCCACAGAAAATTGTATCATAATTTAACCATCCACGAGGGAGGCTAACAAACGGGTATTATTCTTTTAGGCCGTGTGGGAAGCACCCATCCGGACAATTTCAGAAATGTGGGGATATTGTTGCTTAACACGATCCTTGCACGATCGAACTGTCACAGAAAACTCGCTCGCCGGTTTGAATTTATTACTTCTATAATGATAGTGGGCTTGGGGAATAGTTGTCGATAATGCGCGCTCTAGCGGCGCTTTCAGAACTACCAATTCTACTCATACACATATAAATGTGCCATTAAACAAATAAATTTATTAATAAATTAATTTTTTATTAATAAATTTTTTAAGAGAATCAAATTTCGGAAAAAATATGTAATGCGCAAGCAGGATTTGAACCCACGACCCTCTGATTACATGTCAGGTGCTCTGACCACTGAGCTATTGCGAGTTAATTGTTATTGTTTTCTAATTTGCCAGTTTTAATAAGTAGTTGAATTTCATTTCATTTCTTCACCATATTACTTTCATTCGTTTCTACTTAATTTTATTAGTTTTAATTAATTTTCATTATTAATCTATCATTCAGAATTTCATGATATATTATGATATTTTGTATTATATTATGACATGAATTTTTCCCCAAGATAATTGTCAAAAGTCATCAGAATATGACTAATTATAACATGTATAATTTTGCCATGATATAACGCATCCTGAGATATTTTGATATCTTCAAAATGACATTATCTGTAACAATTTTCCATTGCATGTTATCTTATGCCATCATTCATCATATTTTCACATTCTCCGACAAAACTGAGAAGGCTGGAGATCGTTCGAATGTAGTATTATATGACACATTATGATGCTTAGAAGATGACATAATCTGTCATGATTTGACATTATGTATTCAAAAATTCTATCACTTTTGATCATGATTCTACATTTTCCAACATGCCATGATATATGTCATCTGATTGATTTGTCATTGTACTCTCTGTCAAAATTCGTCATAAAAATTCTGACGAAACTTGAAGAATTATGTCGAATTGCACACTATTATTTCATTATCTGTTACATTTCTTATTTTATGACATTTTTCGTAATTGTTTGGCATTATTTGTAAAAATCTGCCGAGTCAATTTCCACGAGAGTAATCTTGAGAAAAGAAATAATTGAAAAATCGGACTATCCAGTTTTATCCTTTTGCAACTGAATTTCTATCAAATTATTCAAAAATCAATCCAGATTGAAAACTATTCATGAACAATTTTTCCGTCTGAAAGAATCATTAGCACAAAACATTCTCAGGAAAATATCTTGAATTTTCGCAGAGTTTCAAGTGATCTGAATTATTCAAAAAGATGAATCCAGTTGAGCTGAAATGTAAAAAAATCTTCCGTAAATTGATGTTTCAGGAAACAATTCTAAAGTCATGTTACGACAAAAACAATTTGTCCAATCCCATCGTAATTTTTGGAAGCTTCAATGGTATCATTCAGCAGGCGTCAATTATTCGAATGAATAGTCGCATGAACGTCAATGAGACTCATGAAAAGCTTCAATTATCGAACGTTGGAGCAACTCAGATTGTCATGCTCGAAGATTCACCAAAAAAATTACAATCAGCTTTAACATTATTGATGAAGACTCGATGGTGGAATTATATGGCTTCATTTTTCATAATTGGCAGTGGAAAAGTAGCTTGCAGAAATTTTAAGGAGATTTTGATCACAGCCTGGGAGATGAACATCATTAATTCGATATACATCTGCCCTGAAGCAACGGATACAGCAGCATTATATACTTCGAATCCAATGTCCAATTACGCACCCCATCCTTGGAGAGGGATGCACAAATTGCCTGATTTGAATGTTTATTCCCAAGCTTTTCATCCAAGTAAGCAATGCATTATATACGAAATTATTTTGACTATTTTTCATTAACTCCAATTCAGTAGTGACGACGTCAAGCACGATAAATCTGTTTTCTGCACGCCGTGTAGAAAGTAGCCCTTTTCCGCACGCTACGTGTGCGGTCAATGGCACTTTCCACACGTTATGCGTGAAAAAACAGTACCTTACGCGTGCGGTGAAGATTTTTAGACTCGTATAATTACAAAACTCGCCTCCGGCTCTTTTTGCAACCTCACACTCGTCAGAAAAGTACTTTACCGCACTTGTTAGGTAATGTACTATTTTCATGTTGTTGGTTTTGGTGCATATCTCGAAAACTAAGTGAAGTATCGTGATTTCGTTTTCAATACTGAATTAAACAATTCTATGCTCTTTAACCCTAGGCTGGTACCCATGGAAAAGATTCCCCGCAATTGACCGTTTTTTAAATGTTTTATCAATTGAGTGGAAAATTCAGAGAATATTTGACTCTATTCATTGATGTGTTCAATGGGCTAATAAATGTTTTTGCACCTATACTACGAAAACGGATTTTTTAACCTCGCTTCGATCGGTTAGAAACACCGTTTTTTCGTGGCCTTGGTCCGAAAAATAGTATACGTACCTCGGCCATGGAAAAGTCAACTGCAAAAAAATTCGCTTCCCGAGCGAAGAGAGCAGTTGACTCGTTTCCGGCCTAGGGTCGTAGTATACTATTGGATGACGTATCCCGCCGATGTCGGAGGAAGAATCTAAATTTCAGTAGCGAGCGAAACTTTTTTCATATGATGTGAAGCTAGCCGCTGTGTGACGTTGCTGAAAACTCACTAAGCACGTTTGAGCAGTGAAGAGTGGATTCAGCAGCCTCACAGCCGACCTAACACGATCAGGTTTGCTCACCAAATTTGGGAGGAAAAATCTGTGCCGGGGTTTTTTAGAGGGAAAAAATGCTTGCGGTTTTTTAGGGGGGGGGGGGGGGAATCGTACCCGATTTCTTTAGGGGTAAGAACGTCTGAAGTTAGCGAAGATAGTGATGCAGCGGGGAATGAACTGTTTAAAAATGTAGTGCAATTCGCAACAGTTTTGCTTTGCTTGCCTTTCTCAAATCCAAGTGTTGAACGTGCGTTTTCTATTTACTCAATAATGAGAAACAAACTGTTCCACGAAAGAGGATCCTTCATAACTCTTGAAGTCGTTAGGTCGCATATGATGACCAGTCTAGGGTTAAATGCCTCGTAACTTTCTTAAAAAAAGGAAATTGCAGATAATTCTGCGACAATCTGAAAAAGCCTAAAATAATTAATGAACTTTTAGGTATTTCCTGCCAGAGTTTGAATTACGACAAAACGAAATATCTGACTGGTCATGAAATCAGAGCCGTAGTACGTCTTGAAGACAATTTTTCATCTTTAAATAAATTTGTTGAGTATACAACTGCTCGTCCGCACTATAAAATCTTCCATTCAATCATCAGTCATCTGAACGCTACTATTAGGTTTAATGAAACAAAAGTGCTTTTTCGAACGAAAAACTATCTCGAAAGTCACCATTTGGATATAATCTATAACATACGTTTTCTCGCACAGCTCCCTAATCATTCTTTCCTATATCCCCACAAATGGGAGACAGTGTTAGCTTTGACGAAATCTCGCGAGAAATCAACGCTAACTAAAATTATCCATTTGTGGAGTCCAAAAGTGCTTCTCCTAGGATTTATATCTTTGGCAATCTTATTCTCAATTCTGGCGATGAAAAACCAGAATATCACCCTAGCAATATTGGATGTAACAAGATTCCTAGTTTACACATCAATCCGTTCAAATACTAGGAATAATTCCTTCAGAATTTACTTGATTCCAATGCTTATTTTCATAGTTATCAGCAACGGAGTATTTCAGGGAAAAATTGCATCATTCTTGACGAAACCAGACATAGAAGAACCAGCCGGAACATTCGAGCAATTGATACATTCAAAATATGAATTTCATGGCTTTGCACCTCTTTCTTACAATGTGAAGATCCTCCATCCAGAAATTAAGTTTAAACAGGTATCCAGCGATGAATGTATAGCCTACGCACTTAATGGCAGTTATCATGCGTGCATTATGTCAAGACAATATTATGACAAATTCTATAGTTCACTGGCTTTGGAAAACGTCAGAAAATTGATCGTGATGCAGCCGATGAATTTCAAGTGCCGCCACAATTGGCCGCTTCACAATCGCTTCAACAACTTGATCATAAGACACATTGAATCCGGAATATATGAGTACTGGACAGGAAACTACACGCATGATCGAACGCACAGACGTAAAGCCGATAAATTTGCGTTGATGATGGAAGATTTTCGACCAGTCTATCGACCAATCAAACTTAGCAGATTGGATTTTGCTATCGAATTATTGGCAACTGGTTTGTTACTTGCTACTATTGTTTTTGTCTGGGAGATGAGACAACTGGTGACTGGTTTCTTACTACTATGGTTTTTGTCTCGAAGTTGAGTGAAGTTTGGCTATCAATTTTTTCGAAATAATTTAGAGTGCAATTCTTAATGGAGCTTATTCCATATATCATCTCCATATACAGTCCGTTTGAAAATATCCATTACTCCTTCTCCAAGGGCATGCAATTTCTATTATCAATCAATAAAATTTCAATTATATATAATCGATGGGAACTGTAAACAATGTCAGTATGATTATCAGGTGTTGAATAATAAAAATATTTACAATGAGAATTGTTTGAGATCAAGTGTACGTGGCTCTATTGATTTAATTTACCTGCCTCTAGATAGCATCACTGAATTTTCGAAAAATGGTAGTTTCTTTCCTACATTGGAAGATAGAAAAATGAATAACTTATATTTCTCATTATCTAGTCCGAATTTCATTCGCGATAAATACTTTTCAAAAGACAAAGGCGACAATTTGTAATTACTTGAAAATGTCGAGAAAAATTGAATCAATTTCTCTGGACAGCCTGAATCATTTTCTTTTCATAAATGCAAATGAAATCCATTTCGGGCCAGTTTCAATCGGTCCACACGCTGAATTCTCTTTATATATAATTTTGAGCTGATTTTCATTAGCATATTACAAGAGAGCGGGAAAATTCACATGGTAATAAGTACAGACATGATATTTCACGTCATATGTCTGGATTTTTGCAAATGAGCATTTGAGCAGAAAGTTTATCACCATATTCAAAAAGAGTGGGAAATTTTGCATGGGAATGACTAAGATATGCTATTTTGAGCCACTCATAATGGGATTTGTATATCTATATCTCAAGAAGCATTCATCTGGGCCAAATTTGCAATAATCATGCGTCGACGCATGAGAAAGCACGGAGAAGAAGCTATCGAGAAAAAGCTCGAAGAACTTTTAATTTTTAGACATTTTCATTGTGTGGAAAAATGATAGAAGACTAACTCCTATAATATTAGGCTAGAATAAAAAAATTTGAAAATCGAAAGACTTGGAGAACAGGAGAAGGGAAGGAAATGAAAAAACCAATTCTACTTCAATCAAAAAATATGTATTGATTTTTCTCTCACAAAAGCATTATTATAACATCGACGAATATCTTCTCATTTTTGTCCTGTTCAAGGTTCATCCAAAAAGTCAGAAGAAATTCAAGGATATTCTGGATAGCGAATTACGCACATTTCCAATGATAACAAACAGAAGAACATCGACGATTTCGTCAGTTATCATGATATCGTGATCGTACTATCTCTCTTATTTTACCTTCCAAAAAAGTTCACCTGTCCATCCAGTACCTCTCATCGAAGTTCGCATCTGTCCTTATCCGCACTCTTACATACAGCGTTCTTCTATGCGTAATTCAATGTGCAGAATATTGAAATATGTCCAAAAGTACATTCGAAATGCCGCGCTTCTAAAGTTAATTCTGATTGGTCCACCAAAGATTCAGAGGGGGTAAGCCAATGAGGGAATTCAAATAGAAGAATCCTCAGAACTTTAACAAAGGAGGAAGTTCAATGGATGGAACTTCATCGGAAATCTATTGTAATGTTGAAAAAACTCGAGCTATCCTGTCTGGCGAGGAAATCTGCGTTATCAACAGTGACTTCAAGCCTGGAACGTTTCCTAAGTTATTAGCAGAGGGTTTCGTGATCGAGAAGATTCCTGAGAACCAACGCCTGCGTATTAACTTTTTTCCACTACTCCAAAGTACAAAGTCCATTCTGCTCATTGCCGCTATATATCATCGTCGCCGGTATCAAGTACTCCAAAGTGCAAAAACAGAAGAGAAAATTCATTCCATACAAAACAAAAAAAAGTGTTCGAAATTCAATAATATTTTTCTAAAAAACTCCTCAACAATGTTGAAGGTAAGCGGATAGAAACTATCATTTTTTCTAGAACTAATATTTTATTATGCAAAATCTAATGCGAAATAAACTTGCTGATAAGCATGCTAATATGTGGGTTAAAGGTGACAAAGATGTTGAATATTTATGGGAAATATTCCCCGCATTTGATTTTTTAATCATCAACTAATATTTATTCTTCTGATACTCGAATTCATTTTGAGATATTCTGGCAAGAATAAATATATTCATTTCTTTTTATTTTAATTGATAGAACGTCGTCACAATGGTAACCGGTGGTGCATCCGGTCTGGGTCGTGGCACTGTTGAAAGATTCGTGAAACACGGTGGTAGAGTGGTAATTGCAGATTTACCATCATCTAAGGGTCAGGAAATTGCTCAAGAGCTTGGATCAAATGCTATCTTTGCACCAATGGACGTAAGAATATATTCAATAGAAAAGAGGTAAAACGGCCAAGTTGATTTTTCGAGAATATCTAGGAAACAAATGGAGATACGCCGTTTCTGCTCTCATTTTTTTCGTGTAACTGTTGGAATTCTGTACAGAAAAAGATTGAGACAAAATCACACTATCGCGCTTATTTTCTGAGATATTTTTCAAAAAAGAAACCCAACGAAAAATCGACTTTGTTTTACCTCTTCAGTACTGATTTCATCTTTTGCGGATATCTTGGGAAATAAACGAAATAGCGCAATTTTCAAAAATACTTCTTTCGTAACTCTTCAAGTTCTCTTCAAGAAAGTTCTCCTAACATTTTCCTCTAAACCCACGCAAGTCAAGGATATTCGCAAAAGAAGTTCTCAATGATTTTTCCACTTGTAATAAATCATGATAGCAATGAAGAAAATAGAATTTTGATCGACTCTTGCACTTAAATAGGTGACCTCTGAGGCAGACGTGAAAGCGGCATTGGAATTAACCAAAGAAAAATTCGGAAAATTGGATGCGGTTGTCAACGCAGCTGGAATAGCAACTGCTTTCAAAGTTTACAATTTCAACAAAAATCAGGCACATGCCTTGGATACATTTGCACGTATTGTAACAGTCAATACCATTGGTACATTTAATGTGATACGTCTTGCAGTTGGTTTGATCGGCCAGAATGAACCAAATGGTGATGGAGAACGTGGTGTAGTTATTAATACTGCAAGTGTCGCTGCATTTGAGGGACAAATGGGCCAGGCTGCTTATTCAGCTAGTAAAGGTGGTGTCGTTGGTATGACACTACCATTGGCACGTGACTTATCATGCCAGGGCATCAGAGTGTGCACAATTGCACCTGGACTCTTCGAAACACCAATGCTACAGAGTTTGCCCGAGAAAGTACGCACTTATCTTGCCAAAAGTGTTCCATTCCCAGCTAGACTTGGACAGCCTGATGAATATGCACAACTTGCACAGTCGATTATTGAGAATCCAATGTTGAATGGTGAAGTTATCAGACTCGATGGTGCACTTCGTATGCAGCCATAATTTTGCATAATTAATTATCATAATTGTTACATTTTTTAATGCCAATTTTTTTTATCAGCTAAATAAATTTTTATAGGGCCTTGCTCTTATTTTCTGAAAAAGCATTGTTCATGCCATTGTTCTTTTATGAGATAGGGTGATTTTTGCCCTCAATTATTCCTTGTAGAGAATCTTGAGAGTTACAAAAAAGGATTAGAGCAAAATTCGAAAACAAATTGATTCATTTTGTGAGAGCTGTCAAATTATAAAAATACGTATTTAATGAAGCCTCAGACTTCCTGATGAAGGATGAATCAGTTAATTTATCTCTCGTCAGAACTCGAGATTATTTTTGACACGACACATTTGAATATCTGAATTTGAATCACTGAATACGAAATTTCAAGATTAAATGGAAAGAAGTTATTGAATCAGCAGTGAAGAGGTGGAATAGGGAACGTAGATTTTCTTTGCCGATCTATTTGGAAAATATCTCGGGAAATTAGCAAGATAGCACAATTTTGATTGCAACTTTTTTGTAGAGAATTTCAAGAGCTGAATAAAAGAATTGCAACAGAATCGCCCTGTATTCTTTAGTTCCCGAGATATTCATGAAAAATGAATAAGAAAAATATCGATTTGTTCTATTTTGCTACTGAGATGTTGACAACTTGGAGGAGAATAGAATGTTTCGACAGAAAATGATACGACAAGTTTAATTAATCAAGGATTATCGAAATACATCAATTCATATCCTTAGTTATTTTAATTGATGAAGGAGGGATGAATTTAATGATAATTCTCTATACATCCAACACCAGTCTTTGTTATTCTCTGATTACACATTAATTGATGGACACAATGATTTATCGAGGCCATTTATCGTCTAACACAAGTATCGACAATTCTCTTTATTACTTTACGACTGTACAGTTAATAGATTTTTTTTTTTTTAATTCGCCCTTTCATTATTGCTTCATTTATCTTTTGCAATTGAAGTTTCTCTTTCTTTTTTTCCCGGCTTTATGTTCAAATGTTCTTAACACTGCAAAACAATTGCATTTTGTTTTTCATTTCTTATTATATTTATTTATAGTGTATAGTTGAGTCACTAAAGTATAATATAGCCTAGCAAAAAGTTGTGTACATAACAATATCAACATAAAAATTTTAGTCGACAAAGTTGTTATTTTCGTCTGCATTTCATCGAAGGTTTTACAGGCCCGCAGAAATTTAATGGCTTTGAGAGGAGTAGGGAGAGGGGACAATTCGAAAAAGTTGATTTTTTCCAGTTATGTTCGGTTTTCACTTCATTCAGGGTATATATATAATATATATATATAACGTTATATATTACTTTAGTCTTTGTTTCCAATAACCTCCGGAGATTTCCAAAATTCCAAGAGATGTTGAAATTTATTTTGATGATTTTTCGGAAGAGCCAGTTTGTTAATTAAGGCAGGATAAATATCTTCTCCGAGGTCTAGTCAATCCTAGGCGTTTGATTCTTTGAGATTTTGTAATTTCTCAAGTTGATCCGGTTGTAATTCATCCGGTATACTTGCACGACCGCCAATTAACATTTTTTCTGGTATTATTTCTGGTTGCTCGTCGCCTGTTTCTATTTCACTTGTTGCTTGGACTTCAATAACCGTGCCACGTGATGGTAATGATTGTGAATTATCAGCTGTACTTGGTCCTGATGTAGAATCAGCCTCTGATCCAGAGCTACTGCTAACTGGAAATGGGGCTGAATCAGCTGGTAAATCATCAACCGTTGATTTTTCCTCGACTTCTTCAGTAATATCATCAGTTATTTCTTTAGTCTCTTCTTCTTCGCTCTTAATTTCAACTTTAGTCTCCATCTCAGATTCAGTGCTCTCTTGTTCCTCGGCTGTTTCCTGTACCTCCTCTGTTACTTCATCAGCTTCACCTGGAAATGGATGTTCAACTTCCTCCATTGGTGTTGCTGCTGTTATTACAATTTGTGCTACACCCAAACCAAAATCATCATCCTGACCTTCTTTTAGTTTTTCTTTCTTCGTTTTAGGCTCTGTAACTTCGTTTACCTCTTCATCCTCCAGCTGTGCATGAAAAAAAATCAGCATCATTGTTATTTTATGTTATACAATTTTTGTAGCTATAAAAAAAATACTATTTTACGATTAACAGGATAAGTTTTTTTTGCCAATATTTTTTCGAGAATATCTCGGCAACTAAGTGAGATAGTGTAATTTTGCACCAATCCATTGTCACGAAGAATTCGTAGAAGAAAGGCGATTAAAAAGGATTAGAGCGAAATAGCGATATCTCGGTTAGTTTCCGAGATATTCTTAAAAAATTACTGGAAGGAAAAATCTTAGCTACAGAATTACTACAGTTACATATGCGAGCTAATTATCACACCAGCAATTTACCTGTTCGCCTGATTCATCCGTTACTTGTACGACTGCACGATTAGATTTTTTTTTTATAAGCATTTTCATCAATTTCAAGGCACACAGGAATAATCAAGGGCAGATGGAATGAAACGTTTTTAATCTATACTTTCGGCCTTAATTATTGGAGAACATTCCGGAAATGAAGCGAGATAGGGCAATTTTGCTCTCATCTTTTCTTGTAAAAACCTCAAGTGTTACAAGAAAGAAAATGCATGAAATAGCGCTATGTCGCTTATTTTCCGAGATATTCTTCGAAAAATACTGGAGTGTTTAAGAAATTGAATCATTTCTATCTTCACATTTTCATTCCATTTTCCCCTAGAATTTCGATTATTCAATTACGATTACATACCAACTATTCCTGGTGGTTGTGGTTCAGTACCATCAAATTGCAAACCATATTGATCCTTCTGGCCTCTCGTCAAATTAATAGCAAAACTATCGTGTGCTTCACCGTTAATAAGTGGTGGTTTTTCTTCACTTGAATCTGAGGAAAAACGAATAAAAAGTTTATGCTTCAAGTTATATGTTGGTAATGAGATGAATAAGAATAGATACTGTGCAATTGAAGAAAACTTTGAGTTTTGAATGATATCAAAGAGTGCATTTTACTCGAATGCTCCGGGGAGATATAGCAATTAGTTTTTGAATGAGAAAAACTTTCTGCTCCTTTATATCTTGAAGAGTATAATTGAAGATGGAAATAAAATTTCAACTTTTTATGAATGAAAGAAATGCCCTTTGAAAGACAGTTTCATTCTGCACCTACCATTGAACATTGCACGTGTTATCTCTTCAGCAAGAGCGAATTCTGGTACTTCCGGTGGCGTAAAAACTGGCGGTGCTGAACTGGGTGGTGTTGTCTCCTCCTGTTAAAATTCCAGAACGAAAATTAATTTTAAAAAAGTAATTTTTAAAAGTTGAATAGATGATTCAACAGCGAAGTTGTAAAACAGGATGAGTCCATTTTTCTGTAATTAGTTTTTTGAAAATATCTCGGAAGCTTAGCAGGATGAAGCGATTTCGCATGAATTTTTTTGTGGAGCACTTAAAATTTCCTACAAGAAAGGATTCAAAGGAAATCTTGCAATCTCGCTTAGTTTCCGAGGTATTCTTAAAAAATGAACGACGAAAATATGGACTTATACTTTACCTCTTCATCATTGAATTCGCAAAATTGAAAAAACCTGTGGGGTCAATGGAGCGCCGTCAGGTGCACATGGTTCAACGACCAGGGATGGGAAGAGGCCAATTTGTCCACGTAATTCGCCCTCCCACCAGCCATCATCAACGTCATGCGGCTCTGTCTTCAAGACCCTAAGAATATCACCCTCGATGAAAGTTAATTCCTCATCACAGGTTGCATCGTAATCGTATAGGGCAATGCAGTATGTTTGGGGGGCTTGGTCCAATTCATCTGGCTGTAGTGATGTCTCATTGGCAGTAACTTCTTCTATTGGTGCATCTAAGTGAGAGAATTATCAGTGACGGGTATTTCGAAAACTAAGTACAATAGTGCAATTTTGTTTCAAACCATTTTTGCAGTTATCGCAATTGTTTGAAAAAAAGGATTCAACAAAAATCGCGCTATCACTCATTACTATCTCATCGAATTATCATGTTCTAGTTCTCCACTATTAATTTTTTTTTGTTACTAATTTTTTGTAGATATTTCGGAAACTAAACGAGATAGTGCAGTTATTTCAAGGATGTTTTTTTACAACTCTGAACATTTTTTTCAAGAAAAGTTTCATAAAAAATCGCATTATCTCGTGTAGTTTCTTAGTTCTTTGGAAAAAATTGATGAAAAAAATAGACTTATCCCAGTTTACCTGCTCACTACTGAATTAATTACCTGGATCCACAGCATCGTGATCATCGATCGTGTAATCCACTGATGAGAATGAAATCTGTGTCACTAGTCCTGGACCATGTGATACCAATCCAGCGGCAGCTGGTTGTTCTCTCTCAACATCCAAGTAATTTTGTGGTACGAAGCCTTCCTCTCCACGATAATTACGGGCTCGTAGCCAACCATCTCCATCACCCTCCCCAACAACTTCCAATTGCTCGCTCTCAACGATCGATAATTCATCGGGATTTTGCGCCTGAAAGTTCAAATGAGTCTTGTAAATTTTGGGAGGAAAAGTTTCTGCATTTTTCGTTGATTTAGGAACTTTGAAGAATGATTAATCAATGGCGAAGAAGTAAAACCGAGTGAGTCGATTTTTTTCCCTCTGTAATTTTTTTTCAGATTATCGCGTAAGTTGAGCGAAATAGGGGAATTTCGTCCGCATATTCCCAAAAAATTACTGAGGGGAAAAATCGACTTATCCTTCTTCACTACTTCAATAATTCCTTACAAAAATCATTGCATGATGGTTTCATGCTCCAAAAATGTCAAGTCTTGACCTTTACTCTGTCGAAATAGATTCAAGTTCTTTCAAAGTAAAATTTCCTTTAGAAATATGAAAAATGACTGACGTATTTCACTTTTTTCTTCTGAAAATGTAATGAATAATTAAACTCACTGTGTAAGAGTATAGCGCAGTACATTTGTAAATCTGTTGAACTTGGCCAGCTGGAATGGGTTCTGTGGTCTCTGGAACTTCTTCAGTCTCTTCTTTTTCATCCGTTGCACCCCAGTCTATCGATGTTGGATCGTCCCAATCGGCTGCCATTTGTTCTATTCGCTGTTTCTCTTGTTCCAAAAGAGCTGAAAATGATAAGAGACATGAAATATGAATTCCCCTTTTTTTCAGCTTTGGATTCTAATTTTATGAATTTTATCAAATAATTCTCCCCCCAAAAAAAGCATTGCTTTCCTTTAAAATTAAAATTCAGATAGCTGATTCTCTTTTCGCCTTCATTTATTATCAATATTTTGAAACAGAGGCAAAATAGAGCAATGTCATCCTCATCTTTTTTTGTAGAGAATTTCAAGAACTACAAAAAAAAATCAGAAAAAATCGCCCCATCTCGTTTATTTTTTGAGACATTCCCAAAAAATTGTGGACGATAATATTTAATGAATCTCGATGCATTAATTATGAAATTAATTACCATCAACTTCAGCACTATCATGTCTCTCTCTCTCATCTCTTTGATCTTCATCGTTATTTTCAACGGTCTGTCTTGCACTTCCGGGTCTCTCAACAGTTGTCAAATCACTGCCAGCATCATTGTCACTGTCATAGAATGAATCAGAGGACGGATGTTCCTGAAATTACATTGAAAATTAAATTGGACATTTTTGAGAATTATCATTATATTTCGTGTAAAAAAAAATTAGTCATTACCGCTGCTCCAGAAGCGTCAGTTCTAACTGACAATGAACTAGCTGATCTCGGCATGTCTTGGACACTCAGAGTCTCTGCTTCTTGTAGAAACTCATCAACATTCACTCCACCGAGTCTCAAACATTCAATCCTAGCTTCGGCCTTCATTTTTGCAGTCTGTTGAATTAATTCAATAATTATTCACTGACAACTTCAGCAAATAGGCGAAACAGAATCAATTTATTTTTTTGTTATTCATTGTTTGAGAACATCGTGGAAACTAAACAAGATAGTGCCACTTTGCCTGAATCTTTTTCTGTAGCTCTCTAAATTTCTTTCGAAAAAAGATTCAGTGTAAATTGTGCTATCTCGATTAGTTTGACCGATATTCTGCAAAAAAAAATGACAGAAGAAATAGACTTAAGTTCGTTTGTTATAGAAATTTCGAAATTTTAGATCATTAATTACCTCAGCACGTCGAATATTCTGCTTCAACTCATCGATCTTCGTCTCTAGATCAGGTCCATTGGGATCGTTGGGGTCATTCTAGAATTTTACATTTGAAAGTATATTTTTCCTCGTTTTAAGTAAAGTTTTTCTATTACCTTTTGGCCTGACTCTTTGAGTTGTTGAAATGCCTGAAGCTTACGTGTATTCTCCCTGACCGAAGCAACTTCACGAGCAATTTTCTTTGACCAACGCCGGGCCTCTTTTCCGAGCGTCGTTGCAGCCGAGTGATCAGCGGTTACCCTAAATAATTGCAGCAATTTTTTTGTCAATTATTTGCCCAAAATATGTCGAAAGCTAATCAAGATAAGACGATTTTGCCATAACTCTTTTCATAGCTCTTGATATTCTCTACGAATAAGTATTTGGCAAAAATCGTGATATCTCGCTTCCGAGATGTTCTCGAAAAATGAATACGTGAAAAAGTGTTTGGATAGAAAATTGAAACACAAACCTATCAACTGGATCATTATCACACGGCTCAAATTCATACTGTATGTGCTGTTTGAGCATCGGATAATACAAATTGCAGCACTGAATATTGTACTCCCTCGTCAACTGAAAATCGACAAGTACTTTAATCATAGGGAAACCAAACACCTCAATATAAATAATTCAACCGCGAAAAGGTGAAAGAGGATCTCGGAAATCAAGGGAGATAGCGCGATTTTGCACTAATCCTTTTTTTTTGCAGTTCTTGAAATTTCCTACAAAAAAGGATTCAAGCAAAATTATCCTATCTCGCTTAGTTTTCGAGATATATTTAAAAAACAAACGGTAAAGGATTTGAATTTTTATCTCTTCATTAATAAATTCATCAAAAGAAGATTCACCTGCTGTGCTTGATCGCGAATCGTTGTAAAACTATTTTGCGTTGCCATACACGTCAACAATTCAGTACGTCCCATGAGGGTCAAGTACTCCTGAACTTTGTCATAAACTCCCTGTTCAAGGTACTGCATGGTGTTCTGCAGGTCAACAGCAAAATAACGATTTTGATGGGCGTTGGCGGCAGCAAGACTCAACAAGTAATCATTACGTGCACCCGTTGATTTTTCCTCCAGGGCATCTCGTTTCGATGTGACCTTATTTGTAATTCAAATTATCAATTAAAGTACCTCATTAATTTTCGTAATTTTATCAATTTTTTTTTCTCCGCACTTTACCTTTGCGCTATTTTTTTGTAATGACGTAATTGACTGAAAGAAGGAGCCTTTCTTCTTTTTTAATCTGCGAATATTAACTCTAATTATTCGGTGATATGTGAAATCATCAAATGATAATTATCAAGAAAAATATATAATATCGGCAATAAGTAGAAGAAAAATCAATCTAAACATGGGCAATTCTTCCACTTTACTGCCTTTTCATTGCTCTGAATTGTTCTCTACAATTTGCTTACTTCTCTTCAATATCTTTCGCCTTATCACGTACATCGTGAGCACTGTGTTCCTCATCGAAGTAAAGTTTCTTTGTTTTATCAACATCCTGTACACATGTCTGTAGTTCCTTTTGTACTATCATCAATTGGTCTACTGATTTCTTAGATATCTGCATTTTGTGCATTCTCAATACTTTTGCGTCATCGGCAATCTGCTGTTGAAATACCTCAACTGCTGCCAGATGTGCTCTTGCCAGTTTTTCATTCTCCTCCAGTACCGTTCGCCACACATTCCACATATTCCTATTTTTTTTTATTTTTTTAAAAATTAAATAAGAATATCAATTCGACAATTTTTGGTTGTTCGTGTTTTGAAAATATCTTGAAAATAAAGCGTGATAGCACGATTCTGCCCTAATTCTTTTTTGTAGCTTTTAAAGTTTCCTATAGAAAAAGTTTCAGTGAAAATTGCGCTATCTCGTTCAGTTTCCTAGATATTTATCGAAAACAAATGCGACTGAAATAAATACGGTAATTTAGAAAAAATTACCATTTTTCTTCCGCTCCATCGATTTTTAAATCTGGTATATTTGGAATTTTTTTATTTAAATACGCCGAGGATATTTTGAGCAGTGCCTCGGAATATGATTTTTCAATAGCAGATTTTTTTAATGTGAAATTCCTGAAATTAAATTAACAAAATCAAAGAAATTAGATTTTTCTTTCAATTCAATCTAAAACTCACCGAATATCTTCTAATAGGTCACACTCGTGTTGATTTTTTGCCAACAACTTGGCCGCCTGTTCTGTATGCACATTTTTCAAGAATTTCGCGTAATTTCCCTGATAATAAAAATGAAATTTATTGAAAAATTCAACCGAAATATCTGCAATTAATTCAGCACTGCGGTGGTTATAGGAGAAATGTCAATTTGATTTTATCGATATTCTTCGACTATTTCAGAAAAGGATCTCAGTAGTGAAGCAGTGAAACGAGATGAATCTTTTTTTTTTGGCCAATCTGTCCTCTCCGAATATCTCGGAAACTAAATGAGATAGGGCGATTATGCCTTTACAGTTTTCTACAGAAAATATCAAGAGCTCGAAAATCATAGAGAAATAACGCATAATCGCGTTATCTCGCTTAGTTTCCGAGATATTCCCAAAAAGAGGCCAGAAGAAAATCGACTCATTCTGCTTTACCCCTTCACTAATGAATTGAAACAAATCCAAATAACTGCCACTGAATTAATAGCAATAATAGTATCATCAATATTAAAAAAAAATCGGTTCGATCATTTCGTAATAAAGGAAAAAAGGCCGTAAGCGCGGAAGTGTTCATCGATTTTCCCAGGTCATAGTCTCTCTTGAGTGTGTGGGCCACGTATAGACTCTCCTGAATCGTGAAATTCTCGTTACTGACAGAATTTTTCATTTCCAATCAGGAAAAAATTTCCAATCAATACAGTAAAAATCAAGTAGTCTCAAGGAATAAAAGAAATCAATTAAATTATCATATAAATCATGGAATAATAGACGAGTGAAACACGAAATGACAAACTGACATTTAACGATCGAAAATCGATGAAACATCTAAATTATCTTGAATTAATAAATAAATTGAAAATTTCCTTGAATCTCTTACTTTTCTCGGTGGTGGTTGCATGATTGTGCTGCACGTCAAGTGCCCAAATTATTTCAAAATTTCGACAAAAATTATAATTCAATACTTAAAAATGATTCGTTAAAGGTAAACGCTGCTCACTCAACGCGAATCCGTATGCTACTGGCCTCTTGGCCTCGACTTCGGGTATTTATTGATCGTTCTGGCGCCTGCGTTATCATCCTTTCTGGAAACCCACTGGTTTATTCCAACTTGTGCGTGGTCCACTCCTACTCACACACTGGCCCCCATGTATTTCATTCGAAAAAAAAAAATAATATAAAAAAAATCAACAAATTCTCAAGTTAAAGCTCAAAAGCTTTCCGATATTTCCAATGTTAAATGTCAATGAATTAATTAACTATCTTCATCGTTTTTTTCCTTTACACCGTTTATTTCTCCAGTGAAATGAAACGAATGAATTTTCTTTTAATCAACGTATTTTCAGATTTAAAACATTTATTTTATTAAAAATTGCAAAAAAATTCGAAACACATTGTTTGTCCTTATGAATCATTTAATGGTGAAATAGCACCGATATGTAAAGTAATAATTAAAGAATGAAATATTTTTAAATGACTTATTTACAAAGAGAATGCTTTTTTTAGCGTAATTTTGGTTCTTTGTCTTCACAAGAGTTCCTCAGGTAATAGTCTGCCTAATTCAGGATCTGGTAATAGGGCCATTGCTCCTTCGGCATCGGGGTCAGAGCCAGCAGGTACTGCTTCAGGTTGTGGTAGATCTTCAGCCTGACGTACTAGTGCAATTATTGCATTTATTGGATTACCACCAGCATCCAACGCTGGATCGGCTGTTGCCTCGGCCAAATTAGTAACTGATTTTGATTTGACACATTGAAAATCAACGTGACGACTCTTTGCCTCTTCCTTTTCCCATGACATGTGGATAAATGGACGTTGTACATAATTGTAGATAACTTCAGCACGACCACCAGCCCGTTTCTTAACTTTTTCCTTGTAAGTTGGATAGCCTTCGATACCAAGACGTATTTTCTTCAAGCCTCTCTCTTTCATCACCTGTTTTGCTACATCTCTATTTTCTATGTACTTGAAGAATCTGTACATTGCTGTGCTGTTTACAGCTGGAACATTCAATTAAAATTTTGATGATCATATATTTCAATAGACTTATTATTTTTTGCAAGAATATCTCGGAAACTAAGAGAGATGGGGCGAGTTAGACCTGATCCTTTTTTTATCTCTTGAAATTATCCACAAAAAAGTGGAGATTGTGCTATTTCACACAGTTTCTGAGATATTCTTCAAAGAACTTGATAAACTCACTTTGTGAATACTCTTCACCCATTTGAGGAGGATACTCCTCATCCCAATCAACTACGTCATCTTCGAGTAAAACAACAATATGGCATTCTCTGTCACCTCTTCTTGCACTGTTAACCATCAGCGGAAGTATCAAATCTTCGAGAAAAACTTCGAATTGACAGCGAGCACCTTCATTTGACAGTTCATGTAAAAGTCCTCCTGTAATACAATATTATTGTGAAACTAATGAATGCATTCATTATTAATTGAACAATTGTCCAATAAATTCAATAATCAATATCTCGGAACTAAGCGAGATAGCGTAATTTTTATCAAATCCTTTGTTGTAGAGAATTTCAAGATCTACACAAAAAGAATTCGGATAGAAGCGCGCCATGTCATTTACTTCCCAAGATATTTCGAGATTTCACAGAAATCAAATAAGATTGTCACTCACTCAAATTTTGACACTTGACGGTATTGGCATCAAACGGAACCAAGAGATAATCACAGGCTTCTCTCAGTTCTTGAACGGTTACAGTTGGTGGACATCTTATAATTCCCCCTTTATAATATTCTAAAATAGCCCGAAACACCATTGCCGATATGCCTTCAGCAACTTCGTATTCACCACGTTCATTTGGCAGGGCAAATTCAATCCCAGAACTGAACATACGGCCTAGCATTGTATTTGGATGGGCTGTGAATAAAGCTGGATCGAGAATGAATCTTGTATTATCAACGATGAGAGTGATACGATCGTCGCTCTGCTGATTATTTATTCCAGGTGTCAATGTTCCAGCTGATGTGACACTCTCACGAGTTGAATTCTGTGTTTTGTTCATCACAATCCCACCTGGACGGCTCCTGGATAACAATTAAAATCATTAGAAAATCAATGTAGTTGCAAAGGGATAAAGCAAGGTAAGTCCGTTTTTTAAATTTTCTTTTTGCAAAAATCTTGGAAACTGATACGGGTTTTCTGCGCTTATCCATTTATCAGCTTTCAAAATGTTCTACAGAAAGAGAATAGGGTAAAATCGCATCATTTTGCTTAGTTTCCATGTCACTGAAAATAGCAGACATCTAACAATTTTTCTCTTTTAACATATCAATTATTTTTGAAAAAATAAAAAATAAGCGCATGTGGAAAATTAAAAATACTACAAGAGCAGATTTTTCAAGTATATTTTTATAATAATTTATTTGTTCAAAAAAATTCAAACAATTTTTAGATGTGTGCTGATTTCATTATCATTAGTTCTCGAGACTTATCCTGTTTTTCCCTTTTCAAAAAATCATCAAATTGACAGGACTCGTCTCTCCTCTACAACTTCATTAAAATAAATTTAATAAACTCATCTTTACCTGTTTAGACACATTGTCCTTGGTTTCTCATCACTCTCATTGCAAATCAAAAGGAAATAAATACAAAAACCTACCTATTATTATGATGATGATGAATTACTGATCTATGTGATGTTGAATCGTAAGAATGACATCTTCTTGAATTACCAACATCCTTCTGTACCAGGCATGGCTTTGGTTTCGATGTGCCACCACAACTACGTGCAAAACAACCACATGTCCTTACTAATTACCGCTATGATTATGTGAGAAGCTTCATTTTAAATCGTTTCAAACAATTAGCTCGAAAATTAATAGAGATTCACAAATTTCCGTCATGAACTTTTTTGTTGCAGTAATTAAAATTGATTCTCTACAGCTACAAGAAGAGATTCTTACAGAAATTTCTTCATTCGATAAGAAGAATTTTATGATTTCACTGAATCAAAGCTCAGTTTTCACTTAAAAAATAGACAATCGTGATTTTGAAAGGTTTTATGTCAAATTTAGTATCTTGAACAGATGAATAAACATGCAAATAACGTTTTATTAAATTAATTAACCATAATGATGCTGAACACTGCACACAATGCAATTCAAATGCTAATTAACTTTCTGTCATTTTTTTTAAGGATATCCCGGACACTAAGTGAGATAGGGTGATATTGCCCTGATCCTTCTTAATAGCTCTTGACATTCTCTACGAAAAAGATTTAAGGTAATAGCGCGCTATCTCGCTTAGTTTCCGAGAAATTCAATTATTAATTATCACAAAGGCAAGTCGACTACTTCCTAATCGCTAATTTTATTTAACCATTGTAAATTGTGATACAACCTTTGTTCACTCGCTTCCGTCATTGTTGAGAAATGAAAGGAAAACATATTGAATTAGTAAATACTATAAAAAATTGTACCTCAAATTATTTTTGCAGACTCGATGTCGTCCACGTCCATCCGTCTCTTTGTAGTCAGTTTCAGTGTCACTGCTACTGTCCTGAAGATAATTCAAACGGTCTGCAGGATTTGACATATCAGACCAACTGAACAAAAGAAGAAGAAGTAAAAAAAAAAAAGATATTGTAAACATTGACAAATATTGTGCAATTAATTGATTAATTTGACGCATGAAAATCATCTAGCCAAAAATAGATTTAACACTCAAAGAAAGAAAGAAACATGGCAATTGTTATTATTCACCCTTTTGTCTCTTATATTGTTAAATATTATTAACATTGAGCAATGAAAATGCCACAAATTTTTTTTCTTCATTTTTTCCTTTCTCTTTATTTTTATGGGTTACTCACATGCTTGATACTGGTAGGTACCACTCTAGTTTCTTCTTAAACCAATTTGATGATGAACAAATTTCAATTCCGCAAATTTCGTGGTTTGTTCTTTTTAGAGAAAGTCGCATTCCAGACTGGCAAATCAGTTTGGAGGTAATGTATCGCACAAATAAGTAGAGTGAATAAAAAATTGTTTTTTTTCCTTTCGTGGTGCTAAACACCACTTTCTGTCTCTCTTGCGCGTGGTGTGTCAGCGAGACGTTCTTCTCCCTGACTTGAGTTTCATTTATTTTTCAACAGAGGCGCTGCAAGTGGCGGGACTTAGCAACGAAAAATTCAAAGTACTATTTAGAAATAAATAATGAATAAATAATTTTAACATTTTTTATTTCAAATGTAAAAATGAATTTTGGTTACTGGAGTGAATAAAGAATTATTTTGAAATTTTAAGAGGCAATTTCGAATTTCAAATGGTAGTGAGGTGGAGGGTGTGTGGAAAATAAATATTAGGGTTTCCAATTTAACTTGAGATCCAGGGGGTTAAACGTAATTAACTTTTATTCTTAATTATTCTTAATTTTATTACAACAATACTGATTGAGAATTAGCCGTGTGTATATACTCAAAATGGCTGCTGCCACAGCTCTGGCGCTTGAATACTTATTCCCGCCTGGGAATAAGTAGTTGCTTCCGCCGTGAGCGCTGCTGTTGGTCCTCTTGATCGCCGCGCGTTGCCGCGGGCTGTGTTTGAATTACAGGTGGTGCAGCCGCCACATCCACTCCCCCCCCAGTGACCTGACTTGAGGAGGAAGGGAACGACACGTTTCTTTTTGGTTTGGCATAAGTCCTGAGAGGCCGGTCCATGGTGGTTGATGGGTTATTTACAGGTGCTGGAGCTGGTTCAGGATCAACTGGGTTCTCGGCCTCTTCCTTCACGATGAAGGCTGGCTTCAGTCTTTCAACAGAGACCACCTTGTCCACTCCCTTGACCTGTATGACGAAAGTGCGATCATCAACTCTTCTGATCACTTCATACGGTCCAGTGTAGGGTGGGTCGAGAGGCTTTTTAACTGCATCCGTTCTGAGGAAGACGTGCGAGCAGTCGTGGAGATTTTTTAGAATGAAACAGCGAGATTTGATGTGGTGGGCAGTAGGTGATGGTCGAATCTTTCTGATGTGCTCTCTGAATTTCTCCAGGAAGATGTTGGGATCAGCTGGTAGATTTTCTGTGATGAAAAACTCTCCAGGGATTCGGAGTTCAGTGCCATAGAGAAGTTGTGCTGGTGATGCATTCAGGTCCTCTTTGATGCAAGTACGCAATCCAAGAAGAACTGATGGTAGTAAGTCGGGCCAAGGTGTAGGGGCATTGCACATAAGAGCAGCTTTAACAGTACGATGCCATCGCTCGATTATCCCGTTTGACTGAGGGTGGTACGGCGTGGTGTGTATTTTGTTGGCACCAATCATGTGTGCTAAAGCTGTAAAGAGTCTTGACTCGAATTGTCTGCCTTGATCAGTGGTGATGGTAAGTGGAGTACCGTATTGAGCAATCCAGTGCGCGAAGAAGGCAGTTGCCACTGTGTCAGCTTCCATGTTGGAGAGAGGCACTGCTACTGGCCATCTGGAGAACCGGTCTATCATGGTTAGGCAATAGCGGAGACCGTTGACTGGAGGTAGCTCAATCAGATCTAGGTGGACATGATCGAACCGATTGTCTGGAACATCGATATGCATTGGCTTGGTGCGATTGTGGCGTAGCACCTTGGATCTTTGGCACGGAATACACTCTCGTGCCCACAGCAATGCATCGCGCTTGATGCCGGGCCAGATAAATTTTTCTTTTAGTTGACGAGCTGTAACACGACCACTGGGGTGAGCCATGTTGTGGACTACATGAAATGCTTGCCGACGAAGTGTCTGCGGAATGTACGGTCGAATCCAACCAGTTGAGGCATCACAGTAAATTGAGTGTCCTTCGATAGTGACCTTTTGTAGCTTGAGCGAGGAATTTTGGAGATTATCAAGCTCTTCGTCTTCTTCCTGCGCCGCTTTGATGGCTTCTGGACTGAGAATAGTTGGCATTGAGATCGCGTTGATTCGTGAAAGGGCGTCTGCGACAGCGTTGTCTTCTCCTTTGACATGAACAATTTCAGTTGTGAATTGTGAGATGAAATTGAGTTGGTTGACTTGTCTGGGTGAAGCTTTGTCCATTCGTTGAGAAAATGCATGAATGAGTGGTCGGTGGTCAGTCTTGATGACAAAAGCACGACCCTCGAGAATGTGTCTAAAAAACTTGATGCTTGCAAAGATGGCGAGGAGTTCTCTGTCGTAGGTGCTATAGCGACGTTCTGTGGGGCTTAATTTGCGTGAAAAAAAACCCAGAGGCTTCCAGACATCATTGTCCAACTGCTCCAAGCTTGCGCCTATGGCGTGATCAGAGGCATCAGTGCAAAGAGTGAGTGATGATGATGATGAGAGAAAAGAGGCTCTGATGGCAGAAGCGACACTGTTTTTGCATGATTCCAGGGCAGCTTCTGTTTCAGCCGTCCATTCGATTTTTCGCTTGTCCCGTTTCTTGGCGTTCTTGAGGAAATTGTTCAGAGGCGCTTGGATCTCCGCGGCATGTGGTATTGTACGTCGATAATAATTGAGCATGCCAAGAAATCGTCGTAGCTCAGAGATTGTCTCCGGCTTAGGATACGTGAGAATCGCCTCAACTCGTTCAGGTGGTGGAGCGTAGCCGTCTTTATTGACACGATATCCCAGGTAGGTTACCTCTGGTTGGGCAAATCGACATTTGCTGGGGTTGATGCTCAAGTGATTGTCTCGGAGAATCTTGAAAATGCTTTCTACGTGGTGTCTGTGTTCTTCAGGAGATTTGGAGAAAATGATGATATCGTCGATGAAAGCAGCTGCAAAGTTAACGTTTCTCAGCAGGTTGTCCATGCACCGCTGGAAGGTTTGTGTGGCATTACGAAGACCAGGTGGCATGCCAAGAAACTCGAAGAGCCCGAAAGGGGTAGTGACGGCGGTTTTAGAAATGTCCTCTTCAGCCATGGGTATCTGGTGATAGGCACGTACTAGATCGAGAGTAGTGAAGATGGAACAGCCGTGGCAACGCTGGAGAACATCCTCAATGTGTGGTGTTGGGTATTGATCAGGGATTGTCTGTTTGTTGAGTTTTCTGTAGTCCCCCGTTGCTCGCCAGCCTCCTTGTTTCTTGGGCACCATGTGAAGTGGGCTAGCCCACTGACTGCTGGAACGACGGATGACACCAAAATGAAACAGCATGTCGAAGGTTTCTTTGGCTGCTGTGAGTTTGTCGCCAGCAAGTCTTCGTGGACGCTCGGCTACTGGTGGACCTGTGGTTGTGATATGATGTGCAACAGGATTATCTGCTTCGACAGCAGGAATAGGAGCTGGTTTAGTAATTTCAATGTACTTACAGAGCAGCTCTCGGTACACAGGATCAAGAGCTGTTTTGTCTGGATTGGTTGGGCTGACGGTGGAGACACTGTGGACAGGTGTTTTCTCTATTTGACCAGGAACAGAGAGATGAGTAATCTTGTCGATGAGGCGTTGACTCTGCAGATCAATTAGCAGGCCGTAATGAATAAGAAGATCTGCCCCAATGATGGCAGTTTTGATGTCAGCGATTGTGAAGGACCATTTAATTGGACGACGAAGTCCAAGGTCAAGAGTGAGCATGTGCTGGCCGAAGGTATCGATAACTGTCTCATTTGCTGCGAAAAGTTTGAACTCTGTGGGTTGTACTCGGTGAGAGACTTGGCTGCGTGGTATTAATGAGATCACGGAGCCTGAGTCGATGAGAATCTTCATGTTAGTGTGTCGATCGAAAAGAAATAGGCGGCACTCATTGGGTAATGTGTTGTTGTTGGCATCGCTGTCGCCTACCGCCTGAACTGACGACAGCAATCCTAGTTTCCCGCTTGAGAGTTGTTGGACGGATTGGTGAATGAGCATGGTGCTTCGCATTTACGGGCGTTGACACCAAATTTGTCATGAAAGTAACAGTACCCTGTAGGAGCTGGGGAGTTGATGCGTGGAGGTTGTTGTGACTGCGAACGTGATCTGGACCTGTTCAATCCTGAGATCTTAGAGAGCACCTTTTTGTTCGTCTCAACGGATTCTCTCGTGAGGGTGATGAGCTCGGTGATGGAGCGCCTGATCTCTGAGAGCTCTTGTCCAACAGCATCCTCGGGTGGTTTTTCGAGTGATCTGGAGTGTGTCGAGGCTGCCATGACCGATGGTTCGGTGCCATCCTCCATGAGGACGTCAGCGCCTTCAGCAAGCTGATCGAGTGAAGAATTCTTACCGAGAATCTTCAGTGTTCTTCTTACTGATAGTGGAAGACGCTCTAGCCAGGTGACTTTGAGAACGTTGTCTGATGCTTGGTTACCAGCAAGAGATCGCATCTGTCTCAGCAGTTGTGAGGGCTTCTGATTCCCAAGCTGAAGTCCAGCAAGGGCTTTGTGTAACTGTTGGTCGATGGAATCACAGAGGCGACTGATGAGCGATGTCTTCAGGCTCGTGTATTTGTCACTTTCAGGTGGAGCCTGCAGGATGTCTGCCACTTCCACAAGAACATCGGGTCCGAGGGCACCAACCACCAGGTGATATTTAGAATTGTCGGCTCGGATATTATTTGAGTGAAAGAGAGATTCCACTTGAAAGAACCACAGCTGTGGGTGAGTCCTCCAGAATGATGGAATTTTGCACGTACTTACAGCTTGAACATCGACTGTGTTTACGTTTGCAATGCCGGCCGGGACTCTGTTGCCGTTGTTGTTATTATTTCCTGACATCTCTTGTTGTTGATTTTGGGGTGTCGCTTGTTGAGGTGGATTAAGCAATAGCGAGTCGTCTCCAAGAAGATCACCGATCATTGACTGATTGTGATTGTCAGGTGTTGGTGAATGGATAATTGACATTTTACGTATTCTCTCGTTGTGTGGATTTTCGCACGTGGCGTGTACAGGTTAACTTGATTTCCCCAGGATCACGTCGGGGTCACCAATGTGGAAAATAAATATTAGGGTTTCCAATTTAACTTGAGATCCAGGGGGTTAAACGTAATTAACTTTTATTCTTAATTATTCTTAATTTTATTACAACAATACTGATTGAGAATTAGCCGTGTGTATATACTCAAAATGGCTGCTGCCACAGCTCTGGCGCTTGAATACTTATTCCCGCCTGGGAATAAGTAGTTGCTTCCGCCGTGAGCGCTGCTGTTGGTCCTCTTGATCGCCGCGCGTTGCCGCGGGCTGTGTTTGAATTACAGGTGGTGCAGCCGCCACAGGTGTATGAAAATTCAAGATAGGCGAAGAAGATATGATCCCAAGAGGTTTGAGTTTCTCTGGGGGATAATGGAGTATATATGGTGGAAAAAAATAGGAATTATCCTCCGGTGAGACTTCAAATATTTTTGAATATTCATTCAATCGAAAAATTTTCATTTCGGCTGAAAAGTTAAGGTGAGATAACGGAGGCAATTTTTTTAAAATATAAAATTTCGAATAATTCGTTTGATATTGATAAAGGTTTGAGTTGAAATAATTATTTTTGCACAAAAAAAAATTATTTTCCCGTATTTATTGGAAATTTTCTGTAGGCGATTTACCTAAATTCATTTTCTTGTAATTATTCGATAAACATGAAAATAATTATAAACATAAAAATTATTACTTTTCAATTTTTAGAGAATCGGAGTATTTTAAACAATTAAAATTGGGTAATATGGATTTTAAAGTAGTTTTTATGGAAAAATCCGGGATTTCAACGATTTTATAGCCTATTTTATGAAAATGCTTTCTGCCCTTATATCTTTATTGGGAATTCCTAATAATAAATTCGAAACTATTTGAACGAATGGAGAATGAGCTCAGCTTCACGCTGGTTCTGGAATTTTTGCGCTACGACCAATGAAACTGGAAATATTTCCCAAAAACTGACATCTTCCGATTTTGTGAGATTGTACATCCCCAATTATAGATCAAAAAAGTCAAATTTTCAGAAAATTCAGGAAAATCAATTGTAACACATATTTTCCACCGCAGATTCCCTCAGCTTTCTGATGAAATCATCATACGAATCCTATCTTCAAATTCATTATTCTATAAAACAAGGTAAATGAATTTTCAATCCAAAAAAAAAATTTTAACTCAGGCTCTACAGTCTCAGGACGATCCATTGATGACTTCCTGAAGACACCAATTAATTTTTCAACTGCAAACCAGTGAAACTGCCAATTCTCGTTGATGTCAATTCTGCCAATTCTCCCAAAACATTGAGAGTTTTCCAGGCTTCAGATGTCGAGAAGTCTTCACACATCGACTGCATAGTAATTTCCCAATTCTGGACGGATATTGTCATACTCCGAGGATTTGAGAATTATAGTATTCTTCCCTTCATCGCATTTTCTAACGTCAATTACGGTCACTGAGACAATAGGAAACGAACATAAAAGAACTAATATGCGAAACATCTTTCCGCACAATCTCCGTAAAATAATTGAACGATTCTTCTTAATTAGCAATTATGGTGGCGAGATATAAAAAATGAACTACAAAGCCACCATCCCGGAAGAATTGCGAGTGGGCTGTGAAGGAATCGATGGAACTGCACTTGGTTATAATACCAATCATCACCTCCTATTTTGAACTATCCTGTTATGTGCACTCGGGTATTTACATTCACATGAGACCCATGGTAAAGTCTATGGTAACACCATCAGCACTACTTTCGTTAACTCGACCCTCGGAGTACAATAGATGTCATTTTGACCCCAAAGAATTTTTTGCCCTAAAATATGATGAAATGAATAAAAATATTGGAAATACTCGGCTCCTACGCTTATAAGCTTTTTGAATTGAGATTACCCTGGCGGATCACTCGATTGGGAGGGGTCGACTTGCGCACTCACCTGATCACCAGTCGAGCATTAGTCGATGGTAATATGAATAACGAAATGACCACCGATCAGCTGAACATTGGGTCGACTGTCGGTCGATCCCAAGTGGTAACCTCGACTCGACTAACGATCGACCATGAACATTCTTTGAGCACTTTTCGATCCTGGATGATAAATGGCTTCATTGATCCGCGTCTGGCTATGTATGGAGTCGATTGTTAGTGGATCCGTATACCCGAGGATCTCCAATCGACGACTGATAAAATAATAAAATTTCTGGAGTGCGTGTCGATTATAGATGATGAAATGGCCTATCGACCAGCAATCAACTATGTGTTGAGTCGATCGCTGGTTGATGATATCGATGAAAGCATCGAATCGACTCTCGACTGACCATTGAAATTTCTTAAGTGCAGATCGATTGTGGGTCATGAATGGTTCCATCGACCCGCGGTCAATTGAGTATAGAGTTTATTGTTTGTCGATCCCTATGGGTGAAAGCCTTGAAACGATTATTGATAGACCATTGATATTTCTCGAATGCGTATTGATTCCGGGTAATGAATTGCTTCATCAACTCGCGACCAACGGAATATAGAGTCAATTTTTAATCGATCCATTCTGGTAGATGCCATCAGTCGACTCCTGATCGAATAACTAAACTTCCAGAGCACGTGTCGATTATAATTAATGAAGTGGCCTATCAACTAGTAATATACTTTGAACTGACTTTTGAACGTTAAAGAAGCCATGTTGAAGAGTTGAAGAATTCCCAATAATCTCAAGAATTGGTCAACATTTGGATATTATTATTCATCGTGATGAGTCACTCTACGAGTTTCCTGAAAAGTTCCTCTGGAAGTTCCCCTAAAAGTTTCTCTAGAAGTTCCTCTGGAAGTTTCCCTAAGAATTTCGAACGCTTATAAAGTCAGTTTGACGTTTATGAATGTCAGTTTAACATTCATAATGATTCAGAATGTGTTTGATTTAGAGACAACTTCAGCCTGGACCAAACCGTACACCAAAAGAGAAACCCTTTTCAAACTTGGCCGAAAAAAGAAATTTTTCCAAAAATTGAAAAAAAAGAGGGTGCGTGGAATGCCGCGCGTAAGGAGTGAAACTTCTTTTTCACAATGCTGAAATACATGCATTACGTATTAAGAATCGAATTTCATTCATTCATCCTCCCCAAATATTTGGATGGTGCACGAGATTTGTGGTACAATTGTTTTTCCATCACAATCCTATTATATAATTTTCAAAATACTGTTCAGTAGCCGAGGATTACACACGACAGAATTTTTTTTTTATATCATTGGATCTAATTAGACATATTTAAATCTCGACAAGTGCAAAAGAGGGTGCGTGGAATCAACGCGCAGCAGAAGTGAAATTTGGTGCTCATTAGGATGGATAGAGATGAATCATTAATAATTGTGAGAATAGTAAGCGGATGCGTTAGGAGCTCAGAGAAAAACAACCAAATGCACTGGTCTGCTAGCTGTTCAATAAACATAGGTATTACGCATTAAAAATTTGAATACCTGCCTATAGTATATTGGTTTTTGTTCACTAAGAAATTACATTTTTTTCCACGATTATGAAGTTTTCAGATGAATCGATTTCTTTTTCAATCATAGTTTTCTGTGAATATCTCAGAAATTGATCGAGATAGAGCGATTTTGCCTCCATTTTTTTGTCGCTCTCTCGAAATTCTCGACATGAAAGGCTTAGTGCAAAATCACCCTATCTTGCTTAGATTATGAGATATTCAAAGAAAATTGATGATTAAATGAAATAAATTTGTGTAAAAACTTGATATATTTTTTTTTCAGCATCCTTTTTTTAGGAATAATATATCTCGGGAACTGAGCGAGATAACGGAATTATTTTGAAAATCTTTTTTGTGGAGAATTTCAAAAACTACAACAAAAGTTTCGATAAGGAATGCATCATCTCGCTTAGTTTCCGAGATTTTCATCAGAATTCTACGACAAAAAAATAGACTTATATATAAGTCTCTCGAGAAGTCTTGCATTTCGCTTGATTTTCTTTCAGATTTTTTTTTGGAAATATCTCCAAAATTCTCAGAATACATGCTTCATAGAGAATTTTAAGAGTGAGGGAAAGGGTTTCCACAAAAATTTGTCTATCTCCCCCATATTCTCACATATGCTGAAAAAACTCTGAAATGAATTCTATAACAAAGTAGGCAAAAGAGAAATAGATAAATGAAAAAAATGAATATAAAACATTGTATTGGAAATCAAGAAAAAGGCTTTCAGTAAATTGAAATGTTTTTCAATCTATTATTCATCAATTTCAAGTGCGAACTGCAAGAGAAGCATATCGGGATGATCATTTTGCTCTACATTCATGTTCCACGTCAACACTCTAATTCTGAGTAAAAAAAATCCCGAGAAGACAAGGGGCATAAGTGATACATATTTCCCATCTAATTGCATCCTTCTGATTGCAACGATATATTTCTCACAGGTATGAATTCATTATTGAAATGGAATAAATGCTTTATCTTGATGAACAATGGAAGAAGTGTTTTACATGAAATTCAGTGGTTCGATGTGAGATGTTGATTGAATCATTTTAATATAAAAACTAATGTCGTAGAGCAAATGATGACAGTATAATTGTGATATTCGATACTGAATGGATGTTCACGAAGGACAATGGAAATTATGATAATCAACTGGTTCCTACTTGCTCTTGTGACTGCTAGTACAAAAGGATTAGTTAGTGAGGAGATTATGGTTCGTAATTGAATTCAACTTGATTTTTATTCATGATGATAACTGCTGGACTCAAACATTTCATTTGAATATTCCAGAAAACAATACTAGAATCATGTTTTAACAGTGAACATTCCTCCAATCCAACTGTTATTTTTGGAGATTTCAACAAAGTCATTGATAAAGTATCGATTATTCGAATTAATGATTCCCTGAATTTCAAATACTATGGAAAATATCGACCATTGAGGTTCAAAGCAAGTAATGTAATATTAATGGAAGATTCACCTGAAAAATTGGCATCAGATCTGCAGGTATTAAAAAGAACGCAATTGTGGGATCACATGGTCCCATTCTTCATTGTTGGCAAGAGCACAACCTCATGTAAAAATTCAGAAAACATTCTGGAAGTAACGTGGAGGATCGGCATTCTCAATTCCATTTACATTTGCGCTAAACCAATCAATAAAACATCAGCAGTATATACACTGAATCCAATAACAGATCACGCACTACATCCCTGGAAGAGAATTAACGAAATAGACGGATTAAATGTCTATCGTCAGAATTTTGATACTAGTGAGTGATTTGATATTTTGACAAAAAAATACTCAAGTTAATGATAATTGATAAACTTTCAGATATTTCCTGCACACACTTAACTTACGATAAAACAAAAATTTTGAATGGATACACAATTACAGCTGTAATATTCATAAATCCAGGTGATAGTTGGGAGCTTGGCAGAAATTATTTTGAAGAGTGGGCTTTGAGCCCATCCTTGAATCATAGAGCTGTACGAGCCCTTATTATAGCATTGAATGCTACTGGCCGGTTTGAAGTTGAAATAGGAATACCTTCAATGATAAGTCGTCTCGGAAAAGGTACGGCAGATATCATGCTTCTTGCATTTACTCTTGCCTCATTTCCAGACGAACCAGCGCTTTTCCCTCATTTACGAAGTGAAATGATTGCAATAGCCAAATTAGAAGCAGAAGTGTCAACTCTGGCCAAGATTTTCCGATTATGGAGCACACCGGTTTTGATCGCAGCAGCTGTTGCTCTTGCTATTCTGTTCCTCATCTTGATCACAATGAATCGGAGTTTCGGCTTGGCATTATTGGATATTACAAGATTGTTGATCTACTCAGCAATCCAAACTGATACACGTTATCAGTCATTCCGAATTTATTTTACAACCATGCTCATTTTCATGGTCATCAGTAACGGTGTTTTTCAAGGAAAAATTGCCGCCTTCCTCACTACGAGAGAGAAAGAAAATATTACCATCAAATCGATCTTAGAGTTAACAGACTCGAAATATAAAATATATGCTCCATACGGTATGTCAAACTTTGCCCAGAAATACTGTCCCAAATGTAAATTCAATGAAGTATTGGTCGATGAGTGTATACAATTCGTGTTGAATGGTACTCATAATGTTTGTGCCATGACCAAAGACAACTACGAGGCAGAGTTCATTGATTTACCTTTGACCTATGTTGAAGATTCATTCAATACAGAACTCGAGCAGCTTCAGTGTCGTCGAAACTGGCCATTACATAATCGCATTAATAATATGATGATGCATCTGGTTGAATCTGGATTGATCAATTTTTGGAACGCGCAAAACACTGGCTTGCAGAAAGCCAAACGTCGGGCAACGGAAGCTGAGTGGGCTTCAGCACAGTATCGACCTGTCATGCTTCCCAAATTAGTATTTGCTTTTCACTTATTGGCAGCAGGTTTATCTCTCTCTACTATTGTCTTCTTCTTGGAATTATTGTGGGCAAGGTTGTATAATTTTTTGCTTCCGATATATTGATCAATGTGATCGAGGAAGGTAAGACAACAAGGACGTTACGGGTGAAACGGACACATTTGAGTGTTAATGTTTCACACTATGAAAATCGCTGGGAGTCAATGAGAATAATTAAGAGAGGTTTTCTCGAAGATTCCATTGGGAAGCTGATAAAATTTCCGTTAGAAAGGATATATTCTGAATTTCGTATATGTCAGCATTAATTTTTCAAAATTTATTGAAATTTTTACTTTTTCAGCTTAAAATGAGGGTTTTAACCTTTTCCGAAATTGAAAATGTTCACTTTTTCAGAAATATCTTCAGTCTTATTGGACGCAGCGACTTGGGACCGATCTTAAATGCAAGATGCGATCTTCCACCATCAATTTAGGTGGTTCAAAAGTTTTTGATACTGATTTTCATGAAATGAGCAATAAGTTACTAAAAAAAATTGATAAATCCTCATTCACAGCCACATAAATCGATGGGAAATGAACTCATCTCCCATTTGAAATCGATACCAGGTCACTACGACGAATAGAACCGGAGAAATTCTTGTTAATTTCCACCCGTCATTCGTCAATGAAAAGGTAGAGTTCCCAAAAAAAATCTTTTTATGCAATATATCGATAATGACTTAACCGATCTTGTCTAAATTATTGGAGGAGGGAAACGAACCCATTTTAGTTTCGATGTTCTATATTATGGAAATTGCTCGAAATCAATGAAAATATTAGGGACGGGTATTTCCTGATGATTTCGTTGAGGAGTCGAGGAAATTTCTGTTCGGAAACAGATATTAAAATTTATTTTTCAGAATTTTTTGAACATTCTACGATTTTTGGCCGCAAGTTAGGAATCTCACCCTTGACGAAATTAGAAAATTCTACTTCTTCAGGATTATCGCCAGTTCTATTGGTCGAAGCGACATGGAATCGATCTTAAATCAAAGGTGAGACTATTTGCCATCAATTTATGAGGTTCTGAACTTTTTCATATTGTTTCACATAAAATGTCTTATGAGTTTGGCCGTGAATTTTAACGTTTAAAAAATTCAAGTAAAGGTGTTCAGCAAACCAAGTCGACAAATATTATAGAATGGTACCATTCATCATATGAAACGTCGAAGCTGACGTTTCACTTTCGAAATTTGACTAATTGAATTTTTAATCAATTAAAAATACAGTCCCGGGAAAAAATTAGCATGCATGGTCAGCCATTAATCTCATGCATGACCATTAGACTGTGCCAAATTTGACGACTATGTTTTTTTTCGGCTCCCAAGTGAAAATTACATTTTCCATTACGAAAAAATAGTGCTCCCTAAATCCGGGCTTCCTATCTTTTTTTTCCAGTTAGCGCTCGCGTAAAGAAGGTTTTTTCAATGGAAAATTTTTAAAGAATTATTTGAAACCTCAAAATTTATGGAATATGACCTCTAAAAAATTTAAAAACGCATCATCCCGTCAAGAATTCAATGCTCAACGAAGATAATCGTGGACGAAATCAAAACAATGGCCTACACGCCTTGTAGACCAAATATAGAGCGAATTTTTGCTTAATTTATTACTAACATTCATTCTTATACACATATCAAACAATGAATGTGTAATTAAAACTTGTGAATTCCATTTTCTAGACAATCCTCATGATCCAGAGAACTAATTTTCGTCCCTCAATTCTTCTCTATATTTTTTTCTTCAACTAAAAATCATAATAATAGCAAACAATATAAAAAAAAATTATATCATTTCATCACTCATTACTCACAACTTTTATTGAGTCAGAAGTTTTCAATCAATATTCATAGCGTTGATGCTTCTATTCATGGCACCAATTATAGTGATTGACATTCGTGAGTGATTTACCAACATGTTACTCCAAATATTAGTCAGAAGATGTTGCTAGCTTCTTTTTGAAGTGAAACTTCTTATACGAAGTCCTCGCGTTTAACGCTGTTGCGTTACTTTTCCACGCTTTGGTGGTGGGGGAAAAGAAAGAGAGAGAGAACGAATGTGCGCATGCGCACTCGTATCCCTGCAGCATTGCTCGTCATAGTAGGACTAGCGAAGGGATCGACATCGGCTTTCTTCGACGTCCATGCCCCACCAAATAATCTTTGGCTTCGGCATGCCTCGTGTGTCGATTCTTTCGTTAGTGCGACAATACCTGTCCTGTGACTGTTTATTTTTTATTATCAGTTCAAGAATATCTCGGAAACTAAGTGGGATAGAGTGATTCTGCTCTCATCCTTTTTTGTAGATCTTTAAATTCTCGACAAGAAAGCTCGAAGGTGAAACTGCTCTATCTTATCCAGATTCCGAGATATTCTCAAGAAACAATTGACAAACAAACTAAAAAAACAGGAAAAGGTTTTACTTGTTGATAATTTTCTTGGAATCTGTCAGAAACTACGTAAAATAGCGTTATTTTGCTCCAATCCTTTTTCATAGCCTTGGAAATTGTCTACAGAAGGCCGTCAGGTGAAATCGTTGTATTTCGCTTAGTTTCCCAGTTATTTTCGAAATACTATTGACAAAAAGAAACCTACTTTTCTTGTTATTTGGATTATTTATTTCCGAAAGTTTTTTTGAGAATACTCAGAAACGGAGGAAGATACAGCGATCTCACTCTGATTTTTTTTCTCGAATTTCAAGACAAGCTATTAGAAAGGATTAGGTCAAAATGACTTTACCTCACTGAGTTTCCAAGATATTCTTGAAAAATCATTGGAATAGAGTTACTTTTTTTTTTTTATATTATTTAACGTCGCGTTTTTTTTGACACCTTAGATTGGCGTATTCAACGACTGATCAAGACTTTTTGTACTGGTTAGATCTCACCAGTGTCACCGGCGGGGATCGAACCCGAGTCTACCGCGTTTGAATCATAGACTATATCCACAGCGCCAGACCGCCGGATAGAGTTACTTTTCTTTCTCAAATAAGTCTGTTGTTTGTTATTTGTTTTTTATAAATATCCCAGAAATTAAACGAGATAGCGTGATTTTGCGCCATTCCTTTCTTTGTTGAAAATTGCAAGAGCTTCAGAAGAAGTTGAATCAAAAAGGGCATTTCTCCGTTAGATTTTGATATATCTATAAGTCTATATTCTGTTCGTAGGATTTTGATGAATGTCTCTGAACCTAAGCAAGATAATGAAATTTTTGTAGAGACCCTTTTTGTAGTTTTCGAGATTCTCTGCAAAAAAAAAAATCTTCAGAAAAATTTCGTCATCTCGCTCACTTTCCGAAATATTCTTGAAAAGAAATGGATGTTAAGGAAGAGAAAAACATCAAGTTTGTAGACAAATTGAGTGCTCTCTATCATCAATTTTCTTTGAATGTCTCGGAGTCTAAGCAAGATGGGGTATTTTTGCACTGATCCTCGAACGAGCAGCAAGAAGTTTCACTCCTGCCGCGCGTTAATTTCACGCACCCTCTTTTTTTCCTGAGCTTTACAGGTGTCAAGTATTTTTATTAAATCATTATGATTTCAGTTTAAAGGAAAGTGCAAAGAAGAATGAAGAGAGCATGAAAATTAGTGCTATGGATCATGAGGATTGTCTAGAAAATAAAATTCACAAGTTTTAATCACAAATCAATTGTTTGATATGTGTATAAGAATGAATGCTAGTAATAGATTAAGTAAAAATTCACTTTCTATTTGGTCTACAAGGCGTGTAGGCCATTGTTTTGACTTCGTCCATGGTTATCTTCGTTGGGCATTGAATTCTCGACGAAATAATGCGTTTTTTTATGCTTAGAGAACATATTCCATGAATTTTACGCTTTAAAATCATTTCTAAAACAATTTTCCTTGAAAAATGCTTATTTACGCGAGCGCTAACTGGAAAAAAAAGATAGGATGCCCGGATTTGGAGAGTATTATTTTTTCGTAACGGAAAATGTAATTTTCACTTGGGAGCCGAAAAAAAAAAATAGTCGTTAAATTTGGCACAGTCTAATGACCATGCATGAATATTGGCCAGTAATGAGCATGCATGATCATACATGGCCAAGCATAATCATGTCTGACTGGGTAAGAAAAATAATCGTCCATGAATATATATAAAAAAAATTGATCGAAATAAGGAAGCAGCTTTAAATCATCAGTAATTTATCTCTTAACGTTTTCAACTGTCAATTACTCCCGATAAGGAATTTTTTTGATGAATTAAAATCTGACGTCACTTGGGCTCGAACCCGGGTCCTCTGCATATCAGGCACGACTTGTTCCACTCTGCTCAGTGATATACTGACTGGCTAGCATGTATTTAAAGGGTTATATATATTTATCTTTATAATTTCAATAATTTCAACATGGTTTGTTCTGTGACCACAATGAGATAATAATCATTATTTAAACAATATGTGTTAATAGACCTAGACATACCAGAAAATCAACATGCATGATCGAGCATGCTGATTGTTTCCGGAATTAATTGAATATACTCCAAAAATTGATTTCTAGAAATCGTTGTATGCACACATGCAAAGCTGTACATGATCAAGCATGATTTGATATGACCATGTATGATCAGAGCTAGGAATTATTCAATACAAATACATTACATTGTAAGTCTCGAATGACCATGCATTACCATATATGGTCATGCATGATCATGCAGGAATAATTCGAATGCTCTTCCATCAATCATCGGCATTCAGGCATGGATTATATGGAGTCATGCATGATGATACAGGACTAGACATGACCAGATATGATCAGAATAATAACAGTTGAATAATTTTTATGAATGAAAATTCTCATATATGGTCATGCATGAACATAATCAGTCACTCATGGTCATACATGATTGGACATGGCCACCCATATAAATTGCATTAAAGAATATAATTTCTTCAAATTAGCCATGGATGATTCTATTTGGTCATGCATGACCCTATTTGGTCACGCACGATCAGGTATGAACTATGCATGTTCATGCATGGTTCATTCATGCTCAGTCATGGTGCATACATGGTCAGCCCTGATTATGCTTGAAGACTTTCCTGTGGATGAAAATACTCATCATTGCTCATACATGACCATGTATGACAGTGGATGCGTCATGACTGAGCATGCATAATTTATGCATGATCATACATCTTTCATAGATGATCACTCATGGTTCATGCATGATCCTACATGGGTCATGCATGATTATACATGATCATGCATGCCGATTTTTTCACGGGGTCGATGATCAAGTGTTTTGAATCAAATATTCTGCTTAGATATAATTAGACAGAGCAAGATATTATCTCAATCAAAGTAAGTCCGAAGTTTCCTATTAATTAGGAGAGATTTCAAGGTGTAGATAGATAAATGAACTTTCCCAAAAAGTGTACCTCAAGATGTCTACAGAAGTATACCGTGCGGTGTTTTTAGAAGTGTACCTCAAGATCACAAGATGTTTTTAAAAGTCCACCTTAATATGTTCTCCAAAGTGCATTTTGAAATCTCTCGAATTGAAAACTTCAGAATTACTTTCTTTTGGAACTATATATCGCTCCGTCTATTGTTTTTGAAGTACTTTCCTGTACTAACAGTACTTTCCAATTGATTGGAAATTCAATCAGACAAATTTCAAAAGCTAAAGGCCGGTTTCCCGTTTGCATGATAAACCGTTACATTCCACAATATTTCTATGGTCCGGTGGCTTAGCAGCTTTGCCAGACTTTTTTAGATGTAGAACTTGATGGCCTTAAGACCATCCAATTGGTTATGATTTACAAAAAATCAATGAATCTTCATTTAGACTCATGTGAATCGATAGGAAATGATCTCATCCTTCATCTAAGACAGTCCCAGCTTACTACGAAGGATAGAACGGGAAATATCCTTGAAAAAGTGGTAATTTGAAAAAAAAAAAAAAAAGGTTTTGACCCGTCAGTCGTCTCCAGGACAGTAGAATTCTCAAAAAATTCTATTCTGATACACATCTCCTACTGGGAATTTCCACAGCTTTTCAATGGAATCATTTTAAAAAAACCTATCGCGAGCCGTTTCATTAGCATATCTATACCATCCCATTGTTCCCAGCACTCTAAATAATTAGCAATATTTTATCAATGTGTATTTCATCACTCTGTACTCAAATAAAATAAGAAAAATTGGAAATTAAAGAAATGGCTTTCAATAAATTCCAACGTTTTTCAATGTGTAATTCATTACTTTGAAAGCTAGCCGCAATAGAAGCATATCAGGATGATTATTTTGCTCTATATTCATGTGCCACGTTAAAATTCTAATTCTGAATAAAAGAAAAGCCCTAGAAGAGAAGAAGTATAAGCTGCACATATTTGCCATTCACTTACGTCCTTCTGATTGTGACGATATATTTGTCACGAGTCCGAATTACTCATCAAAATGAAATGAACATTCTATCTTGATAAGCAATGAAGAAAGTAGTCCAAATGACTCATTTCTCTAAAGACATGCAACACAAAATGTTGATTAATGAATTTTAGTTTGATATTCAATATTGAAATGCAAACTACGACAGTAGCATTGCGGAAATTCATACTGAGTGGACGTCCACAAAGCACAATGGAGATTATACTAATCCACTGGTTCTTACTTGCTTTTGCGACTGCTAGAATAGAAGGATTAATTAGTGAGGAGATTATGGTTTGTAATTGAATTCAATCTGATTTTTCTCCATGATGATAACTGTTGGATTCAAACATTTTGTTTGAATATTTCAGAAAAAAATACTAGAATCATGTTCTAAAAGTGGAAATTCCTCCAATCCAACTGTTATCTTTGGAGATTTCAATAAATTTATTGATGAAGTATCCATTGTTCGGATCAATGATTTCTTGAGTTTTGAATACTATGGAAAAGATCAACCATTGAAGTTCAGAGCAGCTAATGTGGTGTTAGTGGAAGATTCACCAGAAAAATTAGAATCAGATCTTGAATTACTAAAAGAAACGCAATTGTGGGATCATATGGTCCCATTCTTCATTGTCGGCAAGGACACAACCTCATGTGAAAATTCAGAAAGCATTCTGGTCACAATGACTAATATGGAGATTCTCAATTCCGTTTACATTTGTGCTAAATCGATCAACAACACATCAGCATTATACACAATCAATCCAATAACAAATTATGCACCACATCCTTGGAAGAGAGTTGGAAAGATTGATGATTTGAATATATATCGTCAAAATTTCGATGCTAGTAAGTAATCTGATATTTTGACAACAAAATACTCATATTCATGATCAACGATCGATTCCCAGATATTGCCTGCCAACACTTGGTGTACGATAAAACAAAAATTCTGAATGGATACACAATAACAGCTGTATCATGGGGAAATTCGAATGAGGATTGGGAGCTTGGGAAAAACTATTTCGAAGAATGGGCTAGATCCTCACGTATAGATTTCAGAGTCCTACGAACCCTGATAGTAGCATCGAATGCAACTGGCTGGTTTGAAGTTGAAGTAGAAGAGTCCTCAATGATAAGTCGTTGCGCAGAAGGTACTACAGACATCATGCTCCTTGCATATCCACTCGGCTCATTTTCAGCTGAACCAGCTCTTTTTCCTCATTTGAGGAGTGATATGATTGCAATAGTCAAATTGGGAGCAGAAGTATCTACTTTGGAAAAGATTCGGCAATTGTGGAGCACCCCGGTTTTGATTGTAGCAGCTGTTGCTCTTACTATTCTGTTACTAATCTTGATCATAATGAATCGGAATTTCAGCTTGGCACTATTGGATATTACAAGATTGTTGATCTACACAACGATTCGAACCAATACAAGTTATCAATCATTCCGAATTTATTTTACAACCATGCTCATCTTCATGGTGATAAGTAACGGTGTTTTCCAAGGAAAAATTGCCGCATTTCTCACTACAAGAGAGAAAGAGAATACTGTCAAATCAATCGGTGAATTAACACAATTGGGATACGAAATGTACGCTCACTACGGTACGTCAATGGTCGCTGGTGAAAACTGTCCTAAATGTCAATTCAAAGAAGTAGAGATGCATGACTGTATAAAATTCGTATTAAATGGCACCAATAATGTTTGTGCCCTGTCTAAACGATACTACGAGGCAAGATTCATTCATTTACCTTTGGATTATGTAGATGAATCATTCAGTACAGGATTTGAACAGTTTAAGTGTCGTGAAAACTGGCCATTACATGATCGCATTAATAATATGATGATGCAACTGATCGAATCTGGATTGATCAATCTTTGGGACTCACAAAACTCTGGTGTACCAAAAGCCAAACGTCAGGCAATGGAAGCTGAGTGGGCTTCAGCACAGTATCGACCTGTCATGCTTCCTAAATTAGCATTTGCTTTTCACTTATTGGCAGCAGGCTTATCTCTCTCTACTATCGTCTTCTTTTTGGAATTATTGTGGGCAAGTTTGTATGATTCTTTGCTTCCTAGATATTAGTCAGTAGAATAAGAAGGAAGGTGGGGAAAGATGACATAAAAGGTGAAACGCACGCATCTTAGTTTTGCTGTTTTATATAGTGAAAATAGCTTAAAACCAGTGAAAACTATCAAGTTAGGATTCCTCTGATGACTCCATTGGAGAGCTGTTATTTCAATAGTATATTATGCACCTAGGGAGAAAAGAAGTCAATTTCGACAAAAAGTTGCATCCCGAGCGAGGCGAAGGTGTCAAATTTTTGTCGAAGTTGCCTTTTTTCCACCCGCGGTGCATTCGATATTTTTTAGTAAATGTGAACAGTAGAGCCCAGAATAAAAAATAATTTCATTTGATTTAAATTGGCCTCAGGAAGGGAGGTGGCGAAAATGATGTAATATCTTGGTTGAAAATTTGGAGGAAAGTATAGGAACTCGCCATAGCTCAATTGGTAGAGCACCAGACATGTAATCTGGTGGTTGTGGAGTCAAATCTCGCTTGCACATTCCATATTTTTTTCCGAAGATTTGACTTTGATAATTATTCAAATTTTATGGGCGCTGTTCTGTACATTTACCAATGTCTGTGTGTGTATGTCTGTATGTGCATAAAATTCTGAATTTTAATGAAGTTTGCAAAATTTGATATTTTGATGATGGTTTCAAGAAAATTATATCACTTCCATTCAGAAGCATACTGCTAAAGTATTAGCGAAAAAAGATATATTAGTTGAAAAGCAATACTATGATCCACTTGTTCTTCTTCAAGTTCTACATTATGTGCATGATCTGAGTAGGATTGTTTTCTTCTGTTCGCATTGGAGAGTCGAAAAGTCAATAAATTGAAGAATTTGTAGTATTTTATTTGTCTTGAGTGTAATCACGCTGTAATGTATCGTATTATTGAGATAGTCATACGGTTGTTTTCTTTAGTTCGCATTGAAGAGTCCAAAAATCAATAAATTGACGAATTTATATAATTAACTTCCCGATAAAGGAAATTTATGTAATAGCCCCGAAAATGGAAAATCTATTTTTCTATCGATCTCCATGTTTTAAGACCTCCCCAACATTTTTTTAAATAGATTTTACGATCATGTCTGTGTGTGTGTGTGTGTGCATGTATGTATGTGACCAATTTTTTGGTTCAAATTCTCTCATTAATCAATAACGCAATCGAGATGATGAATGTTGCAGTCGAAGCATCTCGATATAGATTGGATCTGATTAGTTTTCGATTGAAATCGATACAGTACTTTCTTAGTTTTTCAAGAAAAACATTATTAAATTTTTTTTATCTTCTCAATAAGTGAAGTCTATGTACTGACCCCGAAAAGGAAAATTCGATTTTTTTATTGATCTGCATATTGTGAGATCTCCCCAACATTTTTTGATAGTTTTGACGACTATGTCTGTTGTTATTTATAGATTTTTTCAATCGATAAATTATTGTGCAGATAGCTAGGATTTTTTTCGAAGATCTATGATCAAATATTTTCATAATTTTTTCACCCCATATGAAAATATTTGGAATTACGTTCTTTTGTTTTTTTTCAATTCATTATTTAAATTATGGCACTTACGCCTCTCGATTCTTATAGATCTTTTTGAGATTTTTTTTTAACGTAGAGAGAGAACAAGGAGAGGTCTGTGCTGAAGATACGCCTCTCTGTTATTATTATGTTTCTGATGATAAAGAGAAATTTAATTTTAAAAAAACTGAAAGTAAAGAGTCGTACTCCTAGCACTTACGTCTTTCTCACTTCCCGATTAGGGGTTGAAAATTCCGAATGATCTCATCTCCATTCAGAATTGTAATACTACGACCAATAAAACTGAAGATAATTTAAAAAACTTCTTCTCAACTTCGTTGTTTGCATTCGTTTGGTTCATTCATCATTTTTTCTAATAGTAAGTGAGAGAAACTATTGGGAAGTTCTTAGTGCGGCTCGAAAAGTCACACTCATCACGATACATTCTTACTAATTCCTTCTAATCAGCAGTAACACACTCCTCCATTCGCGAGCGAGCAACTACGCACTCCTCTATTCGCGAGGGAACAATAACGCACCTCTAGTTGATTTTGTATTGGGTGCAATCATACTGTAATGGATTGTATACCGATGAATTGTATTTTTGTTGAATCATTTCAGATTGAATTGAGTGTGTATTGAATTGACGTTGTGCTGTGCAGACATGTGACCATAGAAAGATAAAAAATAAAATATAGAACCTTTTGTTAAAAATGGTAGAAAAATAGCTTTTAGTAAATGATCATGTTTTTCAAACTATGATTCATGAATTTCAAGTGCTAGCTGCAATAGAAATATATGAGGATTATCATTCAACTCTATATTCATGTGCGACGTCGAAACTCTAATTCTGAGTAGGCACGTTATCTCACCAACGGTCTGTAGGCGCGTGAAGAGAGATTCTCTCACACCTGAATATATTAAGAACCAAGCGAGATAGAGTGATTTTGTCCACATCTTTTTTTGCAGATCTTGGAATTCTCTATAAATAGGGATTAGGGAGAAATTGCCGTATCTTGATAGTTTCTGAGAAATTGACAAAAAAGTGATGGCAAAATTAAATCATCTTATTTGATATATTTTCGTATTTCCAATAAATTCAGTTCCGTCTACAAAGAAATATCTCAAACACAAGCAGGCATTCACTTCTTGTGCATCATTTGAATTCTCAGAATTAATATTCTACCAATACAATTGGCAGGAAGCTTCCGAATAGAATTCTCAATCTCTAGTTCGACAATGTTAATTTTGATATTCTAACTCGGCTTGGGAACTAGAACATCAGCCTAAATATGATCTCTCCCACTTAAATAATCACATTTGATGAAAAAAATAAATACTATACAAAAATTATACGATAGAACTGAAAAATTTGACAATTAAAAATGAGAGGTTAAATAGTTCATGTCGTTGTTATATCTTGATGAAAATATGCTCATTTTCTCGAAAAAATTATCTACTTTTTGATGATAAAATGAAAAATATAAACGTTATTAAGGGAAAAATGGAAAAAAATTGGAATTTATGAAGAAACTATTTTTTTGAGCAATCGTATAGAAGAATCCTCTAGAAAAATTTAGAATTCACAGCATTTATTAAGCTCGTCTAAATGAATTTTTTGAGCTAAACTTGAATGTGACTGGTCAGTGTTCCAGGGATAGAACCTCTTTTCATTCAAGGGTTTTTCGAGAATACTTCGAAAACTAATGGAACCATTTTACCCAGATTCAATACCAAACTTCGCACTCATAAGATGTACTGTGACGGTAGTGAAAGAGGCGAGGGGAACAAACTCCTGGCTCCAAAAAGGAGAGACCACGAGAGAAGGGAAAGTAGGAGTGGGGGAAGCTGGCTGTGCGTAGGCGTGGGCCGCACAACCGGTATATAAAGAGCCCGCAGCGCTGTGACCAGTCACTTCCCTCGAGTCAATGGTGGAAGACACTCGAGGCTCTTCGACGGTGACAGGCCCAAGGAATCTTTACAACGGTGACGAGCCCACGTAAATCCCAACCAACGGTGAATAGCCCGAGCGACTTTTCCTTTACGACGGCGCAAGCCCGAGTAAAACTCTGAAGAGAAGAAGCAGTGACTTCTATTTGTTTAAAGAATATCTCGATAACTATTAAAAATTTATCGAGACATACAGTGGAAGAAATGTAGAGAGTGGATTCCCGAATATTTGAAAAAAAAAACTGCATGTCTCTACCATTTGTTATTCGGGAGATATGAATTTTTAATTAAAAAGTTAGGCACGGCGGGCGAGAGCGCATAAACGAATGATCGCTACTCGGTACCAAATTGATCAATTTCAATTATTTTTTGCGATAAAAATTAAAAAAAAAATTTCAGGGTTAGCTGATTTTTTCCCCGATAGCGTAAGCAAAATCCTTTTCTGTACACTGGGACGAAAGTGAGACTTTCGGCCCTCGCTGCGCTCGGGTGTAAGCTCACTTCCGTCCCAGTGTGCAGAAAAAACGTATACATACCTTGGGCAGTAAGTAAGAAAGCCTCAGAGCACATGTTTGTTGACCTCGGCTTCACCTCGACCAACAATTACATGTGCTCTGAGACATTTCTTACATTACTGCCCTAGGCATGTAATATACTACTAATTAAAACAAAAATAATTGAAATTGATCAATTTGGTGCCGAGTAACGATTATTTGTTTATGCGCTCTCGCGCGCCGCACCTAACTTTTTAATTAAAAAATTTATATCTCCCGAATAACAAATGATAGAGATATGCAGTTTCTTTTTGAAATATTCGAGAATCCATTCTCTACATTTCTTTCACTGCATGTCTCGATCAATTTTTAATAGTTATCGAGATATTTCAATTGGAAGCGTCAAGTAAAAGGGCTATTTTTGAAACAAATCGCGAGCGCACTTTAATTTTTGGTCAAAAACTTTCTTCGCAGTTTTTTATGAATTTCAAAAAAAAAATCATCGAAATCGGAGCATGCTAAGATAAAAACCCAAAATCGACCCCTTCGATCGCCACAGCTGCCGGTCTACTGAGGACCCTGAAGGAAGGGGAAGCCAGGAGTGGGGGGAGCGAAGCAGTACACAGACCAGCCAACGAGTATACAGGATACCTAGCGGTTGAAGGCCAGCTGCGACCAATCGCACCACAATTAAGAAGATGAAGAGTATACTGGGTGACGGCAGCATCCAACTTACAAATTTTCTGGATTAAGAAAATGAGAAATAACAATTCCAATGGTGCAAAAATCAATCAAATTGGAGAATAACTATCTGAATAGCGACGAATGGATTTTTCTGCGTTTTTCGGGAATTGCTCCAGCCAGTGTCGCTAAAAGTGTCACATCCGATATCTGCTCAATTCTTCCATTCAATATCACTAGATTGTCGCATTCGGTATCGCTTTGAGTATAGCATTAGCTGTCACAACAATAAGAAATTTCTCATGACTCGTAGTCGTAATTTTTTTTGTTTTCATCCGAATGCATTGATTCGTGCGGTTTTAGAATTGTCACTGTTGATTCTTGAAGCCCCTGAAGTTTGTAAGGTGGATGCTGACGACATCCTGTATGAGGAGCCTACGCAACAGAGAATCTTCAGTCTCCTTCACCAACGGTGGCAGATACCCGAGGCATCCCCCGAGACGGTGAAGAGCCTGAGCGAAATCCTATCTCCTTTAGCGACGCTGAAGAGCCCGAAACTTCAATACAAAATTATTTACAGGCAAGAAAGACCATCGGAGCGATCTCAGACGTAGTCGTAGAAATTTAGAAATAGTTTCGAGAAGCCTTTCCATTTCGAAATGTACGAAAATAATTAGCATGTAATCATCTTGATAACCGCTTGAAAGCTAGCTGCATGTAAAGAAAAATAAATACACAAATACCGAAACTGTCTTAACAAAACATATCGTGCATTTTACAGAGTTTCGATTTTACCGACCGTGTATAAATTATTTTTTTTTTTCGTGACATCACTTTTTGCGGCAATTTCGGTCAGATATAGGTGTTCGTTCATGAAAAATTCATCTGAACTTAAATGGAGAGAAGGCTCAATGGGCTTGAGTATTTAAACTTCTAACCTATTCAGGTTATAGTAGTTTAAATCTCATATTATCGCGTAAAGATGGAAATTAAATTATCGAATAAATCAATTAAATTGAAGAATTAAATGAATCGAATTGATTAAAGGTGTGAGGTTTCTCGGTAGCTCAATGGTAGAGCAGGTGCCCGGAAAGTAGATAAGGTTGTGAGTCTCGATATTCACCCGAGATCGAATCCGAGCACCTCCAATTCTTTTCGGAAGCTTGTGCACTTCAATTAATTCAATTTATTTGTTATTAATTTCCATCCTTACGCGATGATATGAGATTTCAACTACTATAACCTGAACAGGCTAGAAGTTCAAATACTCAAGCACTTTGAGCCTTCTCTCCATTTAAGCAGGAACATCAGCTTTCGACCTAGAACAAAAAACGGTTACGTTTTTATGAAACTTCGAGGACAAGTTCATTAAGTAATCCAGAATATGCCATAATTTTTTCGGGTTTTTCCACCACCGAATAATGACCGAAAATAATTATCTAAGTTGGAACTTTTGTATATGACGATATGGACAGCGAGGTAATTCAGCAAAATTCCCCGTCTAGGTCGAAAGCTGATGTTCCTCCTTAAGTTCAGATAAATTTTTCATGAACAAACGCCTATATATGACCGAAATTACCGAGAAAAGTGATGTCACGGAAAATAAAAACATGTCGTGTATCGACTTTTTTGTAAATCTGAAATTCTCACATTCTATCATTTGTTAATTAACGAGTTATAATTCTTTATACTGTACACAGGCCTCATAAATGAATAAACATTTCAAAAAAAAAAAAAGAAGTAGTCGTAGGAGGATGCACCAGGTGGTGAGCAAGACGACGACGATAAGAAGTATCTAGATAGGAATGAGGAGAACTTTGCCATAGGCCCATTTTATCAAAGAATTTACTACAAAAATCGTAAATTCAAAGCAAATTGTTCATTCATCCCAATAAAAAGAATTACCAAGACCACGACGACGCTGACTAAGTTTCGATCATCAGATTTTCGGCTGAGCTTTCGACTGGTCGGCGAAGTCGAATAAAGAATTATCACGTTATTTTTTTGACTTGATTCTGTGCGAAAATGGGCCTTTAACGCGCGCTCGCTGAAACCTCATTTCCACACAAAATAAAGTAAAACTATATACGTTGTTGTTGTTTGTGCTGTTTGCGCATCTGGCCTTCAACAAACTTATATTATACAGATAATGTTACTAATTTTCATGCAACAAACTGTGCTCAAAGACTTTTTTCTGTTGTTATGAGCTCGCAACTTCTATCCAGTCGGGCTCGAACCCAGATCTACCGCATATGAATTTACAGTCCAATCCACTGCGCCAGACAACTGGACAAAAACTATATACTTGGCACGTCGGCTTCACCTTGTGATGTCAACCACACAATCGTCAAAATAGCCCTCCAACGACTTGTAACGTAATATACTATTATATATTCTTGACAAATAAAAAGGGGATTCCCCAAATATAAAAAGGAGAAATTTTATATGATTTTGAAAAATAAAGAGTTTGAAAGAGAAGGCTGTAAAGAGAACAACTGCTCCTCTAAAAATATAAAAATGGTTATAAAAAGGAAATAAATCATTGTTCTTTTGAGTATAAAATCAAACGTCTCGACTGCATCATCCTATATCCTAAAATAAGTCTCTCTGGTTCGTGGACATAGATCCATCCACTCCTCGTTCAATACGTACTCAAGTGGTACGTTACAGTACACATCCACAAAGTTTGAAGTCTCTGACTCAAATATTTTTAAGTTATTGTGTTATCAAAATTTTTGAAAAAAATTACAGGTTTGTGATGTTCTAGATAAACCCAAAATCAGAGCACTCGCCACCCAAGGGTTCAATATGCATCCCATCAGCACGCATCTCCTCGCTGAGAATGGATGCTGCGAATTCATTTTTCGCTGAGAAAGCTGTTACGGCCACAACTCGAAAAACACGTGAATTTGAATAACCTCTTAATGAAGAAAATAGTAGATTATACGTACTAGTCACGGTTGCGATTGTACCTGTAATAAAAATAAGGGAACGGTTTGCCACGGTAAAACACTAAAGTGTACCGATGTCTGAAGGACAGTGGTTATTGGACAAAATAAGTTTATTCAGGAATGAATTCTAGAATTTGTATATTTTCATCCAACACCAAATAATTTATTGGAGAATAAATCAAACGTCTAATATGAGTCAATACGATAAAAGAAAATTATGATCGCTTCAGCGTAAAGTTAAACTTACAGTTGGAATTGAAAGAAACTAACAACGGTTTATAGTTGAAATTCAGTTGTTGAAATGCTGGTGAATGTTGCTGGCGATGTAGATGACTCTTTGGTTGGACAATTGGTTTGATGCAGGATGCTGGATCCCAGTAGATGTAGTTCAGAATGCTCAAACGATGGTTGTTGGTTCATCGTAGAATGAGTTGAACGTTTTTATTTAAGAATGCTCCTACTCTGCTCTGAACGAAAGACTTGGACTTTTCTCCGAAAGTTTTGAATACTTTTAGTTAATTAATCAGAATTTGAACAGAGTAACATTCTAGATAAAAGACTAGTTACTAGAGATGTTAACTTGGGCAGAACAACGTTACTGACTGCATACTTGCTACTGAAGGTCTGATGATCAGAGTAACGTTGTAAATTAGACTTGGTACTGATGGTGAGGAGTTGTGTGTTGATCACCTTTTATAGTAAAAATGGGTCGTATCATACACAGCTACCTTTTTCGTTGTGTACGTGCGTCCAAATTTTCCATATCTTCAAACGGACGGTTTGACGAGCTAGGGATCATTAATTTCCCTATGATAAGCCCAGTGCGCTAGGTGTTCCTTTCCCCGCTCAGTCAATCCCGTGGTATCAAATCTCTTATTTTCGGATATCAGTTTGTACTTTACCACCACACAGAGTTATTGATAGATCTAGCGAAACTGCCTAAATAAACACACGTGGCTTCTAATGTTCTCTTGCAAGAATTATTTCCTGCCTCCTCCCTTCTTCGTGTGTGTTTTTTCCTTCTTCTGCTCACGGTCAAATGAAGCAATAAAATCGGCAATAAGGCAGAACTGAGAAGTTCTTAATGTATGCCTTCTGTCATTTTTATTTCGTAATTCTTTCCTCATGAGTTTTCTGGGATCGCAACAAAGCTCGAAAAAAAGATTTTTTGACAATTCCATTTTTCTCAGGAACTATTGAGCCGATAGAGCTGAAATTGCAGTGAACATATGTCCATATATAGTGAATTCTTTCTTTATTACGGCTCCGAAAACATATAGTGAATATATCATCAAATTTCCAGATTGATTCATACACCCGTTATCGAGGAAAGCGATGAAATGTCTCAACACACACACATATACATACAGACAGTCTATGAAAAATATTATTTTTCGACATTTTTGATCATTTGGAGTCATAATTTGACAAAATCTCAAACTCGAAAAAAAACTCACGATTACAATGCTTCCATTCGGAAGCAAAAGGATTAGAATGAGAAGAGGGTATCACCAACTCTATCGACAGCGACCGAATTGACCCGAACCATGCGTACCTATCGACCGAAGTTTCGCGCGCAGAGAGACGAAGTTGCATGCTGCTCGACGGCACGAAACAAAAATATTTTTAAGAAAATATTATTAAACTTTTTCGATCGCTATCATAAAATAGAAAAGTTTTTTGACAAATGGAAAAGAAATCAACGTTTTTCTCCCATTTTTCAAGATAGTTTCCCATACCTCCAAAAAAAGTGTGAGAGGAAGTCTCACAGCGCGACCGCTGACGGGTTAACAATTCCTTGAAAATTCGACTCTTTAAACTGAAAACCTGCGCTACTCTTTGACCAATTTGAAAAATCTAACTTGTTCAGAAAAATTTCTGGTTCTATTGGTTGCAGTTAATCGGGACTAACCCTAAATAAAAGGTGAGATCATTTACCATCAATTTATGTGGTTCTGAAATTCTTGATACTAATTTCTATGAAAGGTGCTGTAAGTCACTGAAAAATTAGTAATTTTCATTCAGAGCCCCAGAAATCGATAGGGAATTATCTCACCTTTCTTTTTAGATCGGTCTCAAGTTACTACGATAAATAGAATAAGAGATATCTTCGAAGTAGTGATAATTATCAAAAATAGAAAGTCATATGTGTGGTATGACATCACACATCTGTGATGTCATATCTGCCGAGATATACGCAGATATACTACGAGATCCGATGAGATCTGACAACCTCACAACGGAATTGCCCAGCTCTAAATCAGATACAATTATATATATTCAGGTCTTGGCAGATCTAAAAAATTGAGAGAATCGGATCTGATCAGATCTCAAAATCAGATTTTTCTTGCGCTCTTCGGGATCTGAATGTATTTAGTTAGATATAATTATATCAAAAAAATTTTCCCGGAAATGAATAAAAGGAAGAAGTAAAATGTCAAACATTTTCTGCATGATCTCCACAAAATAATCCATAATCCGGACGATCCTTCTCAATCGACAATCATGGTAACGAATGAACCGTAAAATATATAGACCTTCAAAAGGGAATTCTACGGGCTATAAAACAGATTCTCATCAAAAAATTTTCATTTTCTCCAAATTCAGAGATAGGTAGTGTGAAAAACCTGTGGGATTAATTCTAAGCCGGAATAAAAAAGGAAGATAAATGGAAAGATAAAAAATATAATATGAAATATTTTGTTGAAAATTAAAAAAATGTTTTTCAGTAAATCAGAACGTTTTTCAATCTATATTCCATTTATTTCAAGTGTTGGCTGCGATGGAAGGGGATCAGAATGATCATTTTCTTGTATATTTATATGCTATGTCAAGACTCTAATTCTGTGTGGAAAAAAGCTCTAGAAAAGGCACATATTTCCTATTCTCTTACGTCCTTCTGATCATGACAATGTATTTGTCACGGGTCTGAATTAATCAGCGAAATGGAATCAACATTGTATCTTGATGAACAATGGAGAAAGTAGTTGACATGGCTCATTTTTCTAATAACATACAAATATAAAATATAAAATGCTAATTAATGACTTTCAGTGTAAAATTTAATGTCGAAGTGCAAATGAAGACAGTACCATGATGATAGTCGATAGTGAGTGGACGTTCACTGGGGGATAATGGAGATTATACTAATTCACTGGTTCTTCCTTGCTCTCATGGCTGTTAAATCGGAAGGATTAGTTAGTGAGGAGATTATGGTTTGTAATGGAATTCAACTTAATTTTTATCCATGATAATATCTGTTGAATTTGGAAATTCTGTTCAAATATTCCAGAAAATAATCCTAGAATCATGCTACAAAACTGAAAAGTCGTCCAATCCTACTGTTATTTTCGGACAGTTCAACAAATATATTGATGAAGTATCGATTATTCGGATCAATGGGTCCCTGAGTTTTGAACACTTTAGAAAATATCAACCATTGAAGTTCAAAGCAAGTAATGTGGTGTTAATAGAAGATTCACCGGAAAAATTGGCATTAGATCTGCAATTATTGGAAAAAACGCAATTATGGAATCATATGGTCCCATTTTTTATTGTGGGCAAGGACACAGAAGCGTGTAAAAACTCTAAAAACATTCTGGCTATAATGTGGAAGATGGAGATTCTCCATTCCGTTTACATTTGTTCTGAATCGATCAATAATACATCAGCATTATATACACTGAATCCAATGACAAATTACGCACCACTTCCATGGAGAAGAATTGGAGTTGTAAATTATTTGAATGTTTATCGTCAAATTTTTGATGCTAGTGAGTAATTTAATATTTCAATACAAAAAATCCTCAAGCTCATGTTAATTGATCAACTTCCAGGTATTTCCTGTGCACACTTAACTTACGATAAAACAAAAAATTTGAACGGACACACAATAACAGGTGTATCATGGGAAAAATCAAATGAAAATTGGGAATTAGGGAGAAATTATTTTGAAGATTCCGCTCAGAATCCCTTAGTGAGTTTTAGGGCCCTGCGAGCCCTCATTATAGCCTTAAATGCAACTGGCCGCCTTGAAGTTGAAGTAGAACAATTATCAACGATAAATCGTTGCGGAGAAGGTACTACAGACATTATGCTCCCTGCATATACTCTCGGCTCATTTCTAGGTGAACCAGCCCTATTCCCTCATCTTACAACTGATATGATTGCAATCGTTAAATTGGGAGCAGAAGTATCGACTTTGGAGAAGATTCGCCGATTGTGGAGCCCTCCGGTTCTGATTGCAGCAGCGGTTGCTCTTGCTATTCTATTCCTCATCTTGCTCGTAATTAATCGGAACTTCGGCGTGGCGCTATTGGATGTTACAAGATTATTGATCTACTCAGCAATTCAAACTGATACAAGTTATCAGTCATTCCGAATTTATTTTACAACCATGCTTATCTTCATAGTAATTAGTAACGGCGTTTTCCAAGGGAAAATCGCTGCATTCCTTACTACACGAGAGAAAGAGAATACTATCAAGTCGATCGGTGAATTAATAGAATTAGGATATGAAATGTATGCTCCATACGGTGCGTCATCATTCGCCCAGAAAGGCTGTCCCCAATGTGAGTTCAAAGAAGTATCAGCAAATGAATGTATACAATTCGTATTGAATGGATCCAATAATGTTTGTGCCATGGCCAAACGGAACTACGAAGCATACTACATTCATTTACCTTTAGACTATGTTGGAGAATCATTCAATGGAGAATATGAGCAATTTAAATGCCGTCGAAACTGGCCATTACATACTCGCATGAATAATCTTATGATGCAGCTGATCGAATCTGGATTGATTAATCTTTGGGACTCGCAAAACTCTGGTTTACAAAGAGCCAAACGTCAGGCAACGGAAGCTGAGTGGGCTTCAGCACAGTATCGACCTGTCAGGCTTCGCAAATTAACATTTGCTTTTCACTTATTAGCAGCAGGCTTATTCATCTCTACCATGTTCTTCTTCTTGGAATTGTTGTGGACAAGGTTGTGTAATCCTTAGCTTTCGAGATATTAATCCTTCGTAACTCGCGTGATTCTACCTGACTTCGTCCGTCGAACAGTGAGTGCTCCGCCACCATGTTAGATTTTGAGCGGTGTTGCCGGATACTTAAGCAGTAAGTCGTGCCGACATTCTTTCAAGAAATTATTTTACAATTAATTTTATATTGAGTGGAAAATTGAAGGAGAAAGTGCACTGTAAGATAATTGAGGGTATGTTCTCATATTTGTGACCGGTGAGTAAGAGTGGGGAACGACTTGGCAACAGCACAATTTGAACGGGGGTCTTTCATTTATCTTGCATCGGGTGGTATAGCGCCGCTTTTCAATCCTTGATCCACAAAATGATATTTGCCATCAAATTTTTCAAACGATTCTACTTATCAAGAGTATTTACTATTCTAGAAGCTCCAATAAAGCATTGAGAATTTTCGAAATTTTCCAATTGATAAAGATGAATATAAAGAATCAAAACGTGAAAAAGGTGTTAATCAATGCAATAGGAATTAATCAATGTAATAGGAAGAGAATTGGAGAAAAATAATATAAAAAGCGAAACAGCACATTTTTGTTTTCATTTTTAGAATGAAATTAGCTCGAAACCAATGGAAATATTGAAGATAGGTTTCTGCGGATGATTTCATTGGAAAGCTGAAACAATTTCTGTAGGAAACATATGTCAACATTTATTTATGAAAATTGTTCACAAATTCGACTTTTCAGCCAAAAAAATTATGGCTCTAACGTTTTTCGAAGTCAAAAAACTCGCTTCTTCAGAAATATCTCCGGTTCGATTGGTCGTGGCGATTTAGAACCAATCCTGAATAAGTAAGATCATTCGCTATTAATTTCTGTGATTCGAAAGTTTTTTGACCAATTTTCGTAAAATGAGCTATAAGTCGCTAAAAAATTGAGAAATCTTCATTTGAAGACACATAAATTCATGGTTCCGAGAAAGTGATAGTTCCTAAAAATGAAAAAGGGTTGACGCGCCATTCGTCCCCAGAAATATAAACTTTCTAAAAAATTTATTTTGATGAATGTTTTTCACTGGAAATTTCCTCAGATTTTCACGACAATCGTTCGAAAATGCAATGTCAAGCCGTTTCATTAGAATGTCCATTTTTTCTTTCGTTCTAAGTAATTCGAACTATTGCTTCCGAATGGAAGCTCTACAAACGTGAGAATTTCCAAATGCTGGTTTTCCGTAGGGAACTACCTAATATGATTTGAATAGACCGAAAATGATATTTAGAATAAATGTCTGTCTGTGTGTGTGTCGGTATGTATGTCTGTATGGTTCGATACATTATATTACTCCTGAGTGATTTGGCCTAGGAACTTAAAATTTTGTCAGTATCTTCGAATCATTGAACTCTTCATTTTAAGCCCTATTTGATCAAGATCGAGTGAGTAGTTATTAAAAAATCTATGATGTTCAATTTTTAATTTTTTTTTTAATTTAAAAAATTTCTCAATCGATTTCGTCTGGACTCACAGGGGATGATTGTCATTTAAATTTTTTGTCATATTCAATGTCATATTATCATTCAAAGGGACTTTCTAGCCCTATGGGAGATTAAGACTGGGATTGATTTTGGATATGATCGAACAGAGAGTTCTTGAGTTCCTCATAAAAAAATAATTTCTTCAAATCGTATTTTTGGACCTTTGAATAATCGTCAAATCTTTTTTCAAATTTACAAGTGAGTGATTCAGTTCATGTTCTATGAGAAACTGGAGAAAAAATGTTCCTTCAATGACTGAGAAAAACTAATAACTGATAACTTTGTATATACGTATATGGATGTCTACATGAACAGCAATATTTCAATTACTCGAAGACAGTCTCATGGAGCGGTATGATGCTTTGTTGAACGAACTTTCCCAAGTGGAATACTTCCTCGTGTCAATCTCGTATCAATACACAAATTTACACACACTGACACTTTTAAATAATTACTTTCGTTGATGAAATCAACAATTTCTTTCCAAGGATACATGAAATTAAATGAATGATTCATGTAGCTTCAATTGGCAGTAATAATTACCGTAAAGAGATGAATACATATGGAAACAATAATGTTAATTTTATGAAAATTTCTGTATTATAATGAGAGATATAATTATTCACTTATGATGTTGACGATTCAGTTTCATTTGAAAAAATATGCCGACCATTCGGAAGCGAATGTTAATGAATTAGCAGAAAAAGCTACGTAATGAAATGTAACAGGCAATTTTGCACTTGTTATATAGTGAAAATTGCTCAAAACCAGGAAAAACAATCAAGTTAAGATTCCTCTGAAAATTCCATTGGAGAGCTGTTATCTCATTAGTATATTATGCACCTAGGCAGAAAAGAAGTCAATTTCGACAGAAATTCGCTTCTCGAGCGAGACGAGGATGCCAAATTTTTGTCAAAGCTGCCTTTTTTCCATCTGCGGGGCATTCGATATTTATTTTTCTTCCTCCTCCGCTTTGCTCAGTTAGAAAAATATACGTAGTTCTTTACTGCCCACAGGCCACTTATAGGTGCAAAAAATATCGTATGCACTGAGGATGAAAAAAAGTCGACTTCGATAAAAATTTGACACTCTCGCTCTGCTCGGGAAGCAAATTTTTGCCCAGCTTGGCTTCTTTCCTCTCTAGATTAATAGATTTGCCTAATATACGTACTATTTAGAAATTTCTTGGAATTCTGACTTTTTCAGCCGCAAATTAAGGCTATCCCTTTCCACAATTGAACAATCTCATTTCTTTAGGAATATTCCTGGTTCTATTGGTTGCAGCGAATTGAGATCGACCTTCAATAAAACGTGAGATCATTTGGTATCAATCTATGTGGTTCTGAAATTTTCAATGCTAATTTCCATAAAAGGAGCTGTGAGTCACTGAGAAATTGATGAATCTTCATCCAGAGCCCCATAAATTGATGGGGAATTATTTTACCTTTCATTCAAGATCGGTCTCAAGCTACGACGATAAATAGAGTGGGAGATATTCTCGAAGTAGTGGTAATTATCAAAAATAGAAAGCTCTTGACCCACAATTCGTTCCCAGAAATGTTGAATGTCCAGAAATTTGAGAACATTCAATTTTGATACATATTTTCTGCCGGAAATTCTTTCAGCTTTTTGATGGAATCTTTTGAAAAATGGTTCCTAGAACCGTTTCATTGGAATATCCATTTCCCTACCCTATTTTTCTCTACATTGTAAGTAATTTAGAATATTTTATCGATATGTATTCCATCACTGTCCTCAAATAAAATTACAAAAATTGAAAATATAAAAAATGGCTTCTAGTAAATTTTAATGTTGTTCAACCTATAATCTATTAAATTGAGTGCTAGCTGCTGTAGATGCAAATCAGGATGATCATTTGGCTCTACATTCGAACGCCGGCCCAAGTATCTAATTCTAGGTGAATAAACCCCAAGAATAGAAGGAGCGTAAGTGACACTAATTTCCCATTCATTCACATCTTTCTGATTCCGCCAAAATATTTGTCACGTGTCGGAATTAATCCCGTCTTTATTAACGATTTAAACCATTCGATGTTCGAAAGCTGTTGAATTTCCTAAGTCTTTCTGTTGATCATGACCTTGAGTGGTCAGGTGGAGAAAGTGAATCCGCCCAGAAAATGTTGAAACACTTGAATTTACCAACTATTAGTTTTTATTAACCATTGGTGTACGGTGGAACCAAATTATATGAATTGATTGTCGAGAGATTCATAATATTCAAAAAATGATGAGTTGATTGTGCCGAATTGATGAAAAAAGTTGAATTGGCTTTAGTTAAAACTACGAAATGGCCAATTGTTGGAATGAACCGATAAATAATCAATTGGTGATTCATAAACACAATAAATCGGAGGTGTAGCCGTGTTTCCTTGCTGAATCTTAGAGAACCGTCCTGCGTCGTTGAGAGTCCAGTGATTACTGACTGAATGAGGGCGAATTAAATTCACAAAGGGAGCGGAGGGGGACTAATTGAAAAGCCTTGAGTCTCAGCCCATCAGCTGGATTTTCACCGACTGTGCCAGGATTGTTGCGGCTAATTCTGAACGCTTGAATCGATGGGGAATGAACTCAGATTCGCGCTGATTGTCGATTTTTTGCGCTTCGACCAATGAAACTGAATATTTTCCTATAAAATTGAAACCTCGTTTGCGCATCTGCTATTTTATCAGAAAATTCGATTCCCTGACAATTTCTCAGTTGTCAGTCTAGTGATTGTCAAATATTCGCCAAAAAAGTAGAATTCACGAAAAATTTCAAAGAATACATTGTGACACATGTTATTCACCGCAGATTCCCTCAGGTTTCCCATGAAATCATCAAACAAATCCTATCTTCAATCATTCCATTCAAATCCTTCATTTTACTCCGAACTGATCCTTAAATGAAACAAAACAAATCAATTTCCGATTCAAAAAAATCTTCTGACTCACACTTTGCAGCCCTAAATGATACACTGATGATTTCCTAGAAATAGTAACTGATTTTCTGAATGCAAGCCAATGAAGCGACCAATTATTATTCATGTCTTCTACCGAAATGTAACGTGTTTTTCCGGGCTCCGAGCAACGAGGAATATTCTCAAATTATCTGCATAATAATTGCTCAATTCTGCATTGATATTCTCATACTTAGAGGCTTCAAAAACTTTCGTATTCTCCCCTTCATCGCATTATCCAACATCAATTACTGCCACTGGAAGAATAAGAACATGGGAATTTTTTTTTTGATACAATCCTATCTAATTAGACAGAATAATATCGGCAGTCATATCTCGATAGATATGATGTCATATCTGTGGAGATGTAGGCAGATATGCTAGTAGATCTACCTAGATCTGATGAGAATGAATATCTATCAGGAATGAAAACTGTACAGGGTGTTTGGTAAAGAGATTATTCCTTCTCAGCCAGCGATAGAAGATACTCAAAGAAGTATAGAAAAACTAAAAAAACGAAAAAATTATTAGTTAAACAAATTTAAATTATTGATGATTAATATCAGCCAATGAATGCATGTTATTTTACCATTAAAATCCAAGTGGGGGAAAGATGGATGAATGTGGCAGCATCGCAATAATAGAACATGAATAAGTGCAGTACACTTACCGTGCATAACCTCCAAGTTACCGTCTGGGGGCCGTATGTGTATCGTTCGCAAGCCGTACACTCGCCGTATACATGCCGTGTGCGTTCAGGATGCATATCGTATTTTCGAATGCTATCCGAATATCAGTATTTTTAGACAGTTTACTCGCGTTCTTTGAGTGTGAGGTTGCCACCTACTTCTTTCTTACCCCTACTTGTATTCTGGCGGTAAAATAACATGCATTCATAGGCTGATGTTAATCTTTAAAATTCAATTTGTTCAACTGATTACTTTTCTTCCCATTTTTTTCTATGCTTCTTTAGCCTTCTTCTGCCCCTGGGTAGAGAAGGAAATGCACTTTCTACCAAACACCCTGTACATATTTAGGTCTTGGCAGTTCTGAAAAGTCGATGGAATTGGATCTGATCAAATCTAAAAAGCAGATTTTTTGCACCTTTCCAAATCTAAATATATTGAATTAGATAGAATTGTATTAAGAAATTTTCCCTCGGGAAATAGATCAAATTAAAGAAATAAAACACGAAACAATTTTTTCGCACATTTGTCATAAAATAGTCGAACGATACTTCTCAGTTGACAATTATGGTGACTCAAAATAAACAGTAAAATATGTTGACCACCGAGAGGAAGTTTCACGGTCTACAAAACAGGTTCTCGTTAAAAATTTCTATTTCTCCAAATTCAGAAATAGTCCAAAAAAACTGGGGAATAAATTCTATGCCGAGATCAAAGAAGGAGATGAATAGAAAGATGAAAAATATAATATGACATATTTTGTTGAAAATTGAAAAAAAAAATTTCAGTAAATTAGAACGTTTTTCGATTTCTAATTCATTCATTTTAAATGTTGGCTGCGATAGAAGCATATCAGAATGATCATGTACCTCTATATTCATGTGCCACGTTGAAACTCTAATTCTGAGTGGAAAAAAGCTCGAGAAAAGTACATATTTCCTTACGTCCTTTTGATTATGACAATATATTTGTCACGAGTCTGAATTAATCATCGAAATGGAATCAATATTTTATCTTGATGAATGGAAAAAGTAGTTCACATGACTCATTCCTCTAATAACACACATATATAAAATATAAAATGCTAATTAATAATTTTAAGTGTTAAAACTAATGTCTAAGTGCAAATAATGACAGTATCATGGTGATAGTCGATAGTGAGTGGACGTTCGCAAAGGATAATGAAGATTATACTAATTCACTGGTTCTTCCTTGCTCTCACAGCTGTTGAATCGGAAGGATTAGTTAGTGAGGAGATTATGGTTTGTAATAAATTCAACTCGATTTTTATCCATGATAACATCTGTTGAATTTGAAAATTCTGTTCAAATATTTCAGAGAATAATCCTAGAATCATGCTACGGAACTGAAAAGTCGTCCAATCCTACTGTTATTTTCGGAAATTTCAACAAATTTATTGATGAAGTATCGTCTATTCGGGTTAATGATTTCCTGAGTCTCAAATACTATGGAAAAAATCAACCATTGGGATTCAAAACGAATAATGTAGTGTTAATGGAAGATTCACCAGAAAAATTGGCATTAGATCTCCAGTTATTGAAAGTAACGCATTTGTGGAGTCATTTGGTCCCATTTTTCATTGTGGGCAAGGACACAAAATCGTGTGGAAACTCTAGAAACATTCTGGCTACAATGTGGAAGATGGAAATTCTCCATTCCGTTTATATTTGTTCTAAATCGATCAATAATACATCAATGTTATATACATTGAATCCAATAACAAATTATGCACCACATCCATGGAAAAGGATTGTAGAACTAGATTATTTGAATGTTTATCGTCAAATTTTTGATGCTAGTGAGTAATTTAATATTTTAGTAGAAAAAAATCTTCAAATTCATGATAATTGATCAACTTCCAGGTATTTCCTGCACACATTTAACTTACGATAAGACAAAATATTTGAATGGATATACAATAACAGGTGTATCATGGGAAACATCGAATGAGGATTGGAAACTTGGGAGAAATTATTTTGAACAGTCCGCTCGGAACCCTTTACTAAGTTTTAGAGCTTTACGAGCCGTTATTATAGCCTCAAATGCAACTGGTCGCCTTGAAGTTGAACTAGAACAATTGTCAGTGGTGAATCGTGTCAGCGAAGGTACTGCAGACATTATGCTCCTTCCATATACTCTCGACTCATTCAAAGGCGAACCAGCCCTATTTCCTCACCTTAAAAGTAATATGATTGCAATAGTTAAATTGGGAGCAGACGTATCAACTTTGGGAAAGATTCGTCGATTGTGGAGCACTCCGGTTCTGGTTGCAGCAGCTGTCGCTCTCGCTATTCTATTCTTAATCCTGATCGTAATTAATCGGAATTTCGGCTTGGCGCTATTGGATGTTACAAGATTATTGATCTACTCAGCAATTCGAGTTGATACAAGTTATCAGTCATTCCGAATTTATTTTACAACCATGCTTATCTTCATAGTAATTAGTAACGGCGTTTTCCAAGGGAAAATCGCTGCATTCCTCACTACACGGGAAAAAGAGAATACTATCAAATCTATCGGTGAATTGACAGAATCAGGATATAAAATGTATGCTCCATACGGTGCATCAACATTTGCCCGAAAAGGCTGTCCCAAATGTGAGTTCAAAGAAGTATCAGTCAATGAATGTATACAATTCGTATTAAATGGTACTAATAATGTTTGTGCTATTGATAAACGACACTACGAAGCACAATACATTCATTTACCTTTGGACTGTGTTGGAGAATCATTCAATACAGAATTTGAGCAATTTAAGTGTCGCCGAAACTGGCCATTACATAATCACATCAATAATATGATGATGCAGCTGACGGAATCTGGATTGATTAATCTTTGGGACTCGCAAAACTCTGGTTTGCAAAAAGCCAAACGTAAGGCAACCGAAGCTGAGTGGGCATCAGCACAGTATCGACCTGTCACACTTCCCAAATTAGATTTTGCTCTTCATCTATTGGCAGCAGGCTTATCTCTTTCTACCATTGTCTTCTTCTTGGAATTATTCTGGACGAAATTGTGTAATTCTTAACTTTAGAGGTATTGATTAATGTAATAGTAGAAAAAGAACATAAGCGATAAAACGGACACCTTTTTGTTTCGATGTTTCATATTATGAATATGGCTTGAAATTAGGGGAAATATTTGAGATATGTTCCTTCAGATGATTTCATAGGAAAGCTGAAGAAACTTTCGTTAGGAAATATATGTTTTAATTCATTTTTGAGAATTTTTGGAAATGCAACTTTATAGCCGAAAATTGTGACTATTATTTTTCAAAATTGAGAAATTCATTTTTTCATTCAGAAATATCTCTAGTTTGATTGATCGTAATAACTTGGCACCAATCTCAAATAGGTGAGATCATTGGCCATCAATTGATGTGGTTCTAAAATTTTTTCTGTACACTGGGACGAAAGTGAGACTTTCGGCCCTCGCTGCGCTCGGGCGAAAGTCTCACTTCTGTCCCAGTGTGCAGAAAAATCGTATACACACCTTGGGCAGTAATATACTATTTATATGAATTTTTATGAGCTGAACTACACTCAGCGAAAAAACTAAGGGAGCAGAAAATTTTCAAATTTTGAGCAACTTTCAAACGGCTGTAACTTTGCGAAAAATGATCCGATACGAATGAAATAAAAAAGGAATTGAAACTTTAAGTCTCTCCTTTCAGAATCGTGAGATGAAAAATGTGAGTACGTATCACTTATGGTGCGAAAAAGTCGATCGATGTGAAAAATAAAAAAAAAATTTCCTTCTCTAAAAATGACGGCTTCGAAGAAAGTTCACCTTTCCAGGAATACTTTCAATGCTATTGGTTATATACAACCAATAGTCGTATAGTAACTTGCGACCGATCCACATGAAAGTTGAGATCATTCGCCTACAATTCCTGTAGTTCTAAAATTTTCGGTACTGATTATCATAAAATGAGCTATTCATCGCACAAAAATTGATAAATCTTCATTTAAAGCTACATGAATCGATGAAAAAGATCTCACCCTTCATTAATGATTGGTCCCAGGCGTCTACAATAGATGAAACCAGAAATATTATCGGAAACGTGAAGATTTTCAAATATAACAAGATTTTAATCCACCGTTCGTCTGCAAAGCAATAGAATTTCCAAGAACTCCCGAAAATTCGATTCAAATACATGTTTCCCATCGGCAATTCCCCAGCTTTCCAATGGTATCGTTAGAGAGAATGCCATGTCAATCCGTTTCATCGGAATGCTCATTTGAATTTATTTTTCTCGGTATCCTAAGTAATTTGAACTACTTCATGGATATGTATGTCATTACTCCGTTCTCAAATAAAACTAAACAAATTGGAAATTTCAAAAATAGCCTCTTGTGAATTCCAACTTCCTTCAATCTATAATTCGTTCATTTCCAGTGCTAGCTGTAATAGAAGCATATCAGGATCATTATTTTGCTCTATATCACGTTGAAACTATGAATCTAAGTGGAAAAGACGCTCGAAGAGAAGGGGCATAAATGGCACCTATTTTTCATTCACTCAACTCCTCCTGTGACCATATATTTGCTACGAGTCTCAAATTGAGGAAGACCGGTGGTCTAGTGCTCGAAAATTTGAGGTATTTTTTTTTTAAAGTGAACATAATTCCCGAGAATATTCAAACTTCTCGGGTATATTATACCTGTTATATATAAAATTTATTTTAATTTTTGTGTGATTCGGGCTCACTAATAAGAAAGAATCAGCACATTCACGTCTGATTCTCTTTCCCACAAAAGCCAGCATAGAGTTGCTGACTTTAGCAATTTGGGGAAATGTGGACGGGAACGTCCACTCGCGGAACGTAAAGAGAAGTGTCAATCCCTTAAAACCGAGTTCGTTTCTCTTAATCTTGGGCTTTAACCGATCGGTGTAACAATATCCCGTAGATCAAGTGCGCGGCAACTACGCAGATCTTCGTAGTCGCGATTTAAGGAGTGCACTAAACACATTGTGTCCCTGGTTGAACTCATCAATCAATTAATTAACTATTGAATTAAATTTATAATCCAAAATTTGTGTTTTAATGTGAAAATTGGAAATAGTGTGTCATTGTAAGGATTATCAAATTGTGTTACGAAAATTAAGTTTGATCTCCGAACATCTTCGAGCATAGCCATTTGTTTAAGGATACTTCTATACAAAAGGGGTGAACCCGACGAAATTAACTTTATAATAAAATCTTCGATTTCCTCTAATTAAAATAATTTGGCATTCAATTCACGACAAATAACAATATACATATATAAATCGTGGGATTTAACTTCATGAAAAGAAATTGTTTTGTTCAATAAAGGGTTTTACTGTATATCTATATAATTTAATCGCAACATTCCTATGACCTTGATTCGGTGACGTCTAGGGAAGTAAAGGTAAGAATCCGCAAGAACTTTAACTTCGAACGCAAAGACATTGTAAGACGCGCGAAGTTAAGGTTAGCGTATTAAATAATAAATTTCGTTGTGGTAAACGGACTCCCGTCTGTTTACTACATAACCCTCATGCTGCATCTAAAAAATTTTATTTAGAAATTCAAAATAAATTTCAATTATGTGAAAAATGGCGCTAAACAATACCCCCTAAAAAAATGGACCTGGGGGGTGGGTTTGATTCCGACGCTTCTATTAATCTGAAAAATGAATGCCAAGAAAATTATTGATCAGTATGAGCGCAGTTATGTCCCGTACTCGAATAGAAGAAAAAAATTGAAAATTGATAGAATGACGCGCTTTAAAATCTTAAATTCTACAAAAAATTCGAGAACTCGAAATTCAGAAGTGCGTCACTCTGTCAATTTTCAATTTTTTTCTTTTATTCTAGTACGGGCCATAACTGCACTCATACTGATCAATAATATTCTTGGTATTTTTTTCCGGATGAATGTCGAAATCGAACTCACCACCCAGGTCCATTTTTTGAGGAGGTATTGTCTAGCGCCATTTTTCACGTAATTATATTCCCTAGCGGTTCCGAGAATGCGGTATAAACACCGTGTAAACACTGCGTTCACACCGTTTATTCGTGCAGTTTTTTCACAGTTTTTCTACCATTTTCAGATCAACATTATGAAAAACTTTTGAAATTAGTAAAAATACCAGAGATTTATTATTTTTCGTAATATCAGAATAGTAAATTACGCACCTAGGGCGGAAAAAAGTTAATTTCGACAAAAATTTTCTCCTGAGCGAAGCGAGCGAAATTAACTTTTATCCACCCATGGTGCGTATAGTATTTTTTTGCCCGAGGGTGCTGGGAAAATGCGTTTCAAACCAAGCAAAGTGAGGTTAGAAACCCATTTTTCCAGCCTCATGGGTAGAAAAATAATATTTCCATTCTATTTTTGAAGTGATTCTATACTTGTCAATAGTATTTACTATTCGAAAAACTCCAATAAAAGCATTGAAAATTCCTGAAATTTTTCTGTTGACAAAGATGAAAATAAAACATGAAAAGGTGGCGCTGCGCACATTACGCGAATAACGAAGGGTTAATCAATGTAATAGGAAGAGAATTGGAGGAAAATAACATGAAAATCGAAACAGCACATTTTATTTTTGATGTTCAAAATTATGGAATTAGCTCGGAATCAATGGGAATATTTGAGATAGGTTTCTCCTGATGATTTCATTGGAAAGCTGAAAAAATTTCCATAGGAAGCATATGTTAACATTTATTCATGAAAATTGTTCAAAAGTTCGACTTTTCAGCCGGGAGTTATGGCTCTAATGTTTTCCAAAATTGAAAAACTCGCTTTTTCAGGAATATCTCCGGTTCGATTGGACGTAGCGACTTGGGACCAATCCTAAATAGGTGAGAGGATTTGCTATCAATTTATGTGGTTCTAAAGTTTTTTTGCCAATTTTCGTAGGATGAGCTATTAATCGCTAAGAAATTGAGAAATCTCTATTTAGAGCCACATAAATTCATGATTCGGAGAAAACGATAGTTCCTGGAAATGGGGAGCTTTCGACGCGCCGTTCGTCACCAGAAATGTATAAACTTTTCAAAAAAATCCAAAAAATTAATTCTGATACATGTTTTCCACCAGAAATTTTCTCAGATTTTCAATATAATCATTCAAAAAATGCCATCCCAAGCCATTTAATTGAAATGTTCTTTTTTTCCTGCGTTCTAAGTAATTCGAACTATTCTATCAATATGTATTTCAGCACACAGTATTCATATAAAAAATGTATGCAGTGTACTAATTTTTCATCTCAATTGAATTAATGAATAAGGGCATTTGAATGAATTTCTCCACAATTGTTTTAAGGGGGGGGGGGGGGGGGGAGGGTTTTGGCAGTCGAGAAAAAAACATATTTTCAAGAATTTTTCTAAATGATACAGATAAGGTTGGTTTCTTCAATGAACTTCTATGTAATAATACAACATATGAACTATATTTTTCGAAATTTTCATTGCAAAATATTGATAAATGAGCCGTTGCCAGTAAATATGCGCATGCATCCCAAAAAACCGGTGTACACTAGAACTCTTCACTCGATCAACAGAAACGGAAAAATCCAAGTGCGTTGATTAGCTAAGATGTTTCTCGAGGTAATGTCGTCGATTTTGTTTTTATCGATTTTTCAATTTTTGGTAGCACTTGAAAGTCAAAAATGTGATTTTTTCTTTAAAAAATTAACTAGTTTGTTATTGTAAAATAAAAAATAATTAGAAAAAAAGAAAAAAACTCGACAACATTACCTCGAGAAACATCTGAGGTAATCAGTGCACTTGGATTTTTCCGTTTCTGTTGATCCAATGAAGAGTTCTAGTGTACACCAATTTTTTTTGGGATATTTGCAATATTTTGCAATGAAAATTTAAAAAAATATAGCTCATATGTTGTATTATTATATAGAAGTTCATTAAAGAAACCAGCCTTATCTGTATCGTCTAAAAAATTCTTGAAAATATGCTTTTTTCTCGACTGCCAAAACCCTACCCCCCTTTAAGGCTTTGCTTCGTATTTCCGAATGTATGGGTGAAGTTCATTATGTTGTTATGGCCCTGGCTATTCGTACAATGTATAGCAAGTCTACTTATTGGGTGTTCCTTGCATGTTTACAAGTACATTAGAATCTCACGAAAACAAAGCGTGGATCTAATGATTAGAACCCCGCTTTTTTTTTGATTGTACAAATAGCCGCGGCCCAACTTTTGTTGAGTTAACCGTACAATATATAAGGAACGATTACCTACATTGTATTTTCTAATATGCATGCCAATGTTACCAGCGGCAAACTCTCGAAATTCTCTATTTTCATTAGAATTATTATTCGAATATGTAACATCCATGAAAGATTTTCTCTGAAATTTTCTTCACATTATCTTGAGAATAATAAAAATCTGGAATCAATTCTGAAAAGTCTTACATTATCTTTAATTCCTTTCCAGATATTTTTAGAAATATCTTCAAAACCACTGGGCTTAGAAGGGAATGCCGAAAAAACTCTGAAATGAATTCTATAATGGAGTGAGAAAAAGAAATAGATGGAAAAATGAAACAACATAATAATATAAAACATTTCATCGGAATTCAAGGAAATGGCTTTTAGGAAATTTCAATGTTTTTCAAACTACAACTCATTCATTTCAAGTGTTGACTGTAATAGAAGCGTATCAAGGTGACCACTGCACTTTACATTTATGTGCCACGTGGAAACTCTAATTACTCAGTAAAAAGAAGTCCTTGAAAGAAATGGCGTAAGTGGCACATAATTCCCATCCACTTATGCCCTTCTGATTGTGACGATATATTTATCGCAGGTCTGAATTAATTATCGAAATGGAATGAATATTCTATCTTGATGAACAACGAACAAAGTAGTTCACATGGCTGATTTCTCTGAAGATACGCAATATAAAATACTGATTAATAAAGTTTAGTGTAAAAACTAATGTTGAAGTGCAACTGATGACAGTATCATTGCGATAATCAATACTGAGTAGACGTCCACTTAGGACAATGAAGATGATGCTAATCACTTTATTCTTATTTGCTCTTGTGATTGTTAGAACAGAAGGATTAGTTAGTGAGAACATTATGGTTTGTAATTAGTGTCAACTCGATTCTTAGCTATGATGATAACTTACGGAATTGAACATCTTGCTATAATATTCCAGAAAACAATCCTAGAATCATGCTACAAAAGTGACAATTCGACCATCCAACTTTTATTTTCGGAGATTTCAATAAATTCATTGATGAAGTATCGATTAGCCAGATCGATAATTCCCTGAGTTTTGAGTACTATGGAGTATAAAAGCCATTGAGATTCAAAGTGAGTAATGTAATGCTCATGGAGGATTCACTTTCGTTTTCTCCATACCTCTATTTGTATTTTTTTCATGTTTTTTTTTGCTTTTCGAGTCTTTCTCCAATTGTCATCCTTTTCTTCTACGCATTGCGTTAATCACGAGCACAACTCCACCACGCATATCTGAGCTGATGACCAAGTCTGAAAGGGAGGAGATTTAAAAACGACTTAGGGAATATTCAAAAAAGACGTGAAGAAGAAGATTTCAAAAGGACATGAGGAAGACTGGAAGAGACGTAATGGAAAAGAGACTTTTTTTCTACCTCAGTTCTTCATTATTATTTTTTTTCTCCTCTTCATGTATCTTGGCTACATTTTCTTAATAATTTATGGAGCTTCCTCGAATTGATTCTTCTCTGCTACTCACTGCATCATTTTACTCACGAGTACCAAGTCATATATGCACACATATCACTAGTCTTATCAATTAAAAAATCCCGTATCGTGCAATACAAATTTGAATGAAATTCGCACTGAAATTGACGTTTTTGGAAAGTTTGTTTACTCTCGTAACCAAGGTATCAACTATTGCTGGCAATACTTTCAGATGTACGAAGTTCCGGGCCCTGATCATAATCTATCAACTTCCAGATATTTCCTGCCGTCATTTAACTTACGATAAAACAAAAAATTTGAATGGATATACAATCACAGCTGTATCATGGATATCTTCAAATGAGGGTTGGGGGCTTGGGAAAAATTATTTTGAAGAGTGGCCTGAAACCAAATTTTTGAGTTTGAGAGCCCTGCGAGCCATCATTATTGCCGTAAATCGAAAAGGAACGATCTTCAATGATAAGTCGTTGCGGAGAAGATACTGCAGACATCATGCTCTTCGCATTTACTCTCGACTCATTCTTGGGTGAACTAGCGCTTTCTCCTCATTTGAGAGGTAATATGATTGCAGTAGTCAAATTGAATGCTGAAGTATCGACTTTGGAAAAGATTCGCCGATTATAGAGCACTCCGGTTCTAATTGGAGCAGCTATTGCTCTTGCTATTCTGTTCTTCATCCTGATCACAATGAATCAAAATTTCGGCTTGGCACTATTGGATATTACAAGGTTGTTGATCTACTCAGGAATTCGAACCGATACAAGTTATCAGCCATTCCGGATTTATTTTTTAATCATGCTCATTTTCATGGTTATTAGTAACGGTGTTTTCAAGGGAAAATCGCTACATTTCTCACTACCCGGGAAAAAGAGAGTAATATTATCAAATCGATCGGTGAATTAACAAAATCGGAATATAAAATATATGCTCAATACGGTACGACACAATTCGCCCGCAAAAACTGTCCCGAATGTGAATTCGAAGAAGTATCGGCCGATGAGTGTATACAATTCGTATTGAATGGCACCAATAATGTTTGTGCCATGACCGAAGACAACTACGAGGCAGACTTCATTCATTGACCTTTAGACTATGTTGAAGAATTATTCAATACAGAGTTGAGCAGCTCAAGTGTCCTCGTGACTGGCCATTACATAATCGCATTAATAATATAATGAAACAGCTGATTGAGTCTGGATTGATTAATTTTTGGGACTTGCGACACTCTAGTGTACCAAGAGCTAAACGTCAGCAACGGAAGCTGAGTGGGCTTCAGCACAGTATCGACCTGTCATGCTTTCCGAATTAGTATTTGTTTTTCACTTCTTGGCAGCAGGTTTATCTCTCTCTAGATTCGTCTTCTTCTTGGAATTATTGTTGGCTAGGTTGTTCAATTCTTAGCTTTGAAAATATCAATCAATGTACCCTAACGCAGAGATGGGCAAATCAAGATCTTTTGGATCCTGGCGATCCTGACCTTTATTAGTGCAGACAATGCGCAGCGTTAATCCTATTACCTGGGTCGGTCCCTGTCCCCCCGACGAACGGTCGTTTTTACTCTACTGAATTTTCTCTCAATTTTTTTTTTCAATATCAAATCGCGCACCTAATTTCGCATTTGATTCTAACTAAAAATGGCAAATCTTCGGGAATTCACTTTTGAAGATTATTTTTTTTTACTTAATTAGGGAGAAAGAATCATAAAATAGCAGTTGAAACTGAATTCCATAGGATTTCCATACATTTCCTGTTTAACCGAGATATATATATTTTTTGAGCAATTCTAGTGCTTCCGAACAGAAAAAACAATAATAGAGATGGATTTAATGCTGCCCGATAAAATCATAATTCCTCCTCGATGTAGAGTAGCAATATCGTGCAATAAACTGAAATATTTCTTGTCCGTCTTACATTTCTATTTAACAAAATTGAGCGGCAAAATTGATCGCGAAAATTGAAGCGGTCGAAGAAAGAAAGAGTTTAGTAATTGAGAATAAAAAGGAGAAAAGTAATCTTCTCGTCATCAATTCTTTCTGAATAACCCTGAAACTGAACGAAGTGGCAAACATGTAGCTAAATGTTTTTCCGTAGACATATCTAAGAATTAACTAAAGAAATAAAAGATCAATCGCGCTATTTCGCTAAATTTTCGAGCTATTTCTTGCGCCGTTTTACTTCTTTTTTTTTTCAATTTTCTCTCCTTCAGTAATGAGCAGGGACCGTCGATTTTTCACTTTTCCGTCATTTTTTTTGCATTGGAAATGCCAATGCTGGAACTAGAGCTGAGAACATATTTTTCTTTCTGCGAAAACCGTTTTTTAACCGAATTTGAATAAGTGAATTTGATTACCATTTTTCTGCGAGAACATGGCCGAAGCTGAGTGCAGTAGCGCAATTAATTCATCCAATTCAATCATCAAATAAGAGAACCGAATACTTCTTTTCCGCAGTTTATTTCTCACAATATGAATCATATCAGAACATCAGATCATCTTTAATGGATGAAAATTTTCTAGAATCAATGATAATATCTCTAAGTAATTACAACCCAGATTTGGAAACATTAGCAGCAAACGCGGGCTCTCATGCGACTAATTAAATTTTTTTATGCTAACCAATTCGAAGAATAAGTACGTTTTCAGCTTCCAAATTTCATTCCCTGAACCTTCTTCCTCCCCTCTCCTGATGGAAGACGCCTACCACCTTCCCGTGGTTTCCATTGAGGAACATTGATAAAATGTTAGCCAAGAGTAGGCAAAATTATAATTAGAAAATAACATCTTCAAATTTAATAAAAGTTGAATAATTCCTTGCCACCATTTCTCGGAGGATATCTTTTGAATTCAGCGAGATAGCACAACTATTACGAGTTTTTTACGCATGTTGAATGGAAATATATCTAAAAAACTTAAAATTATGCGCGTACTCGCACTTAGCTTTCTTTCCAAAATGTCGTCACACCGAAATATTTTCAATTGAAGAATTGGAGGGGGTTACGGTTTATGCCCGGATTAGGCTTCAGGTAGAAGGAGTGCTAATGGGATTAAAGCGCGGAGCTCCCGACTACCTGAAATATGCCCAGGTCTGCCCTAACGGTTTCTTGGTCACGGTTGAAATACTGGCAATTAACATTGATTTCCTGGCAAACGGTCATAAATCGATTGAAGTTTAATATTTTGACGGTGAATAAGAAATCAAAAAATTTTCAAAAGAAAATTCAAAATTTCAAAACTTTTTGATTTTTTTTCTTTCATCTATTTAACCGTTGTCAAACATCATCAATTTTTTTCCAAAAGTTTGACTGTGGGAAACAAAAAAACGGTTCGCTAGATCGATTTGCAATTCCACTGGGTTTTTATGGGTTTTTATGTGACTATGTTGAAGAATCATTCAATACAGAATTTGAGCAGCTCAAGTGTCGTCACACTGCACCCGGTTGTAATACCAATATTTCCCGAATCACTAGGCTAAGAGGTAACAGAAGACCCAGTAAATTTCAAAGTTTCAAACCCATTGTTTAATAATAATTATGATTTTTTGCATTAAATATCAGAAGCACCGACTTTCTAATGTCCTTCCCCAGTCGTTGCCACTCTTCTATGATAAAGATATTGATAAATATCGTCAAACAATTAGTTCAAAAATTTAATATATGAGGCATTCCACACTATTTCACTCGATTTCCGGGTCGTATTTTTTTATTTTGCTCATTTTTGAATATGCTGCTAATATGGTTATCAAAAAACATTTTCTAAGAAAAAAAATAAAAAATTTTTTTTTTACCGAATTATGACCATTTTTGATTTTGGAAAAATGGCACATGTGCTCATTTCTGTGTAACTTCAAATGCCCATATCTTCTTTAATATTAGTCTTATAGAAAAAAAGGTAGAATACTTTTCTCTCGAAAGAAAGTGATACTTAGCAATAAAATTTAGTCCGGAAGTCGAAAGTTGATATTTCTATTTTTTAACAACAAATTCAATAAACAAATGGCCGAAACACATCGTTCTCAACTCTCAGAAAATCTGGAAAAAATATATGTTATGGGTTGAATAATTTTTGATTTTTCTGTGAATTTTCACTTCATTTATTGGAATGGTTGATGAGATATCGTTTTTTTTATGTCTTTGCGTGGTCCGCGGCCGACGCTCGAGAGCCTTGCGCATGCGCACAACGCGCTAGCAGCAGGTCACGTGGGAACTGGCGCGTAAATTACCACGTGACCTGCTGCTAGCGCGCTCTGCGCATGCGCAAGACTCTCAAGCGTTGTCCGCGGACCACGCGAAGATATAAAAAAAACGATATCTCATCAACCATTCCAATGAATAAAGTGAAAATTTACAGAAAAATCAAAAATTATTCAACCCATAACATATATTTTTTCCAGATTTTTTGAGAGTTGAGAACGATGTGTTTCGGCCATTTGTTTATTGAATTTGTTGTTAAAAAATAGAAATATCAACTTTCGACTTCCGGACTAAATTTTATTGCTAAGTATCACTTTCTTTCGAGAGAAAAGTATTCCACCTTTTTTTCTATAAGACTAATATTAAAGAAGATATGGGCATTTGAAGTTACACAGAAATGAGCACATGTGCCATTTTTCCAAAATCGAAAATGGTCATAATTCGGTAAAAAAAAAAAAATTTATTTTTTTTCTTGGAAAATGTTTTTTGATAACCATGTCAGCAGCATATTCAAAAATGAGCAAAGAAAAAAATACGACCCGGAAATCGAGTGAAATAGTGTGGAATGCCTCATATATTGAATTCTTGAACTAATTGTTTGACGATATTTATCAATATCTTTATCATAGAAGAGTGGCAACGACTGGGGAACGACATTAGGAAGTCGTTGCTTCTGATATTTAATGCAAAAAATCATAATTATTACTAAACAATGGGTTTGAAAATTTGAAATTTACTGGGTCTTCCGTTACCCCTTAAAGAAAGTACTCAACGGAATGTTTTTCTGTAGAGAATATCACGGACTACAGGTTCTCATTCAAAATTATTTACCTTCCCCAGACTCTGCGCTAGTCTGAGAAAACTGTGAATTTAATTCTATAACAAAATGAGGACAGGAGATAAGTGAGACTATATAGAATATAATATGAAACATTTTGTTGAGAATTAAAAAAAAGCTTCTAGTGAATTACAACGTTTTTCAATTTACAATTCATTAGTTCCTAGTGCTAACTGTAATAGCAGCAGATCAGGATGATCACTTTGCTCCATATTCATGTGCGACGTTAAAATTCTAATTCTGAATAAAGAAAAATTACTAGAAGAGAAGAAGCATAAGTGGCACATATTTCCTATTCACTTACGTCCTCCTGATCGCGAAAATATCATTTTTATGAATGCAAGTTAATCATCAAAATGGAATGTCTATCTTGATGAACAATGTAGGAAGTAGTCCACATGAGTCATTTCTCCAAAGACACGCGATATAAAATGCTGATTAATGAATTTTAGTATAAAAACTGATGTTAAAGTGTGAATAATGACAGTAGCATTGCAATGATCCATACTGAGCGAACGTTCATGAAGGACAATGGCAATTATGCTAATTCTCTGGTTCCTACTTGCTCTTCTAATTGCTACAGCAAAAGGATTAGGGAAAATACGGGAATCAAATCATTCTTCTGTTAGTGAAGAGATTATGGTTTGTAATTATATTTAACTCAATTTTTATCCATGATTATAACTGTTGTATTCAAGTATTTTGTTCTAATATTTCAGAAAACTATACTAGAATCTTGCTACAGAAGTGACATTTCGGCCAATCCAACTGTTATTTTCGGAGATTTCAACAAATTCATTGATGAAGTATCTATTATTCGGATTAATGATTCCCTAAGTTTTGAATACTATGGGAAATATCAACCCTTGAGGTTCAAAACAAGTAATGTGGTGTTAATGGAAAATTCACCAGAAAAAATGGCATCAGATTTACAATTATTGAAAGGAACACAATTGTGGAATCATCTGGTCCCATTTTTCATTGTCGGGCAGAACACAACCTCATGTGAAAATTCAAAAAACATTCTAGCTACAATGTGGAAGATGGAGATTCTCAATTCCATTTATATTTGTGCTAATCTGATCAATAATACATCAGCATTGTACACACTGAATCCAATAACAAATTATGCACCACATCCCTGGAAAAGAATTGAAGAACTCGATCATTTGAATGTCTATCATCAGAATTTCGATGCTAGTAAGTAATTCGATATTTTGATACGAAAATCCTCAAGTTCATGATGATCTATTAAATTCCAGATATTTCCTGCACACACTTAACTTACGATAAAACACAAATTCTGAATGGATATACAATAACAGCTGTATCATGGGAAGGGCCAAATGAGGGTTGGGAGTTTGGAAAAAACTATTTTGAAGAGTGGGCTGCGAACGGATATGTAGGTTATAGAGTCCTGCGAACCTTCGTAATAGCATTGAATGCAACTGGCCGGATTGAGATTGAGCTAGAAGAGTCCTCAATGATAAGTCGTTGCGGAAATGGTACCACAGACATTATGCTCCTTGCATTTACTCTTGGCTCATTCCTCGGCGAACCAGCGCTTTTTCCTCATTTAAGAAGTGATATGATTGCAATAGTCAAATTAGAAGCAGAAGTATCGACTTTGGAAAAGATTTGCCGATTGTGGAGCCCTCAGGTTTTGATTACAGCAGCTGTTGCTCTTGTGATCCTATTCCTAATCCTGATCATAATGAATCGGAATTTTGGCTCGGCACTATTGGATATCACAAGATTGTTGACCTACTCAGCAATTCAAACCGATACAAGTTATCAGTCATTCCGAATTTATTTTACAACCATGCTCATCTTCATGGTTATTTCAGACGGTGTTTTTCAAGGGAGAATTGCCGCATTTCTTACTACACGGGAAAGAAGGGGAACTATCAAATCGATCGATGAATTAACAGAATCTGAATATCAAATGTATGCTCACTATGGTACGTCAGTATTCGCCAAGACAAAATGTCCCAAATGTCAATTCAAAGAAGTATTCATGAATGACTGCATACAATTCGTATTAAATGGTACCAATAATGTTTGTGCCTTGGCTAAACCTTACTACGAAGAAAAATTCATCCATTTACCTCTGGACTATGTTGAAGAGTCATTCAATGTAGCATTTGAACAGTTCAAGTGTCGTCGTAACTGGCCATTACATAATCGTATTAATAAAATGATGATGCATCTGGTCGAATCTGGATTGATCGATTTTTGGAACTCGCAAAACACTGGCTTACAGATAGCCAAACGACAGGCAACTAGAGCTGAGTGGGCTTCAGCACAGTATCGACCTGTCACACTTCCCAAGTTAGAATTTGCTTTTCACTTATTGGCAGCAGGTTTATCTCTCTCTACCTTCGCCTTCTTCTTGGAACTATTGCGAGCAAGATTGTGAGATTCTTAATGCTTGAGATATCAATTCATGTAATAGGGAAAAAGGAAAGAGAAAGGACATGAGATGTGAAGTGGCCACATTTTAGTTTTATTTATTTATTGGGAGCAACAACAGTATTGATGTTTAGTATTCTAAAATTCACTTGAAATCAGTACAAATATTTGTGATAGGTTCCTTTAGATGATTCCATTCTAGAGCTAGGGGAATTTCTGTTAGCACATAGGACAAACTTCATTTTTGGTAATTTTTTGAAAAATCGACTTCATCAGCCGAAAAAAATGACTTCGACCTTTTCCAAAATTGAAAAGTTCACCTTTCCAGGAATATCTCCAGTTGTATCGATCGTTGCAGCTTGCTCATCCTAAGTAATTTGTATTATTTCATCGATATGTATTTCATCACTCAGTTTTTCAAATAAAATTCAAAAAATTGAAAATTAAAAAAATGACTTCTTGTGAATTTTAACTTCCTTTAATCTATAGTTCACGAATTCCCAGTGCTAGCTGTAATAGGAGCATATCAAAATGATCATTTAATTGATTTTAATCATTTGCTTCACTTCATGTTCCACGTCGAAACTATAATTTCTAGTTTTGAGAAGGGGCTGGCTATTCGTACATTACAAATTCTAGGATATTCAAGAAAAAATTGGATAGTGCTACACCGGGAGTCGAATCCAGGATCTTCCGATATCACGTCAGGTGCTCTCCTTCTTTTTTCAAGTTCATTAAATTGAAAGAGTTACATTATTGGGGGAATAATCAAATGTATACTCCCTACGGTACGTCATTATTCACCAAGACAAATCTTCCCAAGTGTCAATTCAAAGAAGTACAGTTGGAGAACTGTATAGGGGAGGATGGAGCACGACGGCCCACCTCTAAAATTCGGTAAAATTTTATGTTTTATTTTTCGCCAAATTGAGATATCTTTGATGGATTCCGTGATTTATAGGCGGATCCACGAATACCAGGGCAGAATGGACCACCATAAAGAGAAATGGCAAAAAAAAATTCTCCTTCTTTTCAAATAATAATGAAATTCATTTTTTCATTTATTTTCAGACTAATGCACTATATCCGAAGGGGGGGGGGGAGAATTCATCATCAAGAAACATTGATTTTTCTTTTCAATAAATTTGAAAAATTGAAACAAACAGAATTATCTATCATCTAAAAAATTTTAAAAATTAATTTCTTGTTGATGGCGGAAATGATATTTTTTAGAGGCTAAATAGAGTCTATTATGATGAAGACAATGAAAATCGTTTTAAAATCACTAAATACTTCAAAGACGTGATCATTTGACGATAAACTATTTTTTTTACCAAATTTTTGAGGAGAGACGTCACACTACTCCCTCCCCTACTAATTACAAAGTGTGTCCTTCACTCGACTCGAATACCCATTCCACGCGTTTTTGACTCGTTTCGATTTGTGCACTTGTGATTTGCTAATATTGGATGACAATAAACGATAAAATCCACTTGAAAGAAATACTTCGATTTTTCACCGATCTTTTTCTGAGACTATCTCGGAAATCCCTGGGGATATGCTTTTTTCGCCGTTAGCTTTTTTCGTAGATAATTTCAAAAGCTACACAAAAGGATTGGAGCTGAGAGGGCGTATCTTTATTAGTTTTCGAGCTATTCTCAATAAATAATAGGAAACATTGTTTTCTTTTGTTTTTCGCTATTTTTTGTGCACGTTTCAGAGTCTAATGATCAAAGTGAAGTGGAATTCATTGCATCAGTCATTGATGAGATCATTTTACTTCCATTTTGTATATAATCGAATTGATTTTGGGCTCCAAATATCAAATAAAAATTGGATAATTTGAAATTTAAATTGAAAAATTGGATTTTTATCGATTTTTTTTGAGAATATCTCGGAAACTAACAGAGATGAAGCAATATATCAAAGGTATTTGAGAAGGGCTTTCTTTTGCTAGGAAAGAGGAACAGTTTATATCAGCTATATATACCATTCATATAAATACACCATTTCACTTCTTTTGTAAAATCACAATTTCACGACTCAATTCTTTCTACCACTTCGTGACTGAATTCAATTGCAGAGAAGTGAAACAGAATACAGCGATTTTTTTCTGATTAGAAATTTATTACTCTCATTATTGACGAAATTTGTACAAAAATGTGGAGAAATCAAAAAAATATAAACTTCAAGGAAATCTTGAAAAATAATTTTTCAAATTGTAGTTTGTCTAACCAATTGTTTTTCCACTATTTCAATGATGAAATTTTGCTATAAAGTGAATCGTTTACTATTTCTGAGAAAGATGTTATCAATTCAAACCTATTTTCAAGATACTTATTGGAAAAAAAAACTTAATATTGACATAAAAATATTGATATGTAATTGCATGTGTATAAACAAAAGTTACAATTTATCGATTCTCATTACAAAATATTCATATGGTGCTTATACTCTTCATTTTTAAGTGCAGTACAAGTTGAATGAGTGGCTCAACAATCGTATTTCGAGTACAAAATACCTCATATCTATCTAGAAACGTAGAATAAGAGAAAGTATGAAAGGAAATATTTTCAGCTTCATATTTTTCATAAAAATGAAAAGTTTTTTCAAAAACGCAAATGAATTAAACATGTTCAAAAAGTTGAACACATCTTTACAGATCAAAAATATCATTGAGATTTTAATATGCTCGGTGAAGAATACTTTGATTATCATTAATATTATTTCCATATGAATCATTTATGTAACGGGAATAAATGTCCTCATTTTCTTGCCATAACAGATTTAACGTCTTTTTCACTCTCCCTTAAAAAAAATCGTCATAGTAAATGCTATAGGGTATTTCCCATAATAATGCTGCCCTTGCCCATGACTTTGAGTACGAAGCGAAAAACACTTGTACGCAATTGAGGGAATGTATTTTTAGAGAGTTCAGTAGCGGAGAGATGAAACAGAATGACTCAATTCATTTTGGCGATCATTTCTTGAAAATATTTTGCAGCTATGAAATTCTATACAAAAAATACATTCGAGTAGAATTCCTACCTCTATCTCGCTTAGTTTCAGAAATAACTAAAATATGAAATTAAGATAAAAGAAAAATAGCTTTTAGTAAATTACAACGTTCTTCAATCTAGAATTTATTAGTGCTAAGTGCTAACTGCAATAGTAGCATATCATGATGATCATTTCGCTCTATATTCATATGCCACGTCAAAACTCTAGATGAGTAAAAAAAACCCTAGAAGAGTAGGGGCATAAGTAGCACATAGTCCCTATTCACTTAGGTCCTCCTGATTCTGACCATATACGTTCCACGTGTCTGAATTAATCATCAAAATGGAATAAATATTCCATTTTGATGAAGAATGGAGGAAATAGTTCACATGACTCATTTCTCTAAAGACACGCAATATAAAATGCTGATCAATGACGTTGAGGGTAAAAACTAATGTTAAAGTGTAAATGATGACAGTATTATCGCAATAGTCGATACTGAGTAGAAGTTTACAAAGGACAATGGAGATTATGCTAATCTATTGGTTCTTACTTGCTCTTGTGACTGCTGGAACAGAAGGATTAGTTAGTGAGGAAATTATGGTTTGTCATTGAATTCAACTCAATTTCTATCCATGATGATAACTGTTAGATTCAAACATTTCGTGTGAATATTTCAGAAAACAATACTAGAATCTTGCTACAAAAGTAACAATTCATCCAATCCAACTCTTATTTTTGGAGATTTCAACAAATTCATTGATCAAGTATCGATTATTCGGATCGACAATTCCCTGAGTTTTGAGTATTATGGAGCATATGAACCATTGAGATTCAAAGTGAGTAATGTAGTATTCATGGAGAATTCACCAGAAAAATTGGCATCAGATCTGCAATTATTGGAAGGAACGCAATTGTGGGATCATATGGTCCCGTTCTTTATTGTCGGCCTGAACACAGCATCGTGTGACAATTCAAAAAATATTCTGGCTACAATGTGGAGGATACAGATCCTCAATTCCGTTTACATTTGTGCTAATCTAATCAATAATACAGCAGCATTGTATACATTGAATCCAATAACAAATTATGCACCATATCCCTGGAAAAGAATTGAACAATTTAATGATTTAAATATCTATCGTCAGAATTTCGATGCTGGTAAGTAATTTCAGATTTTTATAAGAAAGTTCTTAAGTTCATGATGATCTATCAACTTCCAGATATTTCCTGCCTACACTTAACTTACGATAAAACAAAAATTTTGAATGGATATACAGTAACAGCTACATCATGGGAAAATCCAAATGAGGGTTGGGAGCTTGGGACAAACTATTTTGAAAAATGGGCTGCGAACCCACATGTAGATTATAGAGTCCTGCGAGCCTTGATAATAGCATTGAATGCAACTGGCCGGGTTGAGATTGAAACAGAACAGTCCTCAATGATAAGTCGTTGCGACGAAGGTACCACAGACATTATGCTCCTTCCATTTAGTCTCGGCTCATTTTTCGGTGAACCAGCGCTTTTTCCTCATTTAAGACGTGATATGATTGCAATAGTCAAATTGGAAGCAGAAGTATCGACTTTGGAAAAGATTGGCAAATTGTGGAGCACTCCAGTTTTGATTACATCAGCTGTTGCTTTTGCTATTCTGTTCCTAATCCTGATCACAATGAATCGCAATTTCGGCTTGGCACTATTGAACATTACAAGATTATTGACCTACACAGCGATTCGAACCAATACAAGTCATCAGTCATTCCGAATTTATTTTACAACCATGCTAATCCTCATGGTTATTAGTAACGGCGTTTTCCAAGGAAAAATCGCTGCATTCCTTACTACAAGAGAGAGAGGAAATACCATCAAATCGATCGGTGAATTAACAAAATCCGGATTTCAAATGTATGCTCACTACGGTACGTCAATATTCGCCAAGACAAACTGTCCCAAATGTCAATTCAAAGAAGTATCCATGGATGACTGTATACAATTCGTATTAAATGGTACCAAGAATGTTTGTGCTATGGCCAAACCATACTACGAGGCAGAATTCATTGATTTACCTCTGGATTATGTTAAAGAGTCATTCAATGTAGCATTCGAACAGTTGAACTGTCGTCGTAACTGGCCATTACATAATCGCATTAATAATATGATGATGCATCTGGTTGAATCTGGATTGATAAATTTTTGGAACGCCCAAATAACTAGCTTACAGAAAGCCAAACGTCAGGCAACCACAGCTGAGTGGGCTTCAGCACAGTATCGACCTGTTACACTTCCCAAGTTAGAATTTGCTTTTCACTTATTGGCAGCAGGTTTATCTCTCTCTACCTTCGTCTTCTTCTTGGAATTATTGTGGGCAAGGCTGCATAATTGAAGATATTAATCAATGCAATAGGAAGAAAGGTAGGAAAAAAGTACATGAGAGCTGAAACGAACTCATTTTAGTTTAGATGTTTTGTATTATGAAAATCGTTCGGAGTCAGTGAAAATATTCGACATAGATTTCTTTTGATGGTTCCAGTGAAGAGATGAGGGAATTTCTGTTAGGAAACATGTGCCAAAATTGATTTTTGAAATTTTTTCGAAAAATCAACTCTTTTAGCTGGAAATAGAGGTTTCATTGGTCGTAGAGACTTGGAACCGATTTAAAATGAATGGTGAGATCATTTGCCATTAACGTAGTACCGCCGATACTGCCCTAGTCAATGGTTATGGTATCTCGCTTGAATCATGCAGTGTTTACACACTAGATAGCGTTCCGAATGAGTAAGAGAGAGGAAGAACATATAAAAAGTACAGTTTTCATAGTTATTCACTAATTACTGCTATCACACGCTCGGAACCTGTATTTTCAAGGTTCTGAAATGTTTTAGATATAATTTTATATCACTGCACTTTTTTTTATTCAAATCGGAACGGTCAGTTTTGTAAAATATGAGAAAATGTGCGATTTCCCATAAGGCTCAATGTTAAAGTCGTGAGATTTCAAGTGTCAATATCTTTTGACTCGATCTCGCTAGCCCTCTAAAAATTTAACTGGATCATTATCTTATCATAATCTACGAGTGTACCAAATTTCAAAATTTTCGGAACGGTCAATCTAGTACTGACGGTACGACCTTGATTTATGTGGTTCTCAAGTTTTCGATACTGACTTTCATCAAATGAGTTATAAGCCACTAAAAAAATTTATAAATCTTCATTAAGAGCCGCACAAATCGATGGAAAATAATTTCACTTTCCATTTAAGATAGATTCCGGGTCACTATATTCTCAACAAAAAAAAATAATCCCCACAAATGAGAAAGGTTTTGACCTATCATTCATCCTTGAAAAAGTAGACTTTCCAAAACGCAAGGATTCAATGCTGATATATGTTTTCCACCGGAAATTTGCTCAGCTTTCCAACGCCATCATTTTGAAAGAGTTATCTCAAGCCGATTCATTGTAATGTTCATTTCACCCCATCTTTCTCTTCATTCTAGATAATTTAAACCATTTTATCAACATGTATTCTATCACTCTATATTCGAACAAAATTTGATGCAGTGTTCAAATTTTCTTTTTCAATAAAATGCATACTAAGAGCATCTAACTGAATTTTGCCACAAATTCAAATGTTGGCTGCTGATAAAGAGGAAGTCGAGTTTTATATGGCATCATCATTTTCGTTCTTTTTTTCTCATTTTTCCAGTACTGTACATAGTTTCCTCTTTTTGCACATCCCTCCCCATTACCCCATTCCAGTTTCCATTTTCCAGTTTTCAGTACTGTACCGCATTCGCAATTAGGACTTCGAGAAAACCTCTATGAAGAAAACCTCAGCCGGTACAGGCGTCTCCCATTTTTCCCGAGAGACTCCCGCTCGGTGTGACCATGGTCTGACTGCAGTCAAGCGTGCAAATTTTTCCCCGCAACTGGGATCGTGAACCCGGGACCCTCGGACCCTCATTTTCCTTCTTTATTGGAAGATTTCTAATACGTGAGCCACGTAGTGGATATTGTTGATTTCCTTTCGTAGTCACTTTTTGATGCTCTGGAATTTGCATTCCTCCTTTTCACATGATTGTTTTGTCATTAATTTGTCCATTTATATGATAAAATAAATTTCTATACCCTAACACTTTTGAGGATGCTGCAAAAATTCCGTAATTATACCGTATAATTACCATATTTATAGAGTATTATTGCAGTTTGAATATAGATATTTTTCAGTACAATTTGCAACTTTTCATCGTAACTTTACAGCATTACTACGATAACCTTATAGCATTACAGTGGTAATTTCACGGCATTATTCTGTTTAAAAAACTTCTGTTTAAAGAATTGCACCTATACGCTAGAGAATCCAGAACAGAGAATATCACAAAATGACGGATGGCCTCCACGTGGCTCACGAGCTACAATAAATTCTCACCTTCAAATGTGGCAATAAGATTATGATGCCATGTAAAAAATATTCTCATAATTTTTCATTATCTTTATACAAAAAAAAATTCCAATTCTTCAACACGTACATATACTCGAGATCATCCTAGACTGATAATCGTTTTTTATATAGAACAAAGTATTCAAAGTTCTAAGTTTAAAAAAATTGAATATATTTGTTTTTCTAATTTCTCAATACTTATAACTCATTTAAGGTTTATTGTAATGAGAACTTTATGTGCTCATTCCTTATTCATTTTGAAAAAGGCTAGCAATAATCGAGAGAAAATAGAACAATCGATTGAGGAATGAAAAAACCTACACACTTATTTTCTACGCATTTTGAGAAATTTTAAACTGTATTTCTGATATATTATACTTTGCGTGTCTTGTGCAAGTAGCGTGCGCCTTTGAAAAATGCTAGCAATCATCGAGGAAAAAATGGAACAGTCGATTGAACGAAGAAAAAACTTACCCGTGGATTCTCTCTTGCATCCTCAATTTCACTTCTATGCAAAATTCCAAGTTTCTACAATCATCAATTCACTCTTCGGAACTTTTATGAATTTTCCTGATTTTAGTGAATTTTTTGAAAATGATTCTCATTTGTATCTCTATTACTGCTGAATAAAGATTTGCTGCTAAATGAAAATACCAAGGTCTCATCATTATTTCTCTTCACTAGCTATCAGTTTTTTTTGGACTAAGGCTGAGTTCGGGGAAGGATAAACTCGAGTTAGCTAACTTGACTCTGAAGTTAACGTTAAAGTTAGCTACCCCCTCTACTGACGCAAATGTAAGGGAAAGCCCTTTATTGTGGAGGAGGTCGCTAACTACAGCTTTCACTTCAGAGTCAAGTTAGCTAATTCGAGTTTAGCGTTCCCCGAACTCAGCCGAAGTCAACAGAACTTCCTCTCAAACGAAGGGCATGTAGAGTTAGCTCGACTTAAGGGGTAACACCACTCACACAGAAAACACTGAGCGTAGAAGACGCACAGAAGTGCGTCACCACTGCACATGTGTGCGTACTTCACGTTCTTACAATCAAACGTGATGTACGCACACGTGTGCGTGATGTACGCACACTTGTGCGTGATCTGCGCACACTTGTGCGTGATCTACGCACACTTGTGCGTGATCTACGCACAGAAGTGCGTGATCTACGCACAGCTGTGCGTGATGTACGCACAGCTGTGCGTGATGTACGCACAGCTGTGCGTGATGTACGCACAGCTGTGCGTGATGTCGACACACGGTAAATAAGCGAAATAGACGTTAATATGGGATCAGGAGGGAGTTTTTCTAGTTTTTCGTGATTATCTCGGTGAATAAACGAGATAGAGTGAAATAGATATCGTCGCCTTAGAGTGAAAGGGGCGTAAGTGCCATTCTTCCCGATTTTTTTTTTCAAAATAACAAAAAGGCGTATCTCCACTAATATTGCTCCAATAGGCTTTCCAAGGCCTTTTCCGCAATATTAGTAAAAAAATAAAAAATAATAACACATAAGCGTAAGTACCACTGACTAATAACAAAGGGGCGTAAGTGCCGGAGATACGCCTCTTTGTTTTTAGTGTTTTCATTGGATTTTCCCTAATTATCGGGAAAAAACTAATAACAAAAAGGCGTAAGTGCCGGAGATACGCCCCTTTGTTTTTAGTGTTTTCATTGAATTTTCTTTAATCATCGGAAAAAAATTAAAAACAAAAAGGCGTAAGTGCCAAAATCCAGATGAGAAAACCTAAAAACAAAAGATCGTAACTCCGAATATTCTCATGAGATAAAAAAAATTATAAAAACAAAGAGGCGTCAGTGCGGAGATACGTCCCTTTCATTTTAAAATTGGTAGTTACGCCACTTTGTTATTTCAATTTTCAATTATCCGATTAATGTTCCAGAGGCCATAAAAAAAATTTTGGAATGATAAGTGGACATACGCCCCTTTCACACCAGAATTTCGTGTTTTTGGCACTTACGCCCCATTCACTCTAAGGCGACGATATCAATATTGAATCAGGAGAGAGTTTTTTCAGTTTTTCGCTATCATCTCGGTAAATAAGCGAGATACAGCGAAATGGACGTTAATATGGGATCATCGGGAAGTTTTTCCAGTTTCTCGCGATTATCTCGGCGAATAAGCGAGATAGAGCGGAATGGACGTTGATATAAGAGCAGGAGGGAGTTTTTCCAGTTTTACGTGATTATCTCGATGAATAAGCGAGATAGAGTGGAATGGACGTTAATTTGGGAGCAGGAGGGAGTTTGTCCAGTTTTTCGTGATTATTTCGGTGAATAAGCGAGATTGAGCCAAATGGACGTTAATTTGGGATCAGGAGGGAGTTTGTCCAGCTTATCGCGATTATCTCGGTGAATAAGCGAGATAGAGCGAAATGGACGTCAATATGAGATCACCAGGGAGCTCTTTCAATTTTTCGTGATTATCTCGGTGAATAAGCGAGATGGGGTGAAATGGACGTTAATATGAGATCACCAGGGAGTTTTTCCAGTTTTTCGTCATTCTCTTAGTGAATAAGCGAGATACAGCGAAGTGCACGTCAATTTAGGATCAGGAGGGAGTTTATTAGATTTTCCACGACTATAGCGGTGAATAAGTGAAATAGAGCGAAATGCACGTTAATTTGGGATCAAAAGGACATTATTTCATGTGAAAACTTCCTCATAATTCCATATGTCTACTTCGCTCTATCTCGCTTATTCACCAATATAGTCGCGAAAAAGTGAAAAGACTCCCTCCTGATACTAAGTTAACGTCCATTCCGCTTTCTCTCGCTTATTCACCGAGATAATCACGAAAAACTAAAAGAGCTCCCTGGTGATCTCATATTGACGTCCATTTCGCTCTATCTCACTTATTCACCGAGATAATCGCGAAAAACTGGAAAAACTCCCCGATGATCCCATATTAACGTCCATTTCGCTCTATCTCGTTATTCATCGAGATAATAACGTAAAACTCCCTCCTGCTTCCATCTTAACATCCATTCCGCTCTATCTCGCTTATTCACCGAGATGATCGCGAAAAACTGGGAAAACTCCCCGATGATCCCATATTGACGTCCATTTCGCTCCATCTCGCTTATTTACCGAGATAATCACGAAGAACTGAAAAGTCTCCCTCCTGCTCCCAAATTAACGTCCATTCCGCTCTATCTCGCTTATTCACCTAGATAATCGCGAAAAACTGGAAAACTCCCCGATGATCCCATATTAACGTCCATTTCGCTCTATCTCGCTTATTTACCGAGATGATAGCGAAAAACTGAAAAAACTCTCTCCTGATTCAATATTGGTATCAATTTCGCTCTATCTCGCTTATTCATCGAGATAATCACGTAAAGCTCCCTCCTGCTTCCATCTTAACATCCATTCCGCTCTATCTCGCTTATTCACCGAGATGATCGCGAAAAACTGGAAAAACTCTCCGATGATCCCATATTAACGTCTATTTCGCTTTATTTCGCTTATTTACCGTGTGTCGATATCACGCACAACTGTGCGTACATCACGCACAACTGTGCGTACATCACGCACAAGTGTGCGCAGATCACACACAAGTGTGCGTAGATCACGCAAGAAGAGTGCGTACATCACGCACACGTGTGCGTACATCACGCACCGAGTGTGCGTACATCACGTTCGATTGTGAGAACGTGAAGTACGCACACATGTGCAGTGATTACGCACTTCTGCGCGTCTTCTACGCTCAGTGTTTTCTGTGTGCTGTAAAAGTCTAAAAAAGGCGTTTTTTGTTTTTTTTTCTATAGAAAAAGTGGCAATAAGATAATGATATTTGAGGGAGAGATTGAACATATATTTGAGTCTTCAGGAAAAAAAATTCATCAAAAAATATCAAAAAATGACAACACAAGAGCCATTCTTGCGAGGCCCCTCGAATTTAAAACACTCTGCGGCACGCTGTGTAACTGGTGCAAATTTCAATTGAAGAAAAATGGCTCAGTCTAGGTACACATAGCTACAGAAATATGTAGGGGATTTCGAAAATATTGTTTTTTGGGAGATTGGTGACCATTCGAATGAAAAAATTCAAATTTCGGCCAAAAAACCGGCAATTTTGTATCAATAAAAAATGTGCAAATCAATTTTTTTTAAATCCCCTACGTATTTCTGTTCGAAATATTGTTTTCAAGATGCTGTGGGAAATTCAAATGAAAATAATAAAAATTATTGGAGTTAGGCTTGGGAAAAATTCAAGATTTTATGTGAAATAATGGGTTTTAGGTGATAACTTTTCTTGCCCTTATTCTGGAAGGCCCAAACTAATTTCTAAAGCAAGGAAATGAAAATCGATTTTTTGAAAATTTTATAGTGGTGTTACCCCTTAAGGTAGTTTCCCAGAGATCTCGGTCACAGTTAACCCCCGTTTTTTCCCTTATTTTGAAAGATCATATTTTTTACATTTTTCTGTGCAATTCGAGTCACCCTAGCCATCTAGTTTATTAGAAATTAATTACCAAAGTTGCTCAAAATAACATTGATGGAATAGCAAAAAGCCCGAATACAGCCGGAAGTCGGTTATTTGCGCGAAAATGACACAGTTCACCTATAAAAAAAATTCTCATAAGAAACAATAAAATTTGAGCTTCAAAAGTTCATCAAAAGAATAGTGTTTGCAGTGCCGTTTCTTTCCAAGGATTTTTTATAATAAATAACCGCACTACTGTCTCACTCAGATGTTGGTGGCTCTCACTCTTTTCGCAGAGCGAACGTGCTGCTCTAGAGATTTTTTCCCCGAGACTAATGCTCATGTCAAAAATGGTAAATAAAAAGTCAAAAACATACGAGAGTATCTAAAATTTTTCTCTTCTCCATTTCGCTACTGAATTTAGTAGCTGAGAAGTAAAACACAATAAATTTATATTTTTTGAGAATATTTCGCAAAATAAGGGAAATATAGCAATTCTGCCCTTAGCCCTTGGTTTCCGAGATATTCTCCAGGAAGAAATGGAAAAAAAAGATTTATTTCGTCTTACCTCTTTAGTACTGAATTCTGAAAAATTATTCATACTATTTTTTTTTTTCATATTTTTCAAACTTCAGTTCCTTTTGTATGAACCATAATTGAAAATTCACTATTATTACTTTTGATGAAATCCCAACAAAAATGTGGGGAAATCATAGAATTGTAAGCTTTAAAGGATTTTTTTTTCTTCAAAGAAATAGTGACATTGTAAATTTTGAAGAAATAGTTTTTTAAATTGTATTTCGTCCAATCAATTGTTTTTTCCTTGTTTTTCAGTGATAAAGTTTCACTATAAAATGAATTGTTTACTATTTCTGAGAAAGATGTTATCACCTCAAAAGTGTTTTCAGGATATTTATTAAAAAAAAGAAAAATTCAATATTGACATAAAAATATTTATATGTAATTACTTGTACAAAAACAAAAGCTACAATACATGGATTCTCATTACAAAATATCCATACTGTACTTATACACTTTAATTTATCTGCAGTACAAGTTGAATAAATGTCTTAACAATTGTATTCCAAATAGAAAATACCTCACGTCTATTTAGAAATGTAAAATCATAGGAAGTATGAAGGAAAATACTTTCAGCTTTATGTGCTTCATAAAAATGAAAAGTTTTTTTTAGAGTCTAATATGAATTAAACATTTTCAAAAAGTTGGACGCATTTTTTTCAATCAAAAATATCATTTACAGTTCAAGTTGCATTTTGAAGAACACTTTAATTATTATTAATATTATTTCAATATAAATCACGTGTTTAGCAGGAATAAATGTCCTTATTTTTTTGCCATAGCAGATTAAGCGTGTTTCTCACTCTTCCTTAAGAAAAATCGTAATAGTAAATGCTATGGATGCATTTTCAATGAAAATAATGCTGCCCTTGACCATGACCTTGAGTACGAAGCGAAAAAAAATTCGCACTCAATTAAGTTAATGTACTTTCATACATTTCAGTAACGAAGAGATGAAACAGAATAACTAGATTTGGTCTGCCGATCGTTTTTTGCAAATATCTCGAGATAGGCCGATTTTGTCCTATTTTTTTTATGTAGTTGTTAAAATCTTCTATAAAAAAAGATTTTTGTGAAATTGAGCTATCTCGCTTAACTTCTTGAATATCCTCAAAGAAACAGATGACAGAAAAATAGAATTATCCGATTTTACCTCTTCCCTATTGATTCATGTTATTTTTTTTTGTTTTTTTCTTATATTTTAATATATTTTCCAAAGGTTTCATAAGCTTATTTAATTCTCGTATTGGCCGAGGTAGGCATTGCAAGCTGGACAGTAGTGTTTCTTCGCCACACAGGAGTCCATGCAGTATGGACATGGGGCACATGGCCAACATCTGGAAATAAAAATCGAATATTAATTAGAGAGAAAAAATGTAAAAAATTGGAATGTGTCGAACGAACGGGAGCTTCAGTACCGTTAGATTGCTCCATAAAATTCGCTTTGAAATTCAGTAGTCAAGAGATAAGAGCTCATTCATTTTTTGCGAATATCTTGGAAACTAAAAGAGATAACGCGTTTTTGTCCGAATTCCTTTTTGTAGCTCTTGAAATTCTCTACAAAAGAAAATTGAAGAAAAATGGAACAATCGATTGAGCGGAGGAAAAACTTACAGCTTATTTATTCAGACGTGGCTATTCATACATTACACTTAAAAGTCACTAAAGTATAGTATATCAATAAAATAAAATTTAAAATTTAATTAAATCACTGCAGGATGGGCAGTGGTGGGGATATGACCGTATGTGTGATGTTTCAAAGCAATTCGAATGGAAATTTGGCATAGGACTGGATAGCTTAATCGGTAGAGCGCCCAACGTGTTAATCAATGTAAATAATGTAGATAGTTAGTATAAGTATAGATTTAAGGATAAATTATTAAGACTGTACTTTTTTCCCCTTGTAAAAGGACAAATGGGGGAATTTTCATACAGTACGAAAAACTGAATATTAGAAGCCAACAGTGCCTTAGGCCAATAAAAAAAAAATAACTAAAAACACTAAGTACTGTATGTATAAAAACTGCTAAAAGACGAGAAAATGACAATTAGTCATCAATCTTTTTAAAAGTAGAGTGCCTGACGCGACATCGGAAGATCCTGGGTTTAACTCGCGGTGCAGCACTATCCAATTTTTTCTTGAATATCCTTGAATTTGTAATGTACGAATAGCCAGCCCATATTTATCCATCATTTTAGAAAATGCTAGTGATTGCTATCGAGAAAAAAAATCGATTGAACAAGGGAAAAACCTGCACGTGGATGCTATCTTGTATTTTGTATTTCACCTTCATGCTAGACTTCAAGTTCTTACAATAATGCATCCATCCTTTTGAACTTCTATGAATTTTTCTGATTTTAATTATTTTACGAAAACTTCATTTTTTCTCATATTTCTATTGCTGCTGAAAGCTGATTCACTTCCAACGTAAAGGATTGCGACAAAATCACGCTATTCCCTTTAATTTCTAAAATATTCATAAAAAATGAATGACAAAGAAAAAAATATTCTACTTCCTTACAATTGAAATAATTGCAAAATCTTTGTAATGTTAACAATAGAAAAAAGAAAAATTAATGATTATGGTGACATTTTTATTGTATACAATAGTAATGACAAAGCAGCAGTTTCATAAAATATTATTTTTTCCGCCTGAAAGCAACGTTAATCGATAATTTCTCGCTGTTGCGATAAACTCACTCTCACGCGACCAACGTACAGGATTAATGAAAATTCAAACAAAAAATTTTCCATCAACAGTACTTGTGGTATCCCTAGCCTTTAATATTATTTTTAACCTCCACGATAATCATTCGGAATCAGATACGATAAGAAATCATTTTCATCGGATGACTCATCGATCAATCAATTTTCACAGATTACTCCGAAACTGATTTACGTCACACCAATCATTTTTAAGTAATTACTCATCGGTCGAGGAGAGAAAAAAAAATTATCTGATAACGCTCGCGTTATTTTTTTGAAACTATAATTTCATGTTATTTTATTACTCACCCAATCAAACAGAGGAGAAGAGCAAAAAGATGAGTTTTAGTATTCGCTTCGTTCTCAACTCGTGTAGAAATATCAGCATGACAATGAGGACAACTCATTCGCTGACTTTCTGGCCCAAGAGCTGCTTGATGAACAATTACAATACCTGAAACAATTTTCAAAAACAGAGATAATTAACAAAATGCAAGTATTGGATCGCATACAATGAAAATTCTTCGATTTTTGAAATTTTTTGGTTCAGAATATTACAGAAAATATCTGCAGATCTGATGGAGATATAGAATACTAATTTTATCAAGGAGAAAGTTCAAACTGAAGAGGTAAAATAGGATAAGTCCATTTTCGTGTTATTCATTTTTCTGAAATATTTTTGAAATTAAGTGAGATAGGGCAATTTCGCCTGATCATTTTTGGAGAAAATTTCAAGAGCAAAAATGAGAATTGGGACAAAATTGCCTTATCTCACTTAGTTTCCGGGATATTCAATAGATATGAAATCACTAGTGAAGAGTAAAACAGAAAATAATGGAAATAGTGCGATTTTACCGTCATTCTCTTCTGTAGTAGGTGGAATTCTCTACGGAAAAGATAAGGGCAATATTGTGCTATCTCGCGACATATTTTCAAAAAAGCAAATAGCAAGAAGAATGAATTTATTCAGTATTTAGTAATAAATAAATTCGTCGATGAAATTAAATAATATTCACCTGGTCCACCCGGTGCATTTTGTGGTGGTCCAGCAGTGTATGGAGGTGGTGGTATAAATCCTGGTGGTGGTGCTTGTTTATCCATCTCTGACGATTTATTTAAAATACCTGAAGATGAAAAATAAAATTGAAAAATGAATATTTTGAATAAATTTCACTGCTTGAGAAATTTGTACTGAACGTTACAACGTTAGAACTGCAGTAAAATACGGCAGATATCACACATTCTGTGCCACGTTATCGTCAGGTTCGTTCCACCGATAACAACGTAATAAATTCAACATTCATCCCATTTAAAAAAAAAAAAAGTCAAAATATATGGAGTAAATACCGATGAATTTTTGTCAACTGTTTGCAATATGTGACTCAACAATTGAGTAAATTTTGTGATTTTCAGGCACTCAAGAAGAGGGAGAGAGAGAGAAACGAGAGATCATAAAAACCCGATGACGTAATTCAAAAAACGTCAGAGTACATGGAAGTGAGCTTATCATTATCACAATTTCATATTGTATTTAAAAAAAAAAAGAAATAAATGAAAAATTGATTCAACAGGAAATCGAGATAACTCATTATTTCTCTCCTCGTATTTTTTCTATTAATTATCAACAATTCGTAATTTTTTTCCCTCTCGTGTTTTTTATTACATTAGTTTCCTCTTAGCTCTTCTCTGCAAGAGAAAAAAAAATCGATCGTAAAGTTCCCACTTCGAAGAGGGGACATACAACCGCTCTTTCACGTATTGGCCTCACCAATACAATTTTATACGCGTAGAGATAAACGAAAACATCGTATTTTTGGGGGGGAACACGCCCTGACATTTCACATCGCATATTCGGAGATAGGCATTTGTATTAGACCGGATATATGTTTAGTTCAGCCAGCTTTCTCATAATGTTAAAAACTTAAAATTCATGGAGTTGTACGAAAATTTGTTGTTCGATTTCAAGGCCGCTCAAGTGACAGCAGTGGCTCTCAACTTGATTTTTTTATTTCTCAGAACAAAACCCATGGTTCGTGGAATTCCGAGGGGTTATCTTGAATTATATATAGCTATGGCGTCTCAAATTTTTTTCCGCGCTGTTATTTAATTCAGTAGTCAAGAGATGGAATAGCTTGAGTTTATTTTCCTATCATTAGGTTTTTCAGAATATCTCAGAGACATAGCGAGATAGAGCAGTTTTACTCTAAACGCCTTTCTCAGAGAATTTCAAAAATTACAAAAAAAAAGGTTGAGTGCAAAAATTCCCCATGTCTTCCTTAGTTTCCGAGATAATCAGAAAAAAAAACAAATGAAACCATATGAATAAAATATGAGGAAAGAAAATTTTTGTGACGTCAAACGTGTCGGTATTGTGAAACATATCCACGTCTAGTTAACGTCTAATATTTCTTCCTCACTGCGAGACACATTTTCCCTACTCTCTCTCTCTCTCTCTCCCTCTCGTTTTCACGAGTGATTCTCATTCGGAAAATGTTTTTTTTTAAATTTATTATTACATAATTCATCATGCCCCCACACTTTCAAACTCTCGAATTATTTTTCATAAATTTTATATTAATCTAGTGACTGACCTTGATATTTTGTTATCGTAGATATAAATTTCCGTGTTTACTTTGAACTATGTTCAAGTGTCGCGTGTATAGCCGTGACTGAGACTGAAACACCACTGTACTGCTATACCATCTTCAACTGTGTGTTTCTACATACGAGAAGTTGGAGTGGGAGAAGGACGATAGGAAAAAATGCCAACGCTGATAGAATTGAAAAAAAGATAAACTTGATATTTTAACACGTTAACACTGGCATCAGTTGGGGTGGAGTCATTATTAATATTATTGATTTTTCTATTGTGTAAAATCATCACCTTAACAGGAGAAAATCAATAAAGAGGAGAATTCCTGTATTTTGCTACTTAATTTTCTGTTTATCAATTCGGAAATGCGAGGTGGAATCAATTAGGTGAATTTACTTGAACTATGACTTCTTCCCCAATACAGAATTAGAATTTCTTCTCTTGTATTAGTCGTTAACCCTAGACTGGTCACGTGATGTGGGAATCCCCACGTTTTACTGTTTTTATTTTTCTATGATCAATCAGTTGAGCGGAGAATTCTGAAGAAAAATTGACTTCATTCATTCAAATGTTTAATAAACTATTATTGTTTTTTATCTTTTATTTTATTAATTCTAGGAGCTTGAAAAATTTTTCTCGTGCTAAATGAAATTGTCGAATGCGCAACGTTGCCAAAAACTCGGTAAACGCACTAGTGCAGTGTAGAGGGGATTCGGCAACGTCGCAATCAAAATAACTGCAGAGGATATTTTTTAAACAATGCACTTTTCGAAATCACTTCCGTTTTGTTTACGATCATTCTCAAGTGACAACGACTAGCGTCACATTAGTCATGGTCTTCGAGGAGAAACTGCGTAGTGGACATCGGAGATGTTTATACATTCCAATAAACCATTGGGATAGACTAGGACAAAGGAGCTATTTTGCTCGTGGTGGACTGGCCCAGCAATGGGGAAAATTGAGCACAGTTCTTATGGAGTCTTGGACCTGGAAAGACCTCTCTGGTCTTATTCTATTTTCAATATTACATTTACTATCTATGTTATGAGAGAACTTATGGAATTTATCTTAGTGTTCGTATTCAAATCTTTTGAAGCATTGTTAATAAATAATTATAGTTTGAATTTAATATTGATATAAAAACTATTTACTATGTAACACCGTGGGGAATCCCTCAACTGTCGACTAAAGTCGTTAGGTCGTTTATGATGACCAGTTCAGGGTTGATTCAGTAGAAGAGGTCGAACAGGATAAGTCAATTTTTTTGTTATTTGTTTTTTTGCCAGATTTTTTGAGAACATTTCGGAAATCAAGCGAAATAGGACGATGCCACCCTTATCTTTCTTGGTAGCTCTTGAAATTTTTTACAAAAAAGGACAGTGGAATCGCGTCATCTCGCTTAGTTTCTGAGAAAATCTCACAAAATGGTTGATAACGAAATTGTCTTGTCCACTTTTACATCTTCATTACTTAATTCAATATAACGGTTGTTCCTTTCGGATTTTTTCTATTCGCCGCAATTAATATTCTGACGTATAGAGACAAAGCAAAATTGATAGGAATTTCAACACTCAGCTTGAAGGATTATGTAAATTAAAGATAATTGAGTCATTCATTAGACCGATTAAAAGACTTTTGGGCTCTTCTTTTTTTCTGCCAGGCGAAAGTTGTGTAAAAATGAGGAAAATAAGAAGTTCGCCAACGTTTTTTAAAAAAGGATCCTTTTTTAAAAATTCTAGATTTTTATGAAACCGAATTTAGTGTTCCGAATAATTTTTCTGAAAAAGTGAAATTTACCCATAAAAACTATCCGAATTCACGTTCTAATAGAAAATGAATTTAATTCAATCGTTAGAGTCTCATCCATATACTTCCATAGAAAAATGATCAGTTTCCCGGAAAAATAAAACTGAAAATTACGTTTAATTAATTAAGCGTTGTCAATCGCGTGCCGTTTTGACGTTGTCGAATACGTGACAACGTTGCATTCCAGTCAGTGACTCCAACTGTCAATAAATGCCAAAACATTCGCAACAATCGAGGATCCTACTTACATATCTGAGTATTCGGCGTTGCCACATGCTCGCAGGCTCCGAAACAAAGGGAGTCAAGTGCACGATAATTTTTTTTTGTTTTGAAATTCACACAGGTGAAAACAATCAGATACTGGAATTTTTTGCATCATAAATGCAACTAATAATTATAATACAATTAATTCTATGAAGAAAAAAACATTTTTTCAAGTAAAGCATTTGCTTGAGCAGGTTGTACTCCTTCCTCCTTAAAAGGTAACGGAACCCCTTGTATATATTGAATCTTTGAACTAATTGTTTGACGACATTTATCAATATTTTTATGATAGAAGAGTGGCAACGACTGGGGAAGGACATTAGGAAGTCGCTGCTTCTGATATTTAATGCAAAAAATCATAATTATTACTAAACAATGGGTTTGAAAATTTGAAATTTACTGGGTCTTCCGTTACCCCTTAAGGCGGGATTCTACTGCGAAACTTTAAGAAAAAGCCTATTTTTGGGAATTTTTCATAAGAGTATTAATAAAGGCATTGATGTAGGTTTTGCGAGGCTCAATAACAAACTCTTGAAATACATTTTTGAAAAAATTTCCATGTATTTTATGCTTTTTATATATCCAAAAATATTATTTCAATACAATGCCTCAACTTATAGATGAGGCTGCGCTGGTGTTAAAATTTTGCAAATGGGACATCTGAAAAGGAAAAAAAAGAAAGCTTCAGATTCGATGTCATTCCAGCAACCGGCTGAACTAGGATTTTTAATGTGCATTCAAAAACGAAGGAATGGCGGCGAAAACAAAAAAAAAAGAAAAAAAATTGTCTTTTTTCTCACTGTTTTTTACAACGAAAAATTAGTAAAAATACAAATTTTAAGATCATCCTAGTTCAGGCGGTTGCTGGAGATATATTGAACCTTTCTTCTTTTCTTTTTCGGATGGCTCATTATCAAAATTTTAAGACCAGCGCATAAATTGAGGGCATTATATTGAAATCATATTTTTAGGTATAAAAAGTATATAAAATACATGGAAATTTAAAAAAAAATGTATTTCAAGAGTGTATTCGTTGAGCCTCACAAACCCTACACCAATACCTTTATTAATACTCTCATAAAAAATTTCCAAAAAAAACCCTTTTCTTCGAGAGTTTCAAAGTAGAATCCTGCCTTAAGGTCCAGAGATTTCTAGCGAAGAGGTGAAAGGCTAAGTCTATATTTTTCGTAATTTGTGTTTGATAAATATCCCAGAAATTGAGCGAGAAAACAGGTAATTCCGTCCTGATTCTTCCCTTTCGCTCTTGAGATTCTCAGCAAAAAAGGATTAGAGCCAAGTTGTCTTATCTCATTTAATTACCGGGATATTCTGCAAAAACAAATGGCGAAAAAAATTGGCCTCTACTGTACCTCTTCACTACTAGAATAATTATAGAGAAAGCTTCTTTTTGAAGAAGCTGTTTTAATATCATGGATAATAAAATAACAGGAATGATAAAATTTTGAGAAATTCATTATAAGGCCTTTTTTGTAGCCCATGAAATTTTCTAAAAAAAATTCTGCTGACAATTTTTTCTTGCTTCACTCGTATCTGAAATAGGATGAACGACCCGAATTTTAAACACCACCCAAGGGTGGAACACCTGTGGAATTGCCTATCTATAACTATTCCACGCTCTTTTCTGTTACGTCATTTCATCGCTATAGATCATGCATGAATTCAACAACGAAGAGGTAAAACAGAACGAATCGATTTTTCGCTGACTGTTTTGTAAATAATCTTGGAAACTAAAGGAGATAGAGCATTTTCGTGACAATGATTTTTAGGAGCTCTTGACATTGTTTACAAACAAGGTTCGGGCCAAATAACGTTATCTCGCTTAGTTTCCCCAGATAATCTATCAAGAACAATCGCAAAGGGTGATTTATTGTTTTACTCCTTCACTACTGAGCTATTTTTCAAATTCAAGGAAAATTAAATTATTAGCAAAAAAATTTTAGATCATAGAATTTGTTTCTTATTTCGATGTTACTTTACAACAGGTTTCGTACTGTTTTCTATACAAATTGTTCAACTCTCATTTAGGCACTCATTCGTTGTATCGTCGATTTTTGTTATTAGTTTTGTTTGATTTTCATTGCAATATGCTTTGAGTCTACAAAAAATGAATTAATTACTAAAAAATGTCGTTAAGGGTTTTTCATAAACTTGAGAGGGGTTAATAATTGTTAATGAGCATTAATGCTTTGACAATTTCTTTTTTTTTTTTTTTTTTCGTTTTCCAAAAAACAATTTTGTTTTCATCGATTTTTTTTTGTTCTTATTTTGTTCATTTTCAAATTAATATTTTTGTGAAAAATAAAATGATATAAAATATGGTCAGTAAAAATAAAGGGGATGAAGGCACGATGAATTATTTGAATTTACAAATTACAATAAATAAGAAAGATCGTAGCAAAATGATTCTGAATTAATGGTGACTCTAAGTATTTTCTAATATTTACACAATTTTTTTTTCTTTTTAAACTCACTTTTATCTCTCAATATCAAAATATAATACGATCTTTTCATTACGATTTCTTTACTCTTTGATAACACAAATCGTGTTTCACCATTGTTAATTATAAAAATACGTTTTGTATCTCATTTTTGTTCTTGTCATATGATTTCTCTTTATTTTTATTTTTTTTTTGAGATTGAAATCAGACTTCATCAGATGCGAGATATTCTTCAACTGGTGATTCGGTTTTTTTGTTTCTCTCCTCCTCTTTCATTTGTAACGCAACTGCAGATTCGAGTACACGAATTCTACCTTCGTGTTTAACTATTACTGCTTTCAATTTACGAATTTCCTCAGTGAATTCTTTAAGAATATCATCCTGAAAAATTCAAATGGAACAGAAATTATTAAAATTTTCTGGATTATCGTATTCTGCTACTCATTTTTGAGAATATCTCGGAAACTCAGCAAGATAGCTCAGTTTTACCCATTTTTTATAGCATTTGAATGTCACTACAAAGAAAAATCAGTGCAAAAAGGGCGTATCTCCATTATTTTTCCAAATATTCTCAAAAAATGAGTAAAAAAAAGACTCATCTTGTTTTACTTTTTCACTACTGAATTTATAAACTAATGTAACTACTATTAATTACTTACAGAAATGCCAGAATTTTGTGATGAATTTTGTGCATTGGCCCCTACTTTGGCACCTTTACCAAGTACATTGGCTTTCTTTGTAACTTTCAATTCATTTTTGGAGGTAGCTGGTTGATAACCGTCTCTCAGTGATATCAGAAGTGGCTCAGCATCACTACCATTGAGCCACTCTTCCGCTGATATTGCAGCTGTATGACCTGGTGTATCGGGATACAAATCTTCTTGGAAGAGCTCAGACTGTAATTTCAATCAAATGAATTCTTGATTAAATTATTGTGACTTCATTTTCATGGAAAACTAAGCGAGATGGAGGAATTTTACTTTAATTCTTTTCTTTTTTTTTTCCTTCATTTTTTATTTTTTTAAATATTTTTTATTTAACTTCAAAATCTGCAAAGAAGGATTTAGGATAAAATCGTTCCATTTCGATCAATTTCTGACATATTTTACAAAAACTATCGTCAAAAAAACGACTTATTCTGTTATAAAAATAGGAAAATCGACTTTTACAATGAAATTCGATAATTTCGTTCGAAATACATTCCATAGACATAATCTCTGACACAAATAATTCGTTAATCATAAGGTAACTCGAGGAATCAAATGATTTCATCAGTCAAAAGAGGATAAAATGATAAAGTTTATTTCGCGATATTTTGATTAAATGGATGTACTCAGTAAATGTGAATGACTCACCTTTCTAGGTACAGTCATTGATATAACCTGGCAAAAGCCAGAATTGTTTAAACGATAAAATCGACTGATTTCACAACTATTAACGTCACAGCCACGTTTTGGCATCATTCCTATTCCTCTTTGTGGATCCGGTGTTTGAAACGTATTGATATAATGAACAAATGGTGGCTCCGGTGTTATCTCGAAGTAACGTATTACAGAATCACCCTTTCCACATAGATAAACAAGACTCGTATCCGGATCGTAAAGTGGAAACATAACACCATTGCTAGTATCCAATTCTACCATAACAATTGGCTCACCAAGCATGTCTGGTGCACGCAGTGAGTACTGACGCTCTGACATTTTGCTGAAGCCAGTTGTAAATATCAATCCGCCTCTGGAAAATAATTTGATTATTAAAATAATTGGATTAACTAGAAGGGTATTTCACTCATGGAATCTGGTGTACATCAAAATCAGAAATCTTACGAAAATTTCAAAATTCTTTCAATGATGCCTGTAATTTTTGAATTTTTTAAATCTTATAAAATCTTGAGAGAATTCTGAAAATCACCCAAAAACTAGAAAAATCCGATGGAAATTTGATGAAATCTATGGAGTCTTTGAAAATTCATCTAAAATTAATATTGACCATGCATGGAAAATCGCTTTGAGGATTTGAGAAAAAATATAGAATATTCATGATAATGAAATGAGCATAGATCTCACAATTTTTTTTTTAACGAATAAATTAAAAAAAAAAATCTTTGAAAAATGCGCACATATAGAATTTGACTATATGTGCATATTTTTCATTTTTGTTCAAATTTATTTGTCGAAAAAATAAAATGAGAAGTGACAAATGTCTGCTATTTTCAGGATCATTCAGATTTTGAGATATTCACTTGACGGCACGGAAGCTCATTATATTAATCAAATTTTAAGTATTTTATTATTTATACATCTCTGTTTCTGTCATGAAATCTTGAAATCTCTGAGCATTCACTGAATGAATATGAATTCACTCTTGAATTGTCATGGAAATTTATGAAATCTTCAGGAATCTGTTCGATTTTCATAGATTTCAAGAAATCTAATGAATTTTCATCAAATCTGTTGAAAATTCGAGAATCTTTGAATTTTTGGCATTTGAAATTTAGTATACACAGATTTTAGAAGTGATTACCCTCTCGGAATTGACTCTTGAAATCTATTTTTCTTGTTAATTTTTCGAGAATATCTCGGAAATTAAGCAAGATAGAGTGGTTTCGCCTTAATTTACTTCTTTAGTCCTTGCAATTCTCTACAAAAAAAGATTAAGACAAAATCGCTGTATATCGTTGATTTTCCGTGACATTTTGAAAAAAAATAGTCCCAAAGAAAAGGAAAAATATTTACCTCAGATAAATAGCCCTCGTAGCTTTACTACCCTCATGAGCAATATCTTCTTGAAGTATTTCGCCACTTCTTGGATCTAAAATTCTAATTTTCTTATCTTTACAAGTGGTAACAAGTCTTGAGCCATCCCAATTCCAACAGGCTGAATAAACAACATCGGGATGACAGTTTATTCTGACAAGTGGTTCACCAGTACCAACATTCCATATTATAACGAGATTATCGGAGCCAGCTGTTAGTAGAACATTTAATGCAGTTGGATGCCAGAGAACAAGGCCAACTCTACGTTGATGCAGCTGAAGATCAACTACTGGCTCTGTTAATGTACGTGAAATTCCACCGTCTGGTATTTGCCATACTTTGACAACGCAATCCTCGGAGCCAGAGGCTATAACATTGTCGTTGTGTGGACACCATGCTATATCAAGTACTGGGCCCTTGTGACCACCTACCAGAGGATGATCAGCTGATATTCTGCCTACCTGTTGACAGAGTCCATTGAACTAAATTTCAAGATTAATTTAAGCAATTTAGTAGTGAAGAAATAAAACACAGGACAAGTCTATTCTTATAACTATGAAATTTTCAGATAAATCGATTTTAGTCCATCTTCAGTTTTTTCAGGATACCTTGAAAACTAAGCGAGATGGAGCGATTTTGCCTGAGTTTTTTTAGGTAGCTCTTGATACTCTCCACCAAGGAAGATTGAAGCAAAATCGTAGTATCTCGCTTAGTTTCCGAGATATTGGAAAGAAATTGGTGAAAAAGTAAAATCAATTTTTCTAAAAATCGCAGATTTTTCGGTTTTTTAGTCATTAATTCTTGATGAATATCTGGGAAACTAAGCGAGATAGCACAATATCAAACGGAACATGTTCAGTAAGTTTTGAAATTCTCTACAAAAAAAAAGATTGAGGCGAAATCGCACTATCTCACTTAGTTTCCGAGATATTGTTCTAAAAATATTGGGAGAAAACTGTTTTACCTCTTCACTACTGAATTTTCTACAAAAAAAATGATGCGAGCAAAATTGTACTATCGCCCTTGGTTTCCAAAATATTCACAAAAAATAAGTGCTATACCTTTTTATGTTTCCACAGTAAAACTAAAAAAATTTAAAAATCCCCAGCTTAATTATCTTGAGAAATAATTCTTTCAAATTATTCAAAAGCTGAAGGAATTCATACGAAAAGAGAGAAAATTATGGAATAACTTTAATTGCACTCTTGAGCCTGGGAAAAACTCAGCTTTCCATTACGTGCAGTAAAAATTCTCACAACTATTTTCTCACAATTAACAAAAAATTAATAAATTCATTTTAGTATTCTTTTCAACTTTTAAAACTCGAAGCAATTCAGTAGCGAAATAGTTAAACAACAAAAAAACTCAATGTTTTCAACCGTTTTTGGCAGATATCTCGGAAAGTAAGCGAGATAGTGTGATTTTGCCCGAATCCTTTTTTGTAACTCTTAAAATTCCCTACAAAACAGGATCCGGGGAAAATTGCTCTATCTCCCTTAGTTTTCGCGAAATTAGATAAAAATATAAAGTTTTCGAATCAATTTCATTTTCTTGCCAGTTTTTCTTGAATATTCCAAAATCTAAGGGAGATAAAAAGATAACACCCAAATTCTTTTTTGTAGAGAATTTTAAGAGCTCCAAAATAGGTTCAGGATAAAATCGCTCCATCTCGCTCACTCTCCGAGATATTCTCAAAAAACTCCGAAAACATCGATTTGTCCGAAAAAGCAGCTCCGAAATTTTCAGAAAAATCGACTTTATTTCATCATCAGTTTTTCTCAAATATCTCGGAAACTAAGAGAGATAGAGCGATTTCACCCCAATTCTTTTTTGTACCTCTTAAAATTTTCTACAATGGCCATCAAAGCAGAATCGCCCGATCTCGCTTAGTTTCCGAGTTATTAAAAAAAACAGATGAAAAAATAAAATAAATTCCTCTGCAAAATTTCATTAGTCATGAATAATTTTCCACAAATTAATTAAAATCAATAAAATACAAATTAAAATCCAATCATAAAATCATCAATACCTTATTGTGTGGTAATACAATAAAAGCACCGCCACCAGCTGACTCAACAATAATAGCAAGAAACTTTGGATTGACAGCACAAAATGTTGAGTCCCATGATGACTTTGATACACGTATATTATCGTAACATTGTTCACGTTTTAATGCAGTACCATACACGTGGCGAAATTTGCTGCTGCGCACAACACGAAACGACATAATTGCTTCTGTAAACAAATGTAGAAATATTTGAAATTCTTTAAAATTGTGAATGAAAAAATCTTTAACATTTGAATACAAGAGAAGTTGAAGAAACAGTGAAAATAAATTTGTGTATTTTTTTTGAATGAGGACAATTAATAACTTAACCTAAAAAGAAAAGAATTATGAAAAAAATATATTCACAAACACTTTTTCAGGGCGTAAACGTTTGAATAATTAGGGGAGGAGGTTGCCGGCTAAACTACAAGCATTTTTGATTAAATCTTCAATATTTTTTTTTTTTTTAATTTTTGTCAATAAATAATCGTTACGTGGCGACGTGAAGGCGTGGGCGTCGCGTGGATCATCCCCCCAATTTTATTTTATATATATATATATATATAAATAGAAATTGGCTTTTTCCCCACCCCTCAGTTAACACAAAAACTTCGTGCGTTTTCAACCGACTTACACCCAAACCTAAACACTGACTTTAAAATCCGAAATATTTTCGGCGTTTGATATGTACCAACACACACACACATACACGCATATATATGTACACACACGGAAATATCCGCGCACTCCCGTACGTTTTTATATACACACTAGTTAAACGCGCGTGTGTGTGTGTAAATCTGTTTTTTTCTCTCTCTTTTTTTTTATCCGATTTCTCAGGATATGGGGGAATGTTTTTTCCTCTTCCCCCAATGGGAAAGGACGATCCTGTATTTTTACGCTGTTGCCAATTTTACATTGGGCGCCATTTATTCAATTTTATAATCATTTGCCTAAATTAATCTTTATACACACTCGTGTTTAAAATTCTATACTCGTTCTATGGATTAAAAATAAATTTTCCAAATGTTTCACAATGATTCATTCATTCCTTGCAAATTACTTTTTCATCATCTTCAAAAAATTTATCTTGAATTATACGAAATTGAACTTACCAAAAGATTTAAAAATCCAATTGCTGCAAAATTTATAAATTTAATTTTTGATTTTTTTCTTTTCTTTCACTTTTTTTTTTCGTTATGTTAATTCTTTTGCAATTTGAATGAAAAAAAACACTGAATTTTCGAGAAAATAACAGGGATATTTTAGTGAAATATTTCCCATAAATTTGAATTGCATGAAAATAAAATTTTATAAAATTAGAAAAAAAATATATATTATTATTATTTAAATATCAGTGAGTTTCGATTTCTATCGAAAATTTTCGTGTTTCGTACATCTCGTATTTTTGGCAACTAAGAAGTCGCAACATACACTACGTCCGAAATTTATTTTAATTTTAAACTTGCACACGCACTCATCGGAGCTCTCCACCCGAGACTTACAAAGCTCGTGGGGGCCCAAGTTTTTTTTTCTTCTTTTTTACTTTTTTTTTTTTTATCTCAGTATTCTCGTATTATTTGAGTGAGTACAACGAGGATAGAAATAAATGGGGAGGGCGTGATGTGGTGTGTTGCATGCGGATGGCACTATGGGGCGTTAGTATCGATGAAAAACCGGAAACCCCAGTGAAACACCTTATTTGGCAATGTGCACCCTCCTTTGGCCTCAACAGCCCCAATGAACCCTCAAAAAAGTAGCCAACTTTCAATTTTACCGCCAAAAAATGCAAATAACGTTTACCATCCTTTGAAAAATTTGAACCTTTTTTTTTTATTCTCCTGCCTTTTACCCCTGGGATTCCCCGATTTTTCGGGCCCTTTTGCGAGAATTTTGAGGAAATAATTTGAATGTCATTTTCTGCTTTGATTAGATACTGAACAAGGCGTTAATTAATGTGAGAGAATATCTTATCGCTAGTTGACGTCATGTTGTGATTGTTTTGAATAGAAAAGAGGTGATAATTTCTGACTGAAACAAGTCTTTTTATTAAACTTCATGAATGGAAATATATTCAGTAGTAAAGATGTAAAACTGGATGTCTATTTGTTTGACATTTATTTTATGTGAATATCTTGGGAGTTAAGCGAGATGGGGCGATTTTGCCCTTATCCTTTTTTTGTAGTTCTGGAAATTCTCTACAAAAAAAGATAAAGACTAAATTGTCCTAAATCTCGCCTAATTTCTAAGATATTCGTAGAAAAGAAATGACAAAAAATGAAGTTTTTCCTGTTTTATCTGTTCGGTAATTAAATTGTAATGGCGAGTTGAGGAATTATCTTCTATCGGTTTTTCCAATGCCTCTCTTTCCTGCAAACAAGTGCCGTGGCATCTTGGTACCAATGAAACGATCAGCTTCACCCTTAAGACCCTTCTTAGCGACCTTCTTCCTGATTGCTTTGTGAGCGATACCCTTCAATTTCGTTTTCATCTAGAAAAAAAAATTATTTCACATTTATTCATACTTGAAAAGATGAGAAATTATGCATTATACATTAGTATACATAAAATTGAGAAAAATGTTTATTTTTGTACGAGGAAATTTTTTTAAAAAACATACCGCAACATCCTTGACACCCATTTCATCTCTGGCTGGCCTTGAGCTACTTCTTGCTCTCAATGTAGAAACTGACTCAACCCTCTGGCGTTTTCTAGCTGGTCCTGACGCTGACCTAGACCGTCCTCGTGTTTTTGTGAAATGTGCCTGGATAAAAGCAATGAATATAACATTTAGATGATTCTTGATTATTTCATTCAGTTTCATCAATGAAAATTCAGAGAAACTGGACAAGTTGATCTTTTCTGGTGAATATCTCGGAAACGAAGCGAGATAACGATATTTCACCACAATCCTTTTTTCGTAGAGAATTTCGAGAGCTACAAAAAAAGATTGAAGCAAAATCGCCCCTATTTTGCTTAGATGTTTACGAAAAATCATTTGCCAAAGAAATGAATGTATCCTGTTTTACCTCTTCGTTACTGCATTATATCGCATTTAAACATCTAAAATCTATTTAAAAAATAAAAAATAGAATCTCAGCTCACGTTTTCAGTGTCCTCCATGTCGACTCCAAGATCCTCCATCTGCTCCCTCAATCTTGTCACTGATCTACCACGAGTCTTAGCGGCAGCTGTACGTGGCATCACTGGCTTAGTAGATGCTTTATTGATTCTCGCTTCAGCAGAATCAATTGCTCTCTTTTCACGAATTTGATGAGCTAATTCTTGTATTTCCTTCATTGTATCAGACAATTGTGGTACTTTATAATCATAAATACCAGCTTCATTTCGCAGCTCCTCTTCTTTCTCCAATTCATTCAATTTCTAAAAGAAAAAAGAGAAATAGTAAATCATCAATTAGTGTTTTTTTTCTCGTTTAAAAAAAATAAATATCTCGGAAACTAAACGAGATAACGCAATTTTGATCTAATCACTTTTCGTATTAAATTTCGAGTCACAAAAAAGCATTTAAAAGCAAAATTATTTTCTGCTTTTATTTTACTCACCTCGAATATATCCAAATCGATATAATCAGCAACATTGTGTCCCTCCCAAATTTCCGGTACAATATCAAACTTCTGTTCTCCCTCAATGTCATAATTTTTCTTGAGATCAAGAACATAATCGTCGCCCATTTCTTCCTCAATTTCTCTCTCCAATTTTCTTTTCTTTTCAGCTTTTTCCGCAGCTGCTTGTTTCTTGAGCAGCACACTCTCCGGTATACAAGGTGGTCGTATTTTCTGATCTCTCGGTGCTGGTACAGCAACGTGAAGACGATTCAATAATCCATCAACCTTTTTCGTCTTGATTTTCTGATCAACTCTGAATGACAATAAACGTTCGCAGGCCTCTTGTTTCACCTCCATTACTCCGAAATCAGTAACAGTACTCATCTCGATAATCGGTGTCTTTCCATCATCCTCAAGTGCTCTCAATGCCGCGCGTTTCTCTTCTGGAAGTTCATCCAAACGGACGACATCAGTTTTATTGGCAACGACAATCAAAGGTTTATTCGTGAATAATGGTTTTATCGATTCGAAAAGTGCCACTTGTTGCTCGATATTGTGCCCGCATTGTTCTGATACATCGCAAACGTAGAGAACAGCTGCTCTCAAGTGGGCAAGAGCTGTTACTGCCTGCATTTCAATTACATTTCTATCTTCGAGAGAATGATCCAAAATTCCGGGAGTGTCAATTACTTGCCAACGAAGATACTTGTAATCTGTGTGTCCTACGTATAAGGATTTTGTTGTAAATGCATAGGGTTGAACTTCAACGTCTGCTCTTGTTATCTAAAAGGTAAAATGATATTTTTAATATTTTTCTAGTAAAAAAAGGAATTTAAAAAGGTGAATAAGATGAGTCAATTTTTCTTCTCATTGTTTTTTTGAAAAAATCTCGGAAACTAAGCGAGATTGGACGATTTCGCACGATTTTTGAAATGTATTTCTTGAAATTTTCTTCTATGAAAAAGAATCATGAAAATGAGTGGGGAAGATATTGTTGCTACTGATTTATAACTTGCCTTATTGATGAAACTGCTTTTTCCAACATTTGGAAATCCACAAATTATAATTGTACGTGTGTAAGGATCAATGCTTGGTAAACGTGCTAAATGCTGACGGACTTGTTCCAAATATGTTAAATTAGCAGCCTGTCTCTTCATTATCGTTGCCATTCTACCAAGTGCTGCTTTCTTCAGTTGTTTACATCGATATAATGAATCACCAAACTTCATTAATCGAACGTAATCCTTCGCAACACTGGAAGTAGAATTGAGAGTAAAATAATTCATGCAAATGAAAATAATGAAGTCATAAAGATATAATTTAAGATAATTCGATTTTTTCGGGAAAATATATATTTTTTTTTAATAATTCGGAAAATAAGCGAGATAGGACGATTTTGAGTCTGCCAATCTTTTTCTGTAGCATTGGAAATTCTCTAGATAAAAGGATTTAAGTCAGAATTACGCTATCTCGCTCATATTTCGAGATTTCTGCAAAAAAAATGAACTATCTCGTAAATGATAATGAAATTACCAGACATCTGACAAATTTTGGATTTCTTCAGACAAATAAATTATTGTAAAAAAATAACAAAAAAATTTGAACTTGTATTTTTTGGAATTTTCTGCATGCTCATTTTTTTTTTTTTTTTAAATAATTTATTTGCTAAAAGCAGAGAAAATCAAAAAATTGTCAGATGTTTGCTATTTTCAGTGCCATTTTCGTAAAAGTTATTGTATAACACTGAAAGTAGCAGACATCTGACAATTTTTAGATTTCTTTTTGTTAACAGATAAATTATTTCAAAAAAATGAAAAATATGCATATGTAGTAAATTCAAAAAACTACAAATACGAATTTTCCAAATATCTTTTTTATAATAATTTATTTGTTTAAAAAGGATTCAAAAAATTGGCAGATATCTGCTAATTTCATGATCATGTTATTGTGGATAGCACTGACTTGTCAATGAGATGTCTGGCATGATTAATTTGCCCCAGTGCCAATTTGTAGTGATCCTTGTCATAGAGGACATTCATCAAATCAGCATAGAATGGATGAACATCATCGAGTTTTGGAAATTCTTGAATAATTTGTGACAGACGATCATGGAAACTTTGTTGTGCAAATTTAACTTTTCTCGTGTAAAATCCACGAATTCTCGAGATTTTGTAATTTTTGTGGATTACTGTCGGTGTTTTCCTCTGAGTTTTCGACAATATAATGTCGATAAAATCCTGAAAAATACAATGATTTCATTATTTTGGAGTGCTGACTCTTTATTATGACATTATAACCTAACAATTTTTGAAAATAGTATTTTTTTCAAGTTTACCTTGGACGTGGGGACCACGGCGATTTTTTTGAAGTTGTACAGAGCCATTTTTTGTCACTGTTGTTTCACTATTTGATATTTAATTGATTTTACATTTGTTAATGGAGTTTTTGGGAGAAATTGGAGCACATCCACGTGCAGTTAATCTGCAGCATGGAGTTAAAAGGATGGATGTTAGGTTAGGTTCGGAGTTTTCGAAGAATTTCGACACTAGAGGTCACTACTCTTCAGACGATCGAAAAGGCGGGAAATTTGAAAAATGTCTTCTTTTTGGAGAATATCTCGGAAACTAAGAGGGATAGCACAATTTTTATTGATTCGTTTTTTGTGAAGAATTTTGGGATTCACAAAAAGAATTGAAAAGAGTCGCGCTATCTCGTTTAATTTCCGAGATATTTGGGAATTAATGAAATCAGGAGTGAAAAGGTGAAAAAAAAGAGAAATCGATTTGTCTTTTTTTAGGGATTATGTTGGAAATTAGGCGAGATGAAGCGATTTTATGCTAATCCTTTTTTATGGGGAATTTCAGGAGCTGAAAAAAAAGGATTGGAGCGAAAATGATTAAAGTCGCTGGATTTCAAAGATATCCGCAGAAAAATGACTAAATTTTCAAAGAAAATCAGAATTAAAAATTTGAAATTGCTTTGAAAAAAATTAAAATTATTTTTTTTATTGGTTTAATTGTTCTTGAAAATTATTGAAATGGGCTCTAAAGGAAGAATTATAACAAAATCCAGAATGATCTTCGTTTAATGAATTCACATGGAAAATAATCATTCCATTTTGCTCCAATCCCTCCTAAATAATTAAAGTTCGCAATCATTCAAAAGGAAATTTTTTTTTAAAATTGAGATTTCGTTGAAATATTGAGAAAATAATTGAATTTTTTTCTTTCAAGGTCTCGACACAATTCCACCTACAAACGACTCGTGTTTATCCCATAAACCCTTATCTTAAATTCCAAGAATTGTTATTATCAGATATGATTTTTCCCAATTCACCTCCTTTTTCATTTTCCAACGCGCCAAAAATTCAAATAATCCCGCGCCCCCTGTACAAAATTCTCCAAACTTCCTTGGCACACATGTGACACATTATCTCCCAACACTTTATGACGTAATAAAAGAAAAAAAAAGAAGTCTCTTTTTCTTCGTGTGAAGAAGATTCCGATGTGTCCCATGATAGTGTAAATAATCCAAATGTTAGTACTTCTTTTTTTCTTCAAATTCTCTTCAATTATTCGGTCATGGCCATCAGCTGCGAGCGATAAACAATAATGAATGGCGTTGACTGGTGAGGTTAGATCAGGTTAGACTAGATCCTTATCTTCTTTTTTTTTCTTTCTTTTCATTCACTCAGAAGAGGAAAAAAATTGAAGAGGAAATCATATGTTGTTGTGTGTTCACTCCATCCACTTGCCTAATAAGAAATGACATATCATTGGATTGATAAAAATTGAGAAAATTTTAATTGGAGTCTCGTGATATTATCTACAAAGTAATTGGGCGAATGAAAGAGTGGGCAACAATAAATGTGAATATTCAAGTGTTTCTTTCTTTTTTTTTTCTTTTCTTACATTAATTTATTGAATCGCATTTTTTCTTACAGTAGTGGGTTAGTGTACTTAACTCCTGGGCTTTTGTCATCATTGTTTGTAAAATTATCATCAATATTTATTAACAAAGAAATGGTTAATTGTGCTTAACTACCGACAAAGAGAACCAAGAAGATATAAATGTCGAGTAAAACCTCAACGATTCTCTCTTGTGGTTAATTATCTGTAAGTAATTGAAGAAAAAAGAAAATCTAAAATTTTCCAGATATTTTCAGTTTTTCTGCTTGAAAATATAAAAAATTCAATTCCTCGAAATTCTTGGAAAAATTGAATAAATTCATTTTTCTGAAAATTTAGAAGAAAAAAAATTAATTTATGAAAGTGTGTTTTTTTTCGAATGTTTCAGGTACGTCAATAAAATTTGATTAATATTAAAATGAAGTTCGCTGAACACTTGTCTGCTCACATAACACCGGAATGGCGAAAACAATATATAAGTTACGAGGTAAACAGAAATAAATTTATTTGGCATGCTTAATTTAATGATATGCGAGTTCATCACTTGTCATTGATAGTTATCATTTTTTTATGAATTATTATGTAGGAAATGAAGGCAATGCTATATACAGCTGTGGAAGAGGCACCCTCAGCAGAGAGTGTAGAGCCCGAAATGATCTCACGACATTTTGCATCATTTGATGAAGTTTTTTTTACGTTTTGTGAACGTGAATTGAAGAAAATTAATACATTTTATTCTGGTAAGTTTCAGCAGGATATAATTTATTTACGACTGAAATTTTCCGACAAATTGATTCTATTTCATCATCAGTTTTTTCGAGGATATCTTGAAAAGTAAGCTAGATAGAGTTATTTTGCTCTCTTTCTTCTTTGTAGCTCTTGAAATTCTCTACAGAAAACGATTCAAACAAAATCATCCCATCTCGCTTAGTTTCCGAGATATTTGAAAAAAACTAGGGTCAAAATGTAATTTTTAAATTTTTCTGAATTTTTCATATTTTTGTTCATTTTTTGTCATTTGTTTTTCATAAATAACTCGGAAACTTAGCGAGATAACGAAATTTCGCTTCCACCCTCTTTTGTAGAGAATTTCGAGAACTGAAAAAAAGGATCAGGACAGATCGCATTATCTCGCTTAGTCTCCGAGACATTCGCAAAAAATTAATGACGAAAATATTAGACTCTTTTTATCTCTTTCTCACTAAATTCGTCGAAAAATTGGTAATGATTGAATTTTTCAACAGAAAAGTTAGCTGAAGCTACGAGGAAATATGCTGCACTTCAGACAGAGCTTAAAACAGCCCTGGAACTCCAGCAGGGAACTGGAAGGCACAAAGGAACAATCAAACCAAATTTTTCAACTCGTAAATTGAGAGAATTAAAACTTGGATTTTCCGAGTACTATCTCTCTCTAATTTTGCTTCAAAATTATCAGAATTTAAACTACACTGGATTTCGTAAAATCCTTAAAAAACATGATAAGGTATTTTGATGTTGCAAAAGAAAGACCCTGAATCCTGGAAATTGAGCTGAAATCCCTCCTCAAATCCTTCATCCAAAATAGTAATGAAAATTTCCATTTACCAATAATTCAGTAGTGAAGAGGTAAAAAACTATTTTTTCTCAAAATCTTCCAAATTTTCTAAAAATATTTTTTTGAAGATATCTTGGAAAGTGATCGAGATAGCGCAATTTTGCTCTTATCCTTTCTGTAGATAATTTCAAGAACTACCAAAAGGGTTTGGACGTCATCGCTTTATCTCGCTTATTTTCCGAGATATTCACAATAAAATTGAAGAAAAAAATAGTCTTATTTCACGAATGTAATTTTTTTTTAGACAAATCGACTTTATTCCATCATCAGTTTTTAAAAATAATATCTCGGAAACTAAGCAAGATAGAGAAATTTTGTTTCGACCCATTTTGTGACTCTCGAAAATCTCTACAAAAAAAAGATGAGGGCAAAATCGCCCCATTTCGTTGAGATTCCGAGATATTAAAATGAAACTTATAAAATGAAATTAATTTGTCAAAAAAATTCATATTCTCCTTATTTCACCTCTCCAATACTGAGTTAAAAATAACAATAAACTACTTTTTTCACAAACTTAAAATTATCCTCAGCTTTTAAACGTGGAAACTGGTTCGAAATGGCGAATGGAGTGCGTAGAGACTTCTCATTTTTGTACATCAAAAGACATTGATAAATTAATCCAAGAAACTGAGGCAACAGTAACAAATGGACTTGAAAGTGGAGATCGTCAAAGAGCCATGAAAAGGCTGAGAGTACCACCATTGGGTGAGCATCAGAGTCCATGGACAACATTTAAAGTTGGATTATTCTCCGGTAGTTTTATTATCCTATTCGTTGCTGTAATATTATCTGGTAAGTTTGCTTATAACTCTTAGTTCAATATTTTCCTCGCAAATATTTAAACTTTTTCACGATTGCTTAAAATTACTAACACCATTCTCATTATTTTTGTCTAGCAACTTTTCATGATGATGGGGACAATCTCAAGATAGCATTTCGATTGTATCGTGGACCACTGCTTATTGTGGAATTTTTATTTCTCATTGGTGTTAATGTTTATGGATGGAGATCATCTGGAGTTAATCATGTATTAATATTTGAGTTGGATCCACGTAATCATTTGTCGGAGCAGCATCTGATGGAGCTTGCTGCTGTTCTTGGTGTTGTTTGGACACTGAGTTTACTTAGTTTTTTGTACAGTGCAAGCCTCAGTATACCACCTTATGTTAATCCACTTGTGCTTGTTTGTATTATGCTTGCATTTTTGTTAAATCCATTCAAGATTTTTCGACACGAGGCGAGATTTTGGTTACTAAGAATTTCCGTGAGTTTTAGATTTTTTTGAGACTAAAAAACGTATTTAATAGAAAGTTTATTAATTTGCTAATGATTTTTTTTTTTAGACTATCTCGGAAACTAAATGAGATATCGCGATTTGGCCCCAATACTCCTTTGTAGCTCTTAAAATTCTCTACTAAAGCGCATGACGAATTCGCCCTATTTCGCTTATTTTCCGAGATAATTAAAAAAAAAAGAATTGGTAAAAAAAATTAACTAATCCTGTTTTATCTCTTTATTACTGAAGAAACTTATTTTTTATCCTATTTTTTTCTAAATTTGTTTCAGTGGAGGATGATAATAGCACCATTTGCATACGTGAATTTCGCTGACTTTTGGCTTGCGGATCAACTGAATAGTTTGGTCACACCACTCATGGATTTTCACTTTTTAATATGCTTCTACATAACAAATAGAAATTGGGCAGATGCAGGTACTACAACACAGTGTGGGTCTGGCTCATTAATTGTTCGGCCAATTGTCAACTGTCTACCTGCATGGTTCAGATTTGCACAGTGTATTAGACGTTATCGTGATTCAAAAGAGGCCTTTCCACATTTAGTCAATGCCGGAAAATATGCAACTACATTTCTTGTTGTTATTGCAACAACACTGAGGAGTTATCATGAATGTAAGCTTATTAATCTCATTGGCATTTATTAATTACAATTATTAAAGAATGACAATTAAATTTAATTCGATAAATAAGTAGCGAAGAGATTTTCTTGGAAAGAGATCTCGAAAATTGAGCGAGATGCCGCAATTTTTCATGAATTCTTTTTTCCAAGATATTCTCAAAAAATGATTTAAAAAATCCAATTATCGACTTTTTTAAAATAATATTCTGTCAAATAATTGTTCCAGCTGAATATAATAATCATTGGGAGAGCCCCTGGCTATGGCTATGGGTTGTCAGTTGTTTGGTCAATTCAATATACTCATACACATGGGATATAAAAATGGATTGGGGTTTATTAGACAGCAATGCAGGAGAGAATAAATTTCTACGCGAAGAAGTCGTCTACTCATCTGCTGTAAGTAATTTAATCTTCTTCATTGAATCAGGCAAAAAAAATAACATGGATAATTAATGGATATTTTCTTTCTCAGGGATTTTACTACTTTGCAATTATCGAAGATTTCATACTGAGATTCATTTGGATTGCCAGTTTTGTTTTGATTGATTATGGCTACATTGGCGCCGACTTGATGACCTCAATCGTAGCTCCATTAGAAGTCTTTAGGTATTTATGATTATTATTATTTGTCCATGATTTATTAATGAATCTGAGGATTTATTTGCTATTCAGGAGATTCGTTTGGAATTTCTTTCGTCTTGAGAACGAACATTTAAATAATTGCGGTAAATTCCGTGCCGTTCGAGATATCTCAATCGCTCCAATTGAAAGCTCAGATCAAACGCAAATTTTGAGAATGATGGATGAGGATAATGGCGTTGTCAATAGAGGAAAACGCAAGGGTGGTGGAAAGAAACAAGGAGGTAATAAAGAAGATAGGCGAACACTCCTTAAGGAGGAGACAATCGATATGGATGTGTCAAATGCCAGTTGAGGAACACACGTGTATAGGTTCAAATTCAATTACTCAAGAGATCAATAATAATGTAAATTTGAGAATTAGTGTTCATTAATCAGAAATTGAGTAGTGAAGAGGTAAAGGTCAATTTTTTTGTTATTTGTTTTTTGAAAATATCAAATCCTTTTTTGTAGAGGATTTCGAGTGCTAAAAAAAGGATTAGAGCGAAATCGTGTTATTTCGCTTAGTTTCCAAGATATTTTTAAAAACCAAGTGATAAAAAATAGACTCATATTTTTCTTTATCCTCTGTGCTCCTCAATTGATTTGTCCAGAGGAAAATTATATTGAAAAAATTGTACGAATAATTCAGTAATGGAGTAGTGAAACGAGAAACGTCAATTCCCCTTGAAAGAAAAATCATAATTTTTTTTTCTATCTCGCTTAAAATTTAGGATATTTTGTAGAAATATTTCGCACTTTCACTACTGAATTTTTCAGGAGATAGGAATTTTTTTAGTTTAAAGGATTTTCCTCTTTGACGAGATTTTTATGGAGGCATTAAGTTACTCAGAAGAACACGTTCAATTCTCCATTATGCACTAATGGAATTCAGTAACGAAGAGGCAAACTAAGATAAGGCCCTTTTTCTTGCTATTTGTTTTTAGAGAATATCTCAGGAATGAGGCGAGATAGCGTGATTTTGTCCCACTCCTTTCTTTTATAGAAACCTCCAAAAACAACAAAAAAAAATTAGGGTAAAATCGCCCTATCTCGCTTAGTTTCTGAAATATTCATAAAAAAACTATTGACGAAATTTAAATTTGTACTTTTTTTCATCTATTCGCTACTGAATTATTGGAGGAAATATGTAATAATGCGTAATTGGAAGACTTTATGGAGCTACCAGTTGTAATACATTCGTAAACTCATACAGTGCTTCCATTTTATGAGCATACATCATTAGTTAATAATGCTGGCAGTTTTTCACTTATGCAAATATCAGTATTTTGTACTCAAACGTTCCTTGAAACAAATAATTGGTACTTATAATCGTTTATGATTTTTTTTGTTTGTTTTTTAAATATGAAAATATTACATATATTAAATGTGCAGTTGTTACTCAAAGGCACTTGTGCTCATCCAAAAGAAAAGCTCAATCCAATCTTCAACTAAGTGTATTTTATGTGCATTATTATATTTTAAATTACATTATTGCCAATTTTTTTTTCTTCACAATGAAAAAAGAAAAAAATACAATATTAATATAATTTGAACATTGTGTTCAATTTATTATTTCTTGGAATCGTTGAAAAAAAAAAAGAAAAAACGAATTGAAACAAAATGTGATATTTTTGACTCGTTGTATATTTTTTGCCAACAATGGCAATTCCAAAGGGGTCAGAATACGAAGAAAAATAATTAAAATATATATTTGTAAATGTGAAATTTAAAATTTCATAATGATTTTGAATTAGAGAATTGTTTTTTTTTTAACTTCCTATTTTTGCTTCTATTTAATGACTCAATTCATACTGTATAGAATGTAAATACCAGAACTTGCTATGAAGCAAGTAAAAAAAAACGTAAAGAAAACCAAGAATTGAATTAATTAATGAAAAAAATTTGTACGAATCGTTCGTAGATCGTAACGATCTGTATAATAAGCCATATATATTTTTGTAAAAAGATTAGAGTTATAAAAAAAATGTGAAAAAATAATAATAATATGTACGTGTTGCTGTGATTATTATAAATGCACATGTATAAATTGTTGATGACATAAAGAAAAAAAAAGTTATTTGAAAATAATTATATAAGATTGTGTTTCCCAGACTTGAGTGCCTTCACTTTTTGGAAGAAGATCGTTCGAAAATAATAATACTAAAAAAAATAATTAAACCAATAATCAATAGGTAGAATGAAAAAAATTGCAGCTGCGGCCAGTTTTGCATTTTTTGATTTTTGTTCCTTTAGTTAAAGGGCAATAAAAGATTAGTATTGCTTCTTGAAAATAGTGAATTGTATGAATAAATAGGAACAAGTGAAATTATTCTTGATCATCAATCAAAAAAAACAAGAATTAACAAAATGATCATTTTCTCTCGATTAATCGCGCATTTATTGATGAAAATCGTTGGGATTTTGTTGTCATCTCTTTGAATTGAATCTGTAAATTGAAAATAAAAATAGAAAAAAAAAGAAAAAAATTGTTGAGATCAGAATAAATAAATGAATTCGATATTATCTCAATTCTTTTTCATTTAATAAAATGATAATCGTCTAAAATCTAAATAAAATTATCCTTAAACAATTACAATCACTATATAACATAATGGCATTAATTTTACAACTATCATTACTTTATCATAATTAATGTAAGAGTTGAAAAAAAAATTAGAGTGTTAATTTCTTCTTTTTTTTCTGTTTATGTGTATATGTAACTAAAAATTTATACTGTACAATGAAAATCCGAGAGCTGCAAAAATTCAGCTGCAACCGGATGGAAAACATATATATACTTATATATTGTTTGAATGTTAATTAATAACGCACGGCAACAAATTCTTCCTTCGGTCTTCAGTCCCAAGGACAATGTTAACAATGAAAAAAATAATACCGATACGTTGTTTTTCTTTTCCAGTGTGTTAATATCGTCCCAAATAACTCATACGAATTTTATAATATTTTGTTTTTTTTGTTGCATTCTACAATATCTCATAATTTCATTTTCTTCATTCTTTATTTATTTCTTAATCAATTCTTCAACAATTCGTAGTAATTAACAATAAATTCACGAGTAGTATAATATTAATTAATTAACAACAGACGTAAGAATGGTCCCGAGGATCTTTTGTAAATTACTTAAAAATTATTAATTTATATTTATTTACGTTATTATTACTAGATTAATTATTTTTGTCTAATTTTTAAAATTATATTTTTCTATCTCTTTTAATGCAAATGAATTATCATTTCACTCTATAGCATTTTCTCTTTATAATTGTTCCACGGCCTTTTTTATTCAATCATTCACGCTTTATTAATTCAATAGTAAAAGAAGAAAAACAGGATAAATCGATTTTTTTCGTCTTTTATTTTTGAGAAATGTCTCGGAAAACAAGCGAGATAGGGCGACTTTGTTCTAATCTTTGTTTGGAGCTCTTGTAATTCTGTATAAAAAAAGGATTGAACCAAAATATCTCTATCTCGCTTAATTTCCGAGATACTTATCAGATACTAATTACAAAAAATAATGAACTTTTTCTGTTTTATCTTTTCACTATTGAATTTCTAATATTATTTTTATGATTAATAAGTACGATTATTTTTCACCTCCTTCCACTGCTCAAATTGCGTCGAAAAAACTCGTTTTTTCTTCCTTCTCTCGCGTTATTATTATTATGAAACAAATTAATAATTTTTTTCTCCTTTTTTTTCGACTCCCCGCCAAGGTCGCCGGTTCATTATCTCCACGTGTATTTTTTTAATTCTCTTCCGCATTTGACGGCTATTCACTGAATAGATCATCTCAAATGTTCTCAAGAGGTAACTCACAATGATTGATTATTAAAAAAAAAAAAAATGAGGGCCTTTTCTTTTACATTCATTATAATCATTCAATACATTCAATCAAAGAATAAAACCAATTGTCTGAGCAAAGAAAAGAGACCAATTTAAAATATAAAACTGGGAATTTCGAAAATAAAAATATATTCCCTGTGCGATTAAACTTTGACATCTACAATGATTATCCAAAAAAAAAAAAAAAACTATCTCTACATCAGAGAATTAATTCTTCTTCTTTTTTTTTTTTGAGCTAACGCACCACGTGGACGTGGAAAATTAATTCCTTAAGGCAACTGTATCGACGAAATTCGTTAAAAAATGAACGAATTCCTATTTTCTTTTATTAAAAAATACTGCTTTGCATTATCTTCAATTTTTCTTCATCGATAAAAAAAAAATATCAAAATTTTTTTCACATTTCATTTCTCCTCAATACGATGTAATAATCTCGAGTCAACTTTTATCCCAAGGAAAAATACAGTTGAGACAAAAGTTTCCACTGAATCATTTAAATTGTAAAAATTTCATAAATTTCTTCTTTCAGTGTAAAAACATGTGTTTCTTTTTTTTTTTTTACTTTTCTCATGTCTCTGCACCTTAAAATTCATTTATCTCTGCCAATGCATTTACAACGAGACACAAAACGACTCTCAAGCATATTTATTTGTATTTTTTGCTCTTCATCTCTTCATAAATAGTCGATCGTCGTCCAGCACGTGGCAACGATTAATCATAAAATTATTTATTCAATTTTTCGTGCAGGTCGACGAGCGTTTTTTTTTTCCTTTTTCCTTTTTCTGCTTGAGAGACGTAGTATGAGGTAATCCTAGGTGGCTCAGAAACAATGAGAATTCGAGGAGTTCTCCTCAATAATTATAAATCATCAAATCTGTTTTCATATTAGTATTGAAATTTGAAGAATTTTTTTTTAAAGATGCGTTATGATAATGTCATCGTCGATGTCATCCTTTTCATCGTCAGTTTCCTCTGGCATATTTGCCTCAGCTTGTGCTGCCTTTGGATCCTCAGCAATTGCCTTTAATCTCTTCTGTTTTCTCCTGTGCAATATTTCGACAATTGTGTAGCCAATTGAACCGATTATTAATACTGTCAACATCACGTAGAGCTTCATTTTTGCACACAAATGTGTACTGTATGCATAAGCTACTACGAAACCAGCACTCTCCCACAAACGATAATTCGAAAAGGCTGCCTCTTTGTTGCGCCTGAAGAGGGTACCATAGAGGCCTGAAAAAAGAAAAAATCATTTATTTAATTCAAAGGATTGAAATATAGGAATTTTTTGTATTAATTCATTTTTGACAGGTGAAGATTTTTTGAATTGTTTTTTCGAGAATATTTCGAAAACTTGAGGCAATTTTGCTCTAATCCTTTTTCGTAGCTCTTGAGACTCTTTAGAAAAAGGATAAGGGCGAAATTGCGCTATCTCGTTGAGTTTCCGAAACATTTTCAAGAAGAAATGGACAATAAAATTAAAATATCCTGTTTTATCATTCTATTTTCCAAAAATATCTCAAAAACTGAATGAGGGAGCAAAAATTTCTATGAAGACCTTATCTGTAGCTTTTAAAAATTTGTAACAAATGACAAAAAAATCAATTACTCATTTCATTTCTGCTAATATCTCGGAAAGTGAGCGAAAATAAGTGCACTTCTATCCTGATCCTTTTTTGTAGCACTTGAAATTCTACAAAAAAGGATTAGGACAAAATCGCCCTATCTCGCTTAGTTTCCATAATATTCGCAAGTAAGCTGAAGATGTCCCAGTAATTCAAACCAGAATTGAAAAAAAAACACCTTTCTTAAAGTAATTTTTAGATATCGTTTAAAAAAATAGAATTTTCACGCATAAAAGTTCCTTCAAGGACAAATTGTATAAACAATTTTTTTCCCCCAAGCTCTTTTGATTGATCTTCGTGAAATAAAAGAAAAAACTGACGAATGAGATCTGTCAGATTTCATACAAGTCACTATGATCAATTGAAATATTCAAATCCGGTTATTAAAATTGCTTCGTCTGGATCGAATTATCGTGACGAGTCATCACTCTTTTATGCTAATTTATCTTTTACTTCAGGTGTTTTTTTTTTCCCAAAGTGTTTTCGTACCGTTGACTTGAGTCTGCCAAACAGCATCGCCGACACCCCAGAGGCCTGAGACAGTGTAAAATACATAAGCATTTTCGGGATGCGGCCTCCAGACGAGAAGAACACCGATTAGGGCTGCATGGACAAGTGCACCAAGTGCCATGAGTGGTTGTCTTCCTACGAATTTCATGACTGAACCGAAAAGCAATGAGCAGCCAGCATTTACTACTCCAAAGCAGATCATCACATAGCCAACCTTTTGCACACCCAGGGCACATGAGATATAAGCCTAAAAAAAAAGAAAAATTCGATTTAATAAAATAATGCAATTTATCATCAAGTGATTCAACAAGTTATTTCATGAATATCTCTAGAAGGAGTAGATTTAGGGAAAAATGTGATGAGACCTTTTTTGTAGAGAATTTCATGGGCTACAAAAAAGGTTTCCTGTCAAATTTCTCTAAGTCTAACGGTTTTCGAGATCCTTTTAAAAAAAGATGATTAATTTAGTAAGGAAGAGATTTCGATTTTTTTGTGATTCTTTTTCGAAGATTATTTCGGTAATTGAGCGAGATAGAGCGATTTTGTGATGAATTTTCTTTATAGAGGATTTCAAGAGCTACATAAAAGGGCTGAATGGGCTTCTCGCAAAATCGCCTTATTTCGTTTAATTTCCGAGTTATCCTATTTTTTTGTATTTAAACGCTTTACTTAATTTTTATGAAAAAAAAGTCAATGAAAAAAAGAAATGTAATATTTGTCGTCTCTGTTGATAATTGACCTGTATTTAATCTATTGACTTTGATCCCAAATTTTTTGTTTGACAATTTTAAAACCACTGTTTAAAAGGGAAAAAAAACTTGAAAGACAAAAATACGCCTAAATTATCTTGACTTGTTTAAACTTCTCGTCTCATTCGGCAAAACTCAATTCAGTATCTATTAAAAAAAAAAAAAACAGCAAGAATATAAATGAGTCAATGGGAAGAATAATTATGCATATAATTTAACACTGTTGGTGAAATTCCTGACCGACTTTGGCTCAACGTGACATTGGATTCTCGAGGACGAAAAAGAGAAATAAAAAAAATATCAATTGAGTGGTTAATTTTATTTATTTTTCTCTCTTCTCAATTCAACTTTCGCCGATTGAATAATGCCTGAATATTTAATTAATTTTTTCTCCTCGATTTTTAAGCTCAATTTGAGTTTTCCGAAATTTTTATCAAACGATTTATCATTCCATTGATTAAGAACCATTTGTAAACATATGGAAACTGCGAAATTGATGAGAAATTTTCGTCTTTAAGACCGTTGAAAATTTCCGTCTGAATTTTCCGTGTAAAATCCCGAAAATTTCTAACAAGTTACATTTCTACTGAAATTTCAGATAATTACGTCATTGAAAAATGAACACATAATCGATTTTCAAATAATTTCACGCCTGGATATCAATGAAATTTGTGAATTTCAATTTAATTGTTTCCTGAAAATTTACTAAAAATAGGAAAAATTCAAGAAAAAATTGAAAATTCAAGTCATTTTGATTCTGAATATTAATGCTCAGTTGAAAATTCAAGTAAGTTGTAGAATTTCTGTCTTAATTCTCCTTGAGACTCATAGATTCCTTTGAAGTTCCTCTGAAACTCACAGATTTCATAAGCATCTTCCCATTAAAAAAAAATCAATATCACGTTTATGAAAATTCCCATCAAATTGTCTATAAAATTTCGATTTTTCTTCCAACAGTGAAGGATGATTGGGAGGTACAATCGGAAAAAATTCTATTTTTTTGTATGAAATCGTGAATAACAATGAAACAAAAAATTAATTGAATAATGAAAGATTTTTACCATTCTTTACATTTCGTCAAATCTTGGAAAAATTCAAAGGAATGTAAAAAATGATACCAATTTTTCAATTTTTCGACTAATATTAGTTTTCTATGGTTCCTTTAATTCCTCATTCCATTCTTCATAGACTCACTGAATCAGATTTGACAATTTTATCTTGTATAAGTTATTATTAACGATTTTATCCAAAAAATTAACTTTTTTCTCCAATTGTACCTCCTAAACATCCTTAAACCAATGAATGACATATTTCTGTCTTTATTCATCCGGCAGCAGAAAGTAGAATTTTTTTTTTCTTCGTTCTCCTCACATTAAAATCTATCAATTTGTATAATTCAGTGATTATTGTTACGTTTGCACACGAGCATTCGCATTAGCACGTGACTACTAGACCTTCCAACCCACAATAATCACTGGCTCCCCGGAAGCTCTCAGACTCGCTCGTAAATAAAACGTTTTCTATTGAACAAAAAAAAAGGATGAAAAAAAAGTTTGATGGAGATTGTCTCATCCAGGATTTCCGGAGATTACCGAAAGATTTCATCAGTCAAGTTCAGGGTTGAGGTATTTCATGAATTCTCTTCCTTCTAAATCTAATAGATAAAGAGAAAGGGATTTTTAGAAGGGGGGGGGGGGGGGGGGGTAAAACAGGATATGTCTATTTTTCGTCATTTTTCTTGGAAATATCTCGAAAACTAAGCGGAATAGCGTAATTTTGCAATATTTTCCTCTGCTCAATTTTGCTTTTGTACTTTTTTTATAGAAAATTTCAGATGCATTTGCAAAAAAACTGATGAAAAACAAAATTAAAATGGAAGAGATGTTAAAGGATGAGTCAATAGCATGGAAACTAAGCGAGATAGCACAAGTCTTTATCCTTTTTTGGAGAGAATTTATAAAGAGCTACCAAGAAAAATTAGGGCAGAATTACGTTAGCTCGTTTAGTTTTCGAAATATCCATCGAAAACTAATGATTAGAAAATGAAACAATTGAAAATATTCGCGAAAATATTTTAGACTAAATATCTTTGAAATAAAGCGAGATAGCACACTTTCGTCATCATCCTCCTTTTTCGAGAATTTCAAGAACTACAGAAAAGGTTCAAAGCAAAATTACGTTATTTCGCTCAAATTCTGAGATATTTATCCAAAATTAATAGACAAAAAATTGAAATTAAAAGAGTGAAAAAGGATGAGTCTATTTATTTTGTGGAATATCTCAGAAACTAAGCGAGATGCTGCAAATTTGTCTTAATCCTCATTTTATAGAGAATCTTAAGAGTTACGAAAAAAGAAGAAGTGTAAAATCGCCCTATCTCGCTTAATTTCCGAAGTAGCCATCAAAAACTAATGATAAAAAAATGGAAATAAAAAAAAATGAAAATGGATGATTCGATTTATTTCAGCGAATATCTCGGAAATCAAGCGAGATAGAGCGTTTTTGTCCTGATCTTTTCTGCAGAGAATCTACGAGCTTCAAAGAAGAATTAGAGTAGAATTGCGTTATCTCGCTTAGTTTCCGAAATATTTACAGTAAACAAATGATAAAAAATCGTTACCTGAGTAAAGTCAGCACCAATAAAGGCCTGTTCCATTCCAATCCATACTGTGATCGGTATCAGCAACTGTTGGTATGGTTTTTTCAGTTGATATGCAGTTGCAGATAGCAACTGTATCCCACTGATTTCCTGGCTATCTGCACGACGCTGTTTCTCGCCATACCTGCAGCACAAGAATCGAGCGAAAAAAACAAATTAATTAAAATTGTAAAAAAAAACCCTAAAGACGATCGAGAAAAAAACGATTGGTTTTAAAAAAAAATATCTTCCTCGAATTTTTTGCTTCCCCCATTACCATTATAATACATATTTTTTAATATCATTTTACATCAGACTAATAAATGCGGTAATAATGTAGGAGGAAGTGAATGGAACGGTGACACAAGAGTCCACGTTGGGATATAAAAATGAATGTTTTATGATAACGTTAGGCTTATTATAGTGGAGTTTAAGTTCTCAGAAAGTTATTGTTTTTTTTTCTTTTTAAACGTAAATTTACGTCGTTGGATGGTCATCACGAGGCTTCTCATCATCTTGCTAATTACTTGGAGGCATGAAAGAAGAAAAAAAATTGCATTATGAGAAAATTTTATTTCCGAGTGATAATTGAATTTTTAACAGAAAAACAGGATAAATCGATTTTTTTATCGCTCATTTTTTTTAGAAATATCTTGGAAACTAAGGGAGATAGAGCAATTTCGTCTTGATCCCTTTTAGCAAAAATTTTGAGAGTTACAAAAAAGGATTTAGGCAAATTCGCTCTATTTCGCTAAGTTTTCGGAGACTTTCTAAAAAAATTAGGAGCAAAATTTTTTGAAAAATTATTTAACCGAAAAATTCAAAGAATAAAAACAGAAGAATTGATGTTACTTTGAAAGAAAAAAGCCTTAAGGCTTTAAGACAGAAATTTGGCCTGTCAAGGGCCTCCAAAATCTCCCATGGCGAGACCATGAAAAATGAACGTATTCATCTGTCTGGCGAAAGAAAAAAAAAGAACAAAAAATACAAACTCATCTTGCGCACAATCAAAAACGAGTTCCATGACCTCACTACGTGAGAATACAATGTGACAGGTTATATTTTGGAGTTAGCAAAACCTTTTAATTTTTATTTTTTATTCTCAAAATTTATTTGATTCTTACGTTTTTTTTTTTTTTTTTTTTTTTTAATTCTCTGAATAATTTGGGGGAATTAATCCTGCCACTGTGCAATATAGAGAGAGCATTAGGGTTATCGGTCTGAAACCACTAACACGAGGATAAATGGGATGCATCGGGGATTTTAACGATGGTGAAACGACATATTATAGTACAGGGACTGCATTCCACTGAACGTTGTGAACAAGTTTAAGAATTTTTTGTTAATTTTTTTTCTTCAGGCTTGGATTATTAAGTGGGGGGGATTGTGTTGCATGAGATTAATTCTTATGAATTGGATTATCGAATATTTATTTATTTAGAAGACATGTATAGCTCGTCAGTTTTTTTTTCACTTTTCTTGTTTAGTTTTTTTAAACTATAAACTGTAATAAAAGTAAGAACAGTGTATAATTTAACTAAAATTGCCATTTTTAGAAATTTTTTTTTTTAACTTTGCATTATTAATTCCTTATACACAGAATTATCTGATATTTTCTTGCAACAAAATAGTAAAATGTTGATTTTAATGATAATTTAGTAGCGAAGAGATGAAACAGGATAATTAATTTTTTTCTCCAATTTTTTTTTGAAAAAATATCTTGGAACCTGAGCGAGATGAGACAATTCTGTCCATAAAATTCTCTACAAAAAAGGACTTGGGAAAAATATCGCCCTGTCTCGCTTAGTTTCCAAGATATTCTCCAAAAAAGAAAGAGATGGCATGATAGGATAGATGTGAACTTCGATATTCACTCGATATTGAGAACTTCTCCAAAATTTTCTAGCTTGTCCATTATATTTAATTTAATTTATTTATTTCCCTGCAAGAAATCAATCAATTTAATTCTTCGATCTTCCATCATTCACGTGATCATATGAGATTCAATGAATATTGAATGGATTAGAAGGACAAGACTCAAGGAAATTGAGACTTCTCTCCATTAGTTCGATTGAACTCATGAACGGACGCTTCTAGAACCAATAAAGCCATAAAAAGTGATATTACAAAAAATATTAATAAAAGAAAAGATAGAAAAAATTAATTTCTCTCTCTTACAATGAAAAATAATTCTTTTAGAATAATTTTCTTTCAATTCAATGGAGAAGGGATAAACTCTTCTCTACTGAATTGTAAAAAAATTATTTCTTCTCAGAAGTCATAGGAAGTAATTAAAAAACCATGAATAATTTTATCCTTGCAATATGAATAAATGTTTTTATGAATTCAAATCTTGATGAAATTATGATTTATTTGTGAACTCGAGATTTTCCTTGGGACACACGGAAGTTGATGATGAATTAATATAATTTATTTCACTAATTTTAATCAGAAATTCTGGTAACTTTCCCCTACTATTGAATATTCAAAAAAAATTACATAATCCATTTCAGAAATTTCGAGTGCTACTATTTGTCAATAAATTGTTGAATTGGATAACATTTAATTTCAAATAACTAATTCAGTAGTGAAAAGGCAAAACCAAGTCTATTCTTCGTAGCTCTTCATTTTTAATGGATATTTCGGAAACTAAACGAGATAGGGTGATTTCGCTTCAATCCTTTTTTGTCCAAAATTTCAATAAATACAAAAAATGTCTGGGCAAAATCGCCCTATCTCGCTTAGTTTCCAAGTTATTTCAAAAAAATGAATAGCAGAGGAATAAACTCATTTTATTTCACATATTCGCAACTTAATTCATGTTTTGTAGTGAAAAAAAAATCTTTTATCTATGCAACTGAATAAATTTAGCATACAACAAAGAAAAGCGTACATTCCTTTTCACGCCAACACTTGGTTACAATCTCGATACATAATTCAACTCATAAATACAGCTGTTAAAGTTCTCTTCTGAATCACCGTTGTAGCCGTAAGGCAGGACGTCATAAAAAAAAATGAGAAGAAATAAAACTTTAAGAATCGAAGGAAAAATTATAAATGATTCAGAGAACGAGAAAAAATTCTCTTTCATCAGGTAACATGCCCAGGAGGAGAATTTAAAGGAGAAGAAAAAAACAAAATAAACATTAGAGACAGCCTTGCAAGGTTATCCTTTCCATCTTATTTTAGCACTGGCGCAGAGTAACACGTGCAAAAATGAAGGAGAGTTGGAAATACGGGAGGATAATTACCTGACTGACGCCAATACATGATCAAACTATAATGCAGTCACAATAATTATCATAATTCAGTAGTGAAGAGGTAAAACAAGAGGAATCGACTTCGTCTTCGTAATCATTATCTCGGAAACTAGGGGAGATAGAGCGATTTTGTTGAAATCCTCTTTCGTAACCTTTGAAATTTTCTACAAAATAGGATTAATGCAAAATCACGTTATCTCGCTTAGTTTCCATGATTTTTTTCAACAAAAATTTGAGATTCTCTTTAGCCGATTATGTTTATCAATTTTTTTTTTTGGCAAAAATCTCAGAAACTTAGCGAGATAGAGCGATTCTGCCTGAATCCTCTTCTGTAGCTCTTGGAATTGTCGAAAGAAAGGATGCCGACAAAGTTGCGCTATCCCACTTAGTTTTCGAAATTTTTTCAAAAAACAATTGACAAAATGTTCTACCGATTTTTTTGTCATATTTCGAAAACTAAGCGAGATAGCGCGATTTTGCAAGGAACGACTTTTATAGAAAATTCTAAAACTGCGAAATAAAAATTAGGACAAAATCGCGCTATCTCGATTAGTTTCCTAAGTATTCTCAAAAAAGAAAATCCGAAAGAAATTATCCGGTTTTACCTCTTCGCCGTTAAATTAACATTTTTATCGATTTCTCTAAAATTTTCTGAAAATTCTTTTCCCATCACTCATGAAGTATTTCCGAAGTACTGAGGTCAAAGAAAAATTCTCTCACGTTATGTTTTTACTAGATTTTTGTTATTCACCTTTTGGTTCATTTAAAGGCCTAGACGAAAAAGTCAATAAAAACATTATAAACCGTTACACGAGTGACTTAACCTTGTGCTCCAAGACAAAATGGCGGAGTGAACAAGTGTACACGATTTAAATACACATACACGTGTTATTGCGTAAGACACGGGATTGAGATATCAGCAGCGGATAAAGTCATGAAGGAAAAAAAAAAGAGAAAAATCAGTTGTGAAAAAGTACAATAGGATAAGTCTATTTTTTGTCATTAGTTATTGAAGAATATGACGGAAACTAAGTGAGATAGCGGTATTTCCACCGAATCCTGTTTTGTAGAGAATTCTATGAACTGCAAAAAGGACTAGCCCAAATCGCGCTATCTCGTTTAGATTCCAAGATATTAAAAAAAAAGATCAGGAAAAAATCAACTTTTTTTTATCGATTTATTTTGCCAACATTTTGCACAAATCCATTCTATCCAAATAAATTTCACGAATTATACAAAAGAATTCTCGCAAAATCGCCCTATCTCGTTTAGATTCCGAAATATTCTCAAAGAACTATTAAAAATCATTAAAATATCAAGTTATCCTGTTTCACCTCTTCGATACTGAATCGCAATCAACAAGTGCTTTGGAAGACCTCTCACTCGTATAAATGTATTTTTGATTATAATTTTCAATCGACAGAGATATTATAAAGAAAAAAAAATTAATGGAATTAATTTGCAGTGTGACAAGTGATTGATTATTTAGTTTTTCTCGTACACATGACCGGAGGTGAAAGGACTCGCGTGTGTGCATAACACGAGATCGTAGTTGTCGCCTCTGACGCATTCCATAGGCGAGACAGGTTCGATGAACGCGCCTGTGAAGAACTCACGGACGTTTCTACTATTTTTAACATCTAATTCTCAATTTTCCATAAATTTTCCCTCAATACTGATTTTTTCCTCGATTATTCTGAGATATTTTAAATGATTTTTTTTCTCTTCCAATTGTTTCGCAATAATTTTAACTTCATTAATTTGAGGATAAAAATTGATTGATGGGATTGAATTGAATAGGTTCAAATCACTCGGGGAAAATCCTGGACAAATTTATTCTCAATGATTGGGAAAAATTATATTAACTACTGGAGTTACCGGAAGAATCATGAGATTTTTAATCGTAATTGTTTGATTCAACGATAAATAGACAGTGTCTGACTACAGCCAGTGATTCTCTACTCGATCCTCCGTTCTCTCGTTTGCGCAAGAAAAATCGAAAATAAATTACGTGAGAATTTTAATCATTTCTTTGGTCTATGAGGAACAAGATGATTTTTTTTTCAAAGCTTTAATCGAATGGAAAATTTCACTTTTTTTCAACGTCAATGGATTTTCTGAATTACGTCATTTTTATTGGAAAGTCTTTGTTGCTTTAAGAATTTTGTTGAGAAGAGGTAAGAGGCGACAATTTGAATCTTTCGAGGTTTTTTGGGGACATGCTGGAAATTAAACGAGATGGGGCGATTTTTTATGAGTCTTTTTCAGTAGCTCTTGGAATTTTTGAAAAAAAGGATTCCAACAAAATTGTTCTATCTCGTTTCATTTTCGAGATATTGAATATTAAAAAATAGAAAGAAGAAAAATCGGCTCAAATAGAATAAGTTGATTTTTTTCAATTTTTTATGAGTAATTCGGAAAATAAGTAGATAGGGCGGATGTCCCTGGCTCCTTTTTTTAGCTCTGAAATTCTCTACAAAAAAGGTTTCGACCAAAATTGCCCTATCTCGTTAAATTTCTGTGATATTGAATATTGAAAAATGAAAGGCGAAAAAAATCGACTGAAATGAAATGAATCGATTTTTCTCAATTTTTCAAGAGTGATTCGAGAAATAAGTGAGATAAGGCCATTCTTTCCTAATCCTTCTCATTAACTTCTGAAATTTTCGAAAAAAAAGGATTCGATCAAAATCACGTTAACTCGTTTAATTTCGCCAAGATTTTTCAATAGAAAATGAAAAAAAAATTTTTATCTCGTTTCACTTTTCCACTAGCCAAATGCTTCTGCTTATTGTCGATATAATGAAACTTCTCATATTTCTTTCAATTATTTGAGATAAATATGAAAAATTTTCACGAATGTGAACTGGATGGAAGTTGTTTGCCAAAGTCATTGGGGCGTGAAGCGAGAGAGAAAGAGGAAAAAAAATTAGTCTGTGCCCACTAGTAAACAGAAGTAGCATAAAATTATGTAAGTATGATGAAATATGGAGTTGGATAGTGACACTGACAGATATTTAACGGTGAAATTTTCAAAAGCCATTCAATACACTAGAAATCCTTGAAACCACACAAAATCCTGATTTTTTGTCCTAAAACCAGATGAAAAAAAAATAAGGATAAATGAAAGGCAACTGAAGAATTCAACAGTGAAAAGGTAAAATCCAAGTTTATTTTTGTCATTGTTTATCATAGGTAATCTCGGAGACTAAGCGAGATAGGACAATGCTGTCATAAACCTTTTTTTCCAGCTCTTGAAATTTTAGACATAAAAGAATTAGGACAAAATCGTACAATTATGAATAACTTTATAAATGAGGCATATTTTGGTTTATTCTCAGTGAAACATACTCCTAATCATTTTTCCTGTGATATCTATTGATTTTACTGCGAAAAACGCGAAAAAAGTTTGGTATTTGTCGTTTCAGACCGGAAGCCACTATAGTGGCGCGGAAGCAGGGCCATCTGTTTGGGTATACAACTCATATATAATAATATAAAAATTCTAAACCGTTAACTGAAGAAGTCGTCAAAAAATAGCTCGGTCCTAAAAAAGTTAATAAATGAAAAATCGTCGAGAAATGAAGAATCAACGTTTGAATAAAAATTACGTAAACACATCATAGATACGGTTTTTACCTGTGCATCGATGCGCATCCCAAGTCGGATGTATGCCATTTTGCAATCATCAACAGAGCAATATTTATGGCGGATACACAATGGTAGGGATATTCAAGAGAATCCCGTGATACTCACTTATTAGCCTCTGTTTCGTAACGTCAATGTTAAACAAAAAAAAAAAAATATTAAACTGAAGAATAAAAAAGGCATGAAGACGATCAGAGTTATACTGAGATGCTCTAATGCCCCACAATTTTCTCAACAGAGTACAATTTTTTATTTCGTATAAATAGAGGGATAATTTCAGCAATAAACAGCGAGAAAAAATTGAAAAAGAATAAAAAAAATATATAATCGGCCTAACGCGATTCTTCTTCCATTGCTAAGAATCACATGCACTTCCGGTGTCCATGAGGCTGTAATGAAAATATAAATGTACATTGTTTCTTGATTAGACACTTACCTTGACAGAGGATCCACGAAGAGGGCTACAATTATCACAGCAACAATAACGCAAGTTAAATAAATTGATGAAATCTCGAAGATTTCAGATTCTGGTGGACGCTCGACTTCATGATGTCCACCGGTTGTACAAAATGCTGCACCACATGTAGATAATTTTGCTAAATTGAAGTTTGTGGTGTTCTCATCGCCACCACCGCCAAATTCTTCTCCACTCAGAACTGAAAAGAAATGGATAAAAAAGAAATTTATTATTCAGTAGGTGAAAGTGAATAAGTCGATTTTCTTTTGTCAGCTGTTTAGAAATATCTTGGAGACTAAGTGAGATGGAGCGATTTTACCCTAATTCTTTTTTTGAAAAAAAAACTCTTGAAATTCTGTAAAAAAAAGGGATCCAAGAAAATTCACGTTATCTCGCTTAGTTTCCGAGATATTTGAAGAAAAATATTAGTGGAATGTTTTTTTAAGTTCATTTAGGAATTCCATTGATAGAATGTTTGGAGCTTCAATTTTCTTCAACGAAAATCTGATTCCAAAATTGAACGGGTGTTCTCACTTATTTTTTTTCCAAACATCTCAAAATTTATGAGAGACATCAAAATCCTTGTTATGACCTTTTTTTATTTTCTTCCTACGAAAAAAGGAATTTTGCTGGATCACAACACATATTTTTATATTTACTACTGTAAATCCACCAACTTCCACCGACTTCCAAAAAATGCAGTTCAATGCATAGAATGTTAAAATATATCCAAAAGTATATTTGAAATGCTGCGCTTCTCAATACTGATTGGTCCACTGAAGAATCAGAGTGGGAGAGCTAACGAGGAACTTTAATGGACGAATCCTGAGAAATTTGACGAAAAATTGACTTCAAGGCAATATTCCACCGAGTTCGAGTGCAGTTAAGACCGTATTTTTTGATGCCGTATCAAAGATGATATTTTTTTACAGTTTTCTGCTTTGTTTCATAATTTTTGCCCATGTAGTTCATGGAATATGAACTATCAATTATCAGGGTTACTTAAGATAGCGGTAGCGCACTGAGAGAATAAATTCCTGGTCTCAAAGAGATGTTTTTTGCAGAAGTAAATATACTAAATTTCTCTAGATATAGATATATTTATATAGATGATCAATGCTCTTTTTGAGAACAACTTTTCATATTTATTACTTGCATAAAATACATTTCTTTGAGACCAAAACTTTTTTTTCGTCATTGGGATGATGTTCTAAATCGGACAGAAATAACGAAAATACTGGAAAAAAAAACTACAGAGTTGACACATTATTCAAAAACAATTGACGAAGAGAAGAACATTTTAACTAAATATTCAAAGAAACGACTTCAATTCTCCGTGTAATTATTGAGAAATTTTAATTAGAAGGTAGTCGTAACTATTTGCCTCTCTTTCTCTTTTTCTCTAGACCACATCAATCAATCATTCTCTCTATTTCGAGAATGTGATAAGAGATTAGTAATGCAAAAAAAATTTGAGAAATAAAAGAAAAATGATATTTACATGTAGGTGTGACTTTTGAATAGTTCAATCACTTTTTCCAGTTAATTGACGCACGTTTTCCCAAATTATCAGCAATTAATTAAAAACAAACCTACACTGTTAGAAAAAAAATTGAAATTTCATAGACAATTTGATGGGAATTTTCATAAACGTGATATTGAGTTTTTTTTTAATGGGGAGATGGCTATGAAATCTGTGAGTTTTAGAGGAAATTCAAAGGAATCTATGAGTCTCAAGTAGAATTGAGAAGGAAATTCTACAATTTACTTGAATTTTCAACTGAACATGAGCATTCAGAATCAAAATGACTTGAATTTTCAATTTTTTCTTGAATTTTTCCTATTTTTACTAAATTTTCCAGAAACAATTAAACTGAAATTTACGAATTTCATTGATATCCAGGCGTAAAATTATTAGAAAATCGACGATGTGTTCATTTTTAAATGACATAATTATCTGAAAATCCAGTAGAAATGTGAATCGTTGGAAATTTTTGGGACTTTGCACGGAAAATTCAGACGGAAAGTTTTACCAGTGTACAAAACTGATTTGTTTCGGTCTTATCGACCTTACTCTGGGATATTACCTGAATGAACGAAATTTTCTTGGAAGTCTACCGTATGATGTTATGCATCAGAAAAGATTACTAATCCTTAATCTGTCCTATCCCTCAAACGCAGCCCCCTTCTGACCCTCGAGATAATCTGTGGACCCAAGACCTATATCTGACACCCAAAACTGTTCTCATCTATTCTCGGATTTTCTCACACTGAGAAAAACAATACGGTTAAAAGAGAAATTTTGTTTTTTCCGTAAATCCTCTAAAAATATTATCTGAGTGAAATCACTCTTTCATGACGTCTTATTCCGTCTTAAATTGAACAACATATTTCCTTGAATTTTTATGCAAATAAAGATTTTATAGCTTCATGATGAAATCCATCATAAACACCTGCCCTTTCAAATTTTAGTGAATTATTCATTTATCATTCGCGTGGAAATTCAAATTTTCTGAAAAATTACACGTTTTTTCGTTGAAATAACAATTTTCTTATCTCATTTGGTAGCCAGACGTTTCAAGCTGCTAATGACATTCGATTTATTTCGATGTCCAACCTAATTTCATTTCAGTATCGACCTTTATAAATTCCTTGAAATATTTCGTTTATTGAAATTATAACAAATAGTTTTACTATTAAATTTGGTAATGAAAAGCTAAAATAGAATAAGTCTGTTTCTTTATAAATATCAAGTTCTACAGGAAAATATTAAGACAATATTGCCCTATGTCGCTTGATTTCCGGAATAATCCCAAAAAATTATGAGCAAAAATCAACTTTCCTGTTTTATTTGCTGTATTCCTGTATTCTGAATGTATTTCCCATAAAAAAAAGTTCTGGTTGAAAAAAAATTATCTTTCTTCTTGATCGATTAATAAAATTCCAATACTTTTCCTCATTTGAACAACTTGTCATTGACTCTCGAAACATCTGTTATTCTAATAATTCAATTTTCCATTCGCTTCACATAACTAACAGAAAAATCAGTCAATACCAGTGTGATCATGAATTTTAATTTTTTTTTTCTTTCGAATTCCCTTGACAAGCTTCTACAATTCATGATAACACGTCTGATTTCCATACTCTACGATAATTATTGGCGCCAATGATAAAAATAGAAGACAAAAATAACAAAGAATAAATTAAATGTAAATTTGAATGAAACTTTTTTTTTTCTTCGAAGAAACGAATGAGAATATGGAGCGAAGAAAATAGTCGAGATTTATCATTTGGATGAAAAAGAAATGAACAGTACAAAGAATAATGACGTAGAGTTTGGACAAGTGTTTGAATAATTATCAATGTGTCAGATCTCAGTTTGTCAAAATATTATTTTCATAGCATTACAGTCCTTTGTACATCATTGTTCTTGTCTCTTCAGATACATTATATCATCTAGAATTTTTTTTTTTTTTTTGAATATGATAAAGAGTTTTCATAAATTTGAAAATATGAAGATTTGAATAGAGAATAAATGACGATATGAAGTTTCCTGACAAATTGATTTCATTCTGTCATCAGTTTTTCAAAATATCTCGGAATCTAAGCGAGATAGAATGATTTTATCACGATATTTTTTTGCAGAAAATTTCAAGATCTACAAGGAAGGGTTCAGGGAAAATTGCTCTATCTCGCTTAGTTTCCGAGATATTTTCCAAAAACTAATGATGAAATAAAATCGATTCTTCGAGGAATTTATAGTCGTGAATAAAACTATTTTTCTTGTGACTTATTTTTGAAGAATATTCCGGAAGCTAAGCGAGATAATGCAATTTTTTGTAGAAAATTTGGAGAGCTACAAAAAAAGTTTCAATAAAATTTCCACAAATCGCTTATTTTTCGAGATATTTTTGAAATTAGAATGATAAAAGAAGATAATTTGATTTTATTGTTGATTTCTTTTGGAGAATATCTCGGAAACTAAGCGAGATAGCGTGGTTCTGCTCAGAACCTTTTTTTAGAAAATTTCAAGAGCTACAAAAAAGGATTAAGACAAAATCACGCTATCGTTGAGTTTCCAAAACATTCCCAAAAAATGAATTTTAAAACAATCAATTTCTGCTTTACTTCTCCGTTACTGAAATGATTCACTTGTGAAAATCATGGAGTGTACCTGAGTTGGTAAACACAACCTTGACAAGGACTCGATGCAGCCATGACCTTCTGTAATGGTGATAGTCCGATGCAGCAATATCACGTGGAGTTTTCTCAATAATATTCAATGTTTTATGTGAAGCATCAACGAATTTTTACAAATGATACAGGAAAAAAAAATCAATTTTACACTCATCATAACTTTCAAAATCCAAAGGAATAAAATTAACAATTTATTGCCGAAATATTGATGTTTCATAAATTTTCAGAAAATTTAAAAGAAAAAATGAATTTTTCAAGCAAATTCATTTAAGTCAATCACCAATTTTTGTTAGAAATATTTCGGAATCTAAACGAGATAGTGCTATTTTCTCGAATCCTCATTTATAGATAATTTTGGCGAACTGCAAAAAAAGAATCAAGGCAAAATCGCTCTATCTCGTTTAATTTCTGAAATATTCTCGAAAAACTGTCTGAAAATTTGATAATTGCAACAAAAAAAAAATTGGATTCATTTTTTTTCCGAATATTCTGAAGAAGATTTTTGTTCCACTAAATCGAGATCATGTTGTTATTTTTTCATAATATGATGATTTTTAGGGGAAATCAATAAACGAAAGATTTTCAGAAATCACTACACTAGCACGTGAATGCCACGAGACGAGTAAAGCCGGGTGATACGAGTTTATACCGGTTAAATCTCGTTTGTCGTTTCCCCCGAGGCGATCTTTCGCCTCTATTCCAATGGAAATGGACGTAGCAGTGCGTATAGCGGCTCCTGGGCCTCCTTGCCTCTCTCATTTTTTTTTCTTTCACTCATTTCGTATTTATAATTATGTACAATACAGATTAAAGGAGTGAGAGAGAGAGAGAGAGAGAGGACTTATGGATTTTCAGAATTTTATGTTATCGGAATGAACGAGAAATATTTAGTGAATGTTTTTTCAACTCAACATCCGGAATTTCTTTTACCAATCAGGATTTCGAGTTCATGAAAAAAACAACGGAATTGCGATGAAATGAAAAAAAATGATGGAAAATATGCAGATTCTTTTAGAAGGAATATCCTAAAAACGAAATGAGAGATACGCCCTTTTTATCTTAATCTTTTTTTTTTTAGAAAATTTCAAAAATTACGAAAAAGGATTAGAAAATTGCCCTATCTTATTTAGTTTCCGCGATATTGGGGAAGAACTGAGAAAGAATCGACTTGTCCGGTTTTACCTCTTTATGAACGATTCCACTTCTATTAAATTCTGGATCGATAAAAAAATTATGAAAAATTTGATAGTTGAACAGTTGAATGGAAAAATGATAAAGCATAAAAATTCACTGGAGCGTCAGATCAAACGCTGAGCCACTCTACTTGCTCCGTTAAAAACAGTGTTATTCATCTATAAATAAATAATTTACCCTAATTTGAATGTGCATAAATTTCTCGTACTTTCCGATGCAAAATGAAGCATGTAGAACAAATCATGGAATCCACCAAGGCGTAATGCAAGCCTCGTGAAAGTATTATACGATAGTTTTGTGTACAACATATATATAAATAACCCAAGAACTTTCTTTCACATTCACTCGCTCCGTTTAACACTCAACTGATATTTTTTATGTAATAAATATTAATTATTTTTTTTCTTTCCTCTCCATTCCAATGGTCAAAGACTATCTGCATATTTTCTATTAAATTATTCCTGAATTTTCTTGGAGAGTTACAAAAATAATCTTTTATTATTCAACATTCTGCTATTTTTATAAAAGCTGGAAATCGCAGTGTTGAAATTTCCGTTATTTTTGTAGGATATCTTGGAAACTGAGTGAGATAGTGGAAATTTTTGTTGAATCTTTTTTTGTAGAGAATTTCGAGAGCTACAAAAAAGGTTCCAACGGAAATTGCGCTATCTCACTTAGTTTCCGAGATATTCTTCAAAAAAGAATGATACTGTCATTTTTTTTTAAACAAATAAATTATTATAAAAATGATATCGAAAAAATATATATCATCTCGCTTAATTTCCGCGATATTCTCAAAGAATCCTGAATTATCAGGACTTCAAACTTATGAATCAATTGCTATTGAATAATATTATTTTCTCTCATTTGCAAATATTGATTTATCTCAACTAAAGAAAACCAAATCACCAGAGATTTCTTGAATTGCCCAGTTCTCTCATGACGTCAATGTAAACAGTGAATATATATTAATTTTGAACAATTGTATAATCAAAATGACTCACCTAGTGAAGAAATTAGATTGCCCCAGAGTTCAGCAGTTTGCCAAGCAAGAAAGAAGAATCCAAAGAATCTTACGACAATGGCATCAGCTGGCTGATCAGTTAATTTGGCATAAACACCACCAACTTGTGTTAAATATGTTGCTTTAGCTGCCCACATTGGTGCAGCACCAAGGCCAAGTAATACACCAGCTGGTACTAGTGTATAAAATCTTGGATAAAATTGTGATCCAATATATGGTGCATAACACATCATTGATAAACACAGTGTCCATTTAACTGTGAATCTTTTTATCATAAATGTTGGTACAAATATACATGATAGTACTAGTGCAGCATAAATTGCTGACAATGATACTGTACCAAGGCCATCTTTGGCATTTATTGATGATTGTAAATTAGCTGTACCTTGAAATGCTGTAAATTGTACCATAAATGCTACTGATACAGTACCAATATTTTTTAATATTCTCCATTTTTCACTACGTGATAATTTAAATTTACGCGATTGTGTATCATCCTCTTGTTGTGGTAATGCGGGTGGCTTTGTTGGTTCTGGTGGCATTGTATCACCAACATCATCTTTGTATCCTTCATTTCTGTATCCAACACCACTCACTGACACTGTATAAACTGCTGTCTCTTGGTCATTTCCTGTATTTGTATCACCACCACCACCATTTCTGCCTCCGTCATTCTGCGATGCCACCATTCTACGTCTGGGCTACCTGTTCAATTCATCAAATAAATTTAATTATTTAACTTTTTAAGATTTTGGAAAATTTAAATTAAGTTGTTTTTTTGTCATTTTTTTTTTGATGAATATCTTGGAAACTAAGCGAGATAGCACAATTTTTGGGCTAATTCTTTTCCATAGAAAATTTCGAGGTTTAAATTTACAAAGGATGCAAGCAAAATCGCTCCATCTCGCTTAATTTCCGAGATATTCTTTGAAAAAATTCGACAGAATTTATTTATTAAGAATTCCGTTTTTTTGTAAATTGTTGTTTGAGAATGTCTCGGAAACTAAACGAGATATTCTCTACAAAAAAGAATAAGGACAAAATTGTCCTCTCGCCTAGTTTTCGAGATATTTCTCAAAGAATATCTGCAGAAAATAAATCTGAAAGAGAGTGAATCGATTTTTTTACTATTTTTTTTCCCTTAGAAAATCTTGGAAACTAAGCGAAATAGAGCATTTTTGTCTGTTTACGAGATATTTTTCAAAAAATCATTGGTACAAAAAAATTGTGAAAGAGGATTTCGGTTTTGTTGATCGTTTTTTGAGAATAGCTCGGAAACTAAGCGAGATGGAGCTATTTTGCCCTAATCCTCTCTTGTAGCTCTTAAAACAGTCTATAGAAAACGCTGCAGTTAAGCTGCGCTATCTCGCTTCATTTCCGAGATATTATCATGAAAAGATAGGCAAAACAATAAATTTATGCTGTTTCATCTTTTAAATAAGAATAAAAAGACTTTTTCTGAGATTGAAATAAAGAAGCTTCACGTTCTTTCCCGAGAGATAATTCCCTCAGTCCCTGTGATATCGTAAATTATTCAGGCAAAAACAATTTATTACGACGTTTTTTTTCCTTTTATAATTCCTCTAAGATTCCAATTGTATTGTTAACAATTAATGAGAAAAGAACATAGAATGCGCATAATTGCATGCTTTGCCAATGCGGCCTATCGCTTGATTTAAAAATCACTGAATTTTCAAATAATCGTTTTACTAAGACGTGATTGAACGTCAAAACAAAATTTTCTCACAGCGACACGTTTTTAAAAAATTCGTAATGCAATAATTTTAATAATTTTCAATGAATTTTTGCGTGGAGACTTGTTTTGCGTAAATAAACAGATTAAATATTATGGATTGGCACGATCAAATAAATGATTATTTTCTTTTGAAGAATGAGAAATCATGAATAATTAATTAATTCCCGTGAATATGATGGATTTTAGCGCGAAGAGGTAAAACAGGATGAGTCGATTTTTTCTTTCAGTTTTTCGAGGATATCTTGGAAATTAAGTGAGATAGAGCGATTTTGTTCCATTCCTTTTTTTATAGCTCTTAAAATTCTCGCCAAAGAAGGAATTAGACAAATTCGCGTTATCTCACTCACTTTCCGAAATATTCTCAAAAAAAAATATGAAAAGACAATATTTTTTCATTGTTTTTTAAGAATATTTCAGAAATTTATATATAGAGCAATTGTTCGGGAATCAAAGAAGTATTCGGGCAAAAGTGCCCTCTTTTGGAAACTCAGCGAGATACAGCGATTCCGCTCGAATATTTATTTGTGGCTTCTAAAATTTTCTACAAAAAAGGATTCGAACAAATTCGCACTATCTCGCTTAGTTTCTGAGAGATTTAAAAAAAATGACAAGAAATATATTCATTTCACTCGAACTCCACACTACTTTTTCTTTTTTTTTTTATTGAGCCTCTTCACTACTGAACTTAATTAATTCATCCAAATGAATATTTAAAAAAAAATTGATTTATCCTCCTTCCTCTTCGAGAAGTCCAACAATAATGATTCTCATTGGATGAAAATAGACGTGAACCAAACTAACGAATATAACGATGCAAAAGCAATCAAACAGCTAATGAGATTTAGAGATGAGAAGAAAAAAAAAAGAACTAAAGAATACGATTTTTTATTTTTTATTATCTCACCGTCCAATTACAATCTGACATTTATAAAATTGTGTGTAACGTTGTGTCTTGTTGGCGTACCTGGCACTCACTGGTAGACGTTGCATCGTACAAATCAATTTACCGTCAGACGAAATGAAGAAAAAAAAATACATGAGAAAGAGAAAGAGAGAAGAGTGGAAAAAAAAATAACAGTGGAATAAAAAATAAAGAGTCCAAATGAATAAAGAGAGAAATGAAGAGTAGAGGAAATTACCAGAATTTTCACAAGGCAATTGTTGTTATTTCATTGCGTGCATTATCTTCAACGGAAGAAATGGCAATATTTATTTCACTTGAATTAATGATAAAAAATAAATTTTACAAAATTATTGAAAATGAGAAGTAAAATATTTTGATGATATAGAAGATAAGAATTGCTATTTATAATTGAATGTTGACAGTGAAACTTTTGATTTTCTTTCTTCGTGTTTTTTAATTGGCCTGCATGAAGTTACGTCAATAAAAGAAAAATTGTATTTAAAATCATTTATCACGGGTGTTTTAAATTGTTGAGTTGTTAAATCAGTTCGAGAATTCATAAACCATTAGTCATTTCGTTTCGATAAAGTTAGAGGTAATTCACAAGCGAAAAATAGGATAAGACTATTTTTTTTTCATTTGTTTTTGATGAATAGCGTGGAAACTAAACGAGGCAACGTAATTTTGCAAGAATCCTCTTTTGTAGAAGATTTCAAGAGCTAAGAAGATTTCAGATTTTAAAAAGAATTGACAAAAAATCGCTCTATTTCGTTTAGTTTCCAAGATATTCTCAAAAAGCAGAGAAAAAAAAAGTTTTTTTCCATTTCTTTACTGAGAATATGTTGGAAACTAAACGAGAGAACGCAATTTCACTTCATTTTTTTATAGAAAATTTTGAGAGCTCCAAAAAAAATCTGGACCAAATCGCTCTATCTCCTTAAGCTTCCAAGATTTCCTCAAAAAATAATGAAAATAATCATTTTTTTTTAATTGCTTCTTAAAAATATCTCGGAAACTAAACGAGATAGCGCAATTTCCATTGCATCCTTTTAGTAGAGAATTTGAAAAGCTACAAACAATATTCATGCAAAATCGATCTATCTCGCTTAGTTTCCGACATATTCTCCAAAAAATAAATTTTACTTTAAAATCATGATTAAATTGATACATTTTTTCAAGTTTCATAAATTCCATCGAAAAACTAGAGCTATTAGCACTGAAAATTCCTATGACGCAATGACATTTGAATTTTCATCATAATTAAAAAGAATAATTACCCACTAAAATAATATTCTACAAATCTCAATGATTTTACTTCTACATTTTTTTTTTTCGTTCATTCTTTCCTGTGACTCAGCATTATTGGACTCTAGTAATTGTAATCAAAGTACATTCTTCTGAGTTATCTGTATTTGCAGAAGTCAAAGATTTTTCAAAAATTTTTGATAAATTATGTAAGAATGCAATTTAAATTTAAAAAAAAAATCTGAGAAGAAAATATTTGATTTTTAAATATTAAGAATGTTGAATTATTTTTAATTAAAAAAAAAAAACTGTTTCATAAATTCTAGTTAACAATGAATAATAACTTTTTTTTTTGTTCACGCCATTAAAAATTATCAGTGCAGTGTGTGTTGACAGTAAATGATTGTGAAACAGAAATAATAATGAATAAAAAAAAAGGAAACAACTGATAATGAGTCATTTTAAAAAATATTTATTGTGACAGGGGATGCTTTAGTGGTTGAATTATTATCCACGTGTATTTTATCTCTTTGTCACTATCTCACTATGCCAAAGCAAATGTATCGATTTTAAATGTTGTTCATTAAATTGTAACTACAATTAATCAATTAAAAAATACATTTGGCCATTTTTCACATGAGTAATACAATTCATTGTATCTCGTTACTGATTAATCTCCTTAACGGAATTGGAAACAAAACAAAAAAAAAATGCAATTGTTCCGATATTCTCTTGTGATGGAAGAGGAAGAATGAAAAAAAGATTCTAATGCAAATGAGATGTATTTAGAAGTGGCAATTAAACAAATTGTGTTTGGCTTTGTCATAATTACGTGACAAGTGCAGCAGAAATTATTGAGGAGTTTTTTTTCTCTTCAAAATACGCTTTTCATGAGAATTACTCGTTGCAAAATGTGTTCATTGATAGTAAAGAGGAAAAAAAAGGATGAATCTGCTGTTTTGTCATTTGTTTTTAATGAATATCTCGGAGATTAAACGAGATAGCGCGATTTTTCTTGGTTTCTATCTTAAAGAGGATCTAGAGAACTACAAAAAAGGATTCGAGTAAAATGACACTATCTCGTTTAGTTTCTAGAATTTTTGTGGAAATAACAAAAATTACAAAAAAAAGAGTTATCCTCTGTATTTTTTTTATTTTTGAGAATATCTTGGAAACTAAGCGGGATAACGCAATTTTTATTGAGTCCTTTTAGGTAGAAAATTTCAAGAGCTGTAAAGAAGGATTGCAACAAAAATCGCATTATCTTGCTTAGTTTCTAAAATATTCTCAAAAAATCAATGACAAAAAATAAGTTTATCCACTGAATTTCGTTAATCTTGAGAATATCTTGAAAACTAAGCGAGTGAGGACAATTTCGCATGAATACTCTTTGGTAGTCCTTGAAATTTCCTACAAGATAGGATAAAAGTAAAAAAAAGCGTATCTCGTTTATTGTCCAAAATACGGATCAAAAACAGCTGAAAAAATCACGACTGTTAATTTTTTAAAAAAGTCGATTTAATTCCAGCATCAATTTTTTGAGAATATCTCAGAAACTAAGCGGGATAGGACAATTTTGCCCTTGTCGTCTGTTGCTGCTCTATCTCGCTAAGCTGCCGAGATATTAAAAAAAAAAACGACGACAAAATGAAATTAATTCGAAAACTTCATCTTTTAAAAGAATCGACTTATTCAATTTTCCCATTTTACTGCTAAATAAAAGATATTATTTAACGATAAATCAGTGAAACATTGATTACAAATCAAGCATGAAATTGGCCAATAACTCAGGTGTACGAGTCAGAAAGTACTGTGATAAAAGTGCAAGGTTTTTAAACAGGTCCGCATAATTGTTTTTCGACGATTAGTAGCAACAACTCTCATTTTTATTAAAGAAATTTCCCCATTGAGTTTTAAATACTCGAGGTGAACGAGATGATCAAGACTGTTTAATGTTTTGAGAGAATAATTTTTTATGACCCCAGTTATTTTATTTAATTCAATTTGTTTTATTCCTCTCTTTTCTCTTTTATATTGAGTGCTTGATTAGCCAATTTGAAAGTAATTAATACTCATGTAAAATGAACTGATATCGGGTGAAGGCTGATCATTGAATCGCGCTTATTCTTCGAAGGATGAGCAGAATCCTTGAACCATTAATTTCTGAGGAAATAAAAAAAAAAGTAAACAATGTTGGCAGAGGCCAATGATTCTTGGAATGTATCTTACGAAAAAAGAATTTCTATTGAAATATTTCAAATGTCGTTTTTTTTTCATGGAATGAAAGAATTTGCGATGAAGGAATGCGAAAAAAATCAGTAATAGAGTCAACAAATATACAAAATATTTCTTGTAATTTTTTTTCATTGGAAAAAAATCGAAGTTACGAAAAATGCAGTAAGAATTTCTACTGAATAAATTATAATGCAGAAGTGATGACATAAAAGCAGTGTTTTTGCCAATATTTTCTGCAGAATATCTTAGAAACTAAGCGAAATAGCGCAATTTTATTAGAATCCTTTTTTACAGAGAATCTTAAGAATTAAAAAGAGGAGCGAAGTAAAATTACACTATCCTGCTCAGTTTCCGAGATATTCTTTGAAAACAAATGAAGAACATAGAAAATCGTGTTTTGCGTCTTCACTACTAAATTTCATATTTTTACGAATATCTCGGAAATTAAGCGAGATAGCGCGATTTTGTTGGTACCCACTTTTGTGGAGAATTTCAAAAGCTATGCTAAAGAAAAATTAAGGTGAAATTGCTCTATCTGCCTAAGTTTCCGAGATATTCTCCAAGAACAAATGAGAAAAAATTGAATATCCTGTTTCACCTTTTTACTACTGAATTTTGTATTTTTACAGATATTTGAGAAATTAAGCGAGATAGTGCAATTTTGTCCTGATCTTTTATTTCCGAGGTATTTCTCAACAATAAATTGAAAAAAATTAAAAATCCTGTTTACCTCTTCTCAATTAATTTTTTTTATTTCCACGAATAACTCGGAAATTAAGCGAGATAGCGCAATTTTCACTAAAACCTTTATTTCAAAAAATCTCAAAGGCTCCAAAGAAGAATTCGAGCAGAATCGTGCTATCTCGTTTAGCGTCTAAGATATTCTTCAAAAAAAAAATATCATAATCGTAATTAATTTCTAATCCACTCAAAGAAATCATTATTTCTCGGAAATAAATTAAAAATGATTTTCACCACTTGACAGTTTAAAAATGACATAAAGAAGGTCTCAATCTTTCAAAGCACGTGAAAGCAATTCCTGCCAGTCATATTACATCACGCACGAGTCATTAACCCATCGAGTATTGTCGATTCAAAAGCATCAGGACTCAATATTCAAATCATCTTTATTCTTTATCACTATTATTATTATTTTTATCATCAGGCTATTGATTTGTTGACCCATCGTGCAGATGAAATATACACGACACTTTTAATTAAAAAATAGTGTGTACTTCGTTACTTCGTTTTTTTTTTTTTTTGTAATAGACCAAGAAAGGTGTGCCGCGCGATTGGATTAGCGGTAACAGTGTCACTTGCATTCTTATGCTAATATAGACATAAAGGTTGAATAAATATATTAGTATCAGCGTTGATGGAGAATTATCAATATTTATGAAGGTTTTTCCTTAATAAAAAATAAATTTATGTTATTCCCATTGAGAAAATAAATGGGCCCCCATATCGAATGAATAATAATTAATTCAGTTGTAAAGTGGAAGAGGAAGATAAATTTGAATTTTAGATTAGGTAGCGGGGAATAAATGAAAAATATCAAAGGGATAGATAAAATTTTGTAATTAATTGAATTAATGAATTGTCCTATTTTTGTATATTCTGAAATATTTTCAGGGAATAAATAAATTTGAAAAAAAAAAATTTAGTGAATAGTGAAGAGGTGAAACACTCGGAAACTAAGCAAGATAGCGCAATTCTGCTTGACTTTTTTTTTGCAACGACTTTCGAGGACTTGTAAAGAGGATTTGTACAAAATCGCCCTATCTTGCTTATTCTTCGAGATATCCTCCTACAACGAAGTGACAGAAAAGCAGTAAATTCCTTTTATAATTAATTTTAACGCAATATAAAAAAAATTGAGCTAAAAAAATTGAAAATGTTGCGATAAACTGCTATGTTGAAGAAAATTCGAACTAAAAAATGCTCCTTCTCTCTAATTCCCATAAATTCCATAAAAATTCAGTACCGAAGAGGCAAAACAGGATAAATAGGTTCTTTTATTGTTTTGGGACCTTTTTGTAGCTTTTATGATTTTATAGAAAGAAAAGAATCAGGAGGAATTTACTCGATCTCGCTTAGTTTTCGATATATTCTTGGATAATGATATAAGTAGTAGTCGGAGACTAAGCGAGATCACACAATTTTGCCCGATCCTTTTTTGTAACTCTCAAAATTTCGCTATTTCGCTCAGTTTCCGAGAATATTTTTCAAAAATCTATGACGAAAGAGTGGATTTATTCTGTTTCACCTCTTCATTACTAAAATTAAATATAAAATAAGAATGTAGTGAAAAAATATACAATTTTCCTCAATATGATATCTGAAGATACAGAATATATTCAGAACTTCAAATTCAACTCTTTTTTTACATTAAATTAAATTAATTGATATTTAATTGATATATTGCAAAATATCGTTGCCTTAGAAACAAAGGGGCGTAAGTGCCATGTTTAAGCATAGCACTTATGCCATTCTGTTTCTAAGGCAACGATATAGGCCATGTAGGCAGACGGAGGTTGTTGGAGTTCTGGAATTCCAAAATTCTGGAAAATTCCAGGAAATTCAGAAAAATTCAAAAAAATCCCAAAATCGGAGAAACTAATTTTTTAAAATGATTTTTGATTTATTGTATATTATAAATAATGTTATTAAAAATGAAATTAAAAAATAGCAAAAGTGCTGTGTTTAAGCGCAGCACTTATGCCACTTTGTTTCTAAGATGACTATCTATTTTCCATTTATCCAACATACAAAACAATTTATTTCTTAGGAAAATTCATACATTGCACTGAATTACAGGAACATGTCAACGATAATTCTACTACTTATCATAAATTTCTTTCGAACGAAAGAAAAAAGCGCAGAACAAAAAGAATCGATATGAATGAAGTAATGAAAGAAAAAAGCGAAAAAATTAAAAAAAAAAAAAAAGAAATGTCTACAGACTACACGACGCGTGTTACACTGATTTTAAAATGCCACTCGTGAATAACCGATACACGTGTACGTGCGTACGAAGACATTTGCCGCTTGCCTCCTTGTCTCCGCACACGTCGACTCGAGCTACGTTTTTTAAAACACTAACGACTGCTCAATATGATAATAACGAAAAAAAAAGGAGTGAAAAAAAAAATGTGCATTTAACCGCCGAGTCAGCAATAAATGACCATTGTTATTTTCACCGGCTGAACGTATTACATATTGATTTATATTTTATTACAAAAGTAAAAGAAAAAAAAAAAAAAAGAAAAATTACGAATGCATTATCGAGTTAACTGAGAATTAATCGACAGAAGAAACTGGAGAATTTATGAACATTTTTTTTTGATTTATGACACTTGAGTCAGACGTTTTGCAATTTCGTCGTTAAAAAAATTCTAATTAAAGGAGTACAAAAATGAAGAAAATTAGATTAAACGTCGATATTATTTGTTTTCAATTAATATCACGGAAACTAAACGAAATACGTCTTTTTTATTCGAAACCTTTTTTGTAGAGAATTTTGAGAGCTGCAAAAAAGGATTCATGGAAAATCGCTCTATCTCGTTTATTTTCCGAGATATTTTTTAAACACTCCAAAAAAATCGAAACATTCAGTTTTACCTCTTTAATACTAAATTTCTTGCATATTTTAACTTTTGTCGTGCACTGTAAATTTTCAATTTTCATTTTTCATCAGAATTGAGTAACATGCTCACGCTCTTCTGTATTGACGTCATACTAGCGATAACAACAGAAAATTAATTTTTTCTTATCCTCTAATTTTTCTTCTCTTTCAAAATTTAAGATTACTTGTACTCCGGAAATTCATCGAAAAAAAATTTATGATTGAGTTAAATTTTTTTTTTATATTTTCTAAAAACTCCAGATTTTTCATGCGCTCTTCTTCCATGTGAATAAACGCAAAATTATTTAAAATGACCTTAAAAAATTTTTTACCGTATGCGTATTCACGTATTTCGTACGATATATATCGCCTTATAAATATTGGTTCTAGCTTTAGAAAGTCTCGAAAGGATCGTGATTTATATTACTGTAAGCTTCTTAGTATTAGTATACACGTATTTAACGAGCGTCTCTCGTCGTCCAGTCCTGCAACACTTCAGTTTCACAACGCATACATGTACGCGTGAAATAAAAGAAGAAAAAAAAAGCGAAACATTCCCATTTTTATTCCCTGCTGCTTTTTTTTTTTTTTTTTTTGTTGTTGTTGCATGATTGCAAAACCCAAGGACTCAAAATGCTAATAATTATCCTCCATTTCTGCAGAATTTTTCTCATTGAAATGATTAAAAAAAAAAAAGGAACTAAATTATTTTAAAAATCCCGTCCTTACGTAAATCGAATAAAATTAAAATAAATAAACAAATTGAGAAATTTTGTGGAAAAAAAATTGTTGACAAGTGCAAAAAAAAAGTTTGAATTTAAAAAAAGTCAACATTAATTCAGCACTTTTTTAAAATTAATATCTCGGAAATTAAGGGGGATACAGCGATTTTGCCCTAAACGTTTCTTCAATAAAAATTACGCTATCTCGCTTAATTTCCGTGATATTCTTAAAAGGATGAAATCTAAAAAAAAATCATTCTTCTTCACTTCTTCGCTACTGAATTAAAAAAAACGCTTTTTTCCATTAAATGCAAATTTAATCATTGGAAATCAATACAATCTCGCCAATAGTGTCCCTATGATGCCAAGGAAAAATCATCAAGTGTACTAACTGGGAATATCAAGTATAGAAATTAAATACAGTCCAACTACCCGTGGCAATGATCGTAGCATTCCGTAGTCGAAGTGGGAAGTGTGTCAAAGAACGTTTGTGAGTGTTTTAAAACACATCGTTTCCAATCTCGCATTCGTAACAACTTTTTTTTTTACTTCTGCCTTTTTTTTTCAAAAAAGGAAGAATTTAAAAAACATCCAAAAAAAAAATCACAATTCTAGTGTTTCTATAAATATTCAACAAAAGGAAAAAGATCGAAAACTCAGTTTGCAAACTTATCATTAAGCGATGAAAAATTATCCTAACGTTTCTCAGGCACCGTGAGTTATAATCATCTACTCTCTCATGTCTCTGCAACAACACTTTTTAAATACCTCATTTTAAATCTAAATATAAACCATCTGAAACCTACTTAGACTCAATGAATCTATACCCCACTCAACTTTTCAAACTCATCAATGCCTTAAAGGAATTTCGCTCCTTTTTTGCTCATTTGTTATTTTTAAATATCTTGGAAGTTAAGCGACATAGCGCAATTTTTGTTGAATCCTTTTCGCAAAGAATTTAGAGAGCTACAAAATTGCTTCCCAGTAAAATCGCTCTATCTCGCTTAGTTTCCGAGATATTTTCGAAAAAACTCTCAACGAAAAAAACCGAGTTTTCCTATTTCACTTTTTTTTGGACTCAATGTTATGGAAAATGAAAGTAATTAAGTGTAAAATGATTTTCCATTGTTCTGCGATGATTTTACTTTGTTTCTCCCATAATCGCGTGTCCTCGTGATCTAACCTGCGGGTATCGATCGATTACCGATCTCCATTTCAATCGTATTACTCAGGTTGTATTGCGATACCATAATGTAACATGAGGTTTACATTTAAAATTACGAGAAATTCATCGAATAACTCTCGAATTAATCAAAGAAATCACAGAATTAATTCAGTGGTGAAAATGTAAATAAAAATCATTTTTCTCTTTAATTCCTTTTTTTTCAAATTTTGAAAACTAATGGAGTTACGCCCTTTTTCTTCTGATCCTTTAAGCGAAAAATTTCGAGAGCTCAAAAAAAAAGAATTTAGCCAAAATCGCCTCATCTCCTCTAACTTCCAAAATAATTTGAATTTTACATTTTCACCATTGAATTTTTTTTTCTCTTGAAAATTAAAAATTAAATAAATACTCACGTTTTAGCAGTTAAAAACTTCCGAATCAGCGAATAAAATAAAAATTTCCACCCTTTCGGGTATCTGTCGTTGCGTTTATAATTAACAATTAAAAAAAAAATCACCTATTTCACAATTATTTATTCTTATCAATATATGTGTCTCTTCAAATAATCAAGACCTCGAGAATTTTTTTTTCCCCCAAATAAAAATAAATTTTGGGTTTTCAATCCTTCGGGGGGAATCTTCCGCGACTTCGTCACAGGTACAAATCACACGTCCGAACTGTTCGGGGGTTCGGAGACAACTGAAACACAGTCCAACGGTCTTTGAATCGGTACTGTTTGCCGTAACTTTAGTGCCACCAATGATATTCCTTCGAGTTATAATCGTGTATACCGTAATAAGCTTTTGCCAAGTGTACACACTCTACTGTACTCCTTGTTTCTCCTATACTGTGTATAAAAATCCCCCTCCCCTACTCTCTCTTTCTTCTTCTTTTTTTTTTTCTCTCGAAAAATACAAGAAAAATTAATAATCTTTTATTTCTTTTCCCTGTAATGTACGAAGACACCGCGAGAGACTCGAGATTACTGTGTACACATTTAAAATAAAAGAGTAGGAAAGAGAGAGAGAGAGAGAAAGAGAGAAAATTAACGACACGTTACAATGAGAATTATTAAATGAAACAAGTCATTTTAATTTCATCAAAATAAATCGATTCACTCCAATTTTTGTAAACAAAATTAAATTCAAAGTAAATATATGAGAATAACGAGAACAATTTAAGGATAAATTTATTATTTTGTCATTCTTCTTTTTTTTAATATCTTGGAAATTAAGCGAGATAGAGTGACTTTGGCTCAATCCTTTTTTTTTTGTAATTCTTGAAATCCTTTTAAAAAAAAGGACGAAGCGAAAAATACATTATCACGCGCATTTCCAAGATATTCACAAAAATAACAAAAAAAATAAACTCATTTTTTACCTCTTAAAAACTGATTTCTCCGAATATTTAATAATTAAATCGACGAATTCTGCCGCGCTCCGGAATCCAAACGAGCCTGGATGCTGGCCAATCGTCTACTGATTTACAGATTCGTTATACATGCCAGTTCTCCACTCACTTCTCAACCTGTCGCTCATTAAAAAGAGAAATAAACATTTTTTTTTCTTAATTTCCTTTCTATTACGACGGAGGTCGGATCATCGTATCGATCCACAAGGGGGTTCCGGTTTTCCGTGACCAAGGTCAATTCCCCAGAGATTCTTGTTGTCCTTCTGGGCGTTAGCAAGGTGTCGAACAATCCATTAAAACACTCCCTCTTCTGCGCCTATTTTTATTCCTTCAATCATCCTTTTTTTTCATATTCTAATAATAAATAATTGGTGAAGAGGCAAAAATGGATAATTCGATTTTTTCACCTTTTTTTTTTTATACCCCGGAAAATAAGCGAGGTGGAGCGATTGTGTCCTGATCCTCCTTTTGTAACTCTTGAAATTCTGAAAAAAAAGGATTTAAATAAAATTTCGTTATCTTGCTTAGTTTCAGAAATGGGGCAAAATGGACCCTCGACACAACATGATCCAGGATTTTTTTTCAGGGTGAAGGACTTCATGAAGAAATCTGCAAAAATTTAAGAATATGCTCCAATATGTGGACATTGTTGTTGAATTTTTTCAAATTTTTTTGTTGACGTCTACCCTTTAAAAAAAAATCCCGAATTATTCGGATCCACAGGTCTATTTTGCCCCGGTCCTTTTATTAGGGAAAAAAAATTGTTAAAAAAACGCCAATTTTGTTTTACTTTTTAGGCACTAAAATAAAAGCGAGACAAGTTCATCGCGTGTTTTCCAAGACATCCCACCTTGTCTCACCTGATGTCAAGAATTAAATGTTCAGTCATGTAAAAACAACCAAATATTAAATATGACTGATTCCGTTTAATCAGGTTTTTTTCTTTCGAATAATTCATTTTGTCATCATTAAATTCGTTTCCTCGTTGAATTTTGTTTAATCGGATGTTTTGCAAATTCCTTATTTTTTTTTGTTTTTTCTGTTCACTTCTGCATGAATGAGAGGTGAAAGTTTCGAGTGGTAGAACCACGCGACAGTTCAAGTAATCGAGAATCATCGAAACGTGTGATTTTTTCCTTTCCTCTTCAATTATTTTCTCTTCATTTGAAATGTTCATTTTCCCTCCGTTACCTGAAAAACATTCAATCAATTGAGCAAGTACTTCAGAAAATCCATCAATTCATAATCAATGAGTGAGTCAGGTGTTTTAAATACAATGATTTTCTCATGTAAATTAGTAAAACTCGTTTTGATGATGATTGTTTAATAAAAATTACAATGTAAAATGTTAAATTGGAAATTATTAAAAAAAAATTAGTAATGAAAAGGTCAAGCATGAGTCGATCTTTTCAACCAAGTGCACTGAGTAAAAAAAAATTAGTAAAAATCATAAAAGATTCGTTTCAATAATTCTTGAGAAATAATTTTTTTCAAAACTTAATTTTTTTTCCACCTTAATGAAATATTTATCGAATTTCTCATATTTTTCATTAGTAACAAACAAATATTTCTTTCCAACAGTCAAAAAATTTGTTTAATAAATTTACTAAATTCAACATTTTTTTCATTTCTATCAAAAAAAGACAATTAATTTTATTATTTTCCCTATTTTTTTCCTCACTGTGAGAAATCGGCATTTTTGCTCATTTGCAGAAAATTTCAATCGCTACGAAAAAAAATGAGGCAAAATCGCTGTATATCGCTTATTTTCGAAAATATTCACGAAACATGATCGTTTAAGAAAATCGACTTTTCCCATTTTTTCATGAGCAATAATTTTCGTTCAAAAAAATTTTGAGATAAAGAAGAGGAAAAAAAGAGATATATGACGGGGTTAAAAGTTACACCGGTCGTTGTCTCGTCTGATGAGATCGATGGACCCCGGAGAGTGCCCATACACACTTGAGGGAACGCCTGCTGCGTTATGACGTCAGTGAATCAGTAAAGAGAGTTTCATATCTCTATGTTTACTTGCCTCCAAGATGCGTACATTATGGATGTATTGAAGATACCGGTTTCCTTCGTCTATCAGTAGCACATCCAACCGTTTGAAAATGTTTGAGAGATACCAAAAAATGCTAACATGTTTCTTCTGGAAAAAAAAATGGAAAATTTACATATTTAATTTTAGATTTAAGTAGAATAATTTTTTCTGTCTAGTCTTTACATTAAAATTTTTTATCAACTTTACGGCTTATTCATTGAACTTGAGAAGTGGCCTTTGCTATGTGCAAATGGAAATTCATTAATTTTTCCATGTTAAAGACACATTTTTTTTATCTTTCAATAATAATGATTACGATAAAAAATCCATTCAATTAACAAATTCTCTTAATAACTGGGGGAATAATAAGTTCTTGCTTTTTGTACTGATTATCCAGTTGTTAAATCTGCTCCAGCAATTTTATCAACAATTTAATTTTACAATTGGTGGTCACGTGAAAGTTATCAATGATAAAAGAAAAATTTTCAGACAAAAAATACTGCTCGGTTTTGTAATTAATAAATTTAATGGCTAGATTTGTTTTTGTGGCTCGATTATTTGCAGAGATTTTTGGCATTAAATGAATTATTTCGTTTTTAAATGAGTGCATTTTTTTCTCAACTTTTTTTTCATAAATATCTTGGAAACTAAACCAAATAGCAAAATTATTGCCGAATCCTTTTTTTTAAAGACAATTTTGAACTACAAAGAAAAAAGAGAGCAAAAGTACGCTATATCTCTCATTTTCCGAGATATTCTGCAAAAACGAATGACAAAAATACTTATCCTATACCGAAAGAAGTAGATAAAAAATGCAAAATATTTGGTGATAATGAAATTTACACGTATCTGACAATTTTTTTGGATTTGTTCGAATAAATGAATTATGTTAAAAAATTTTTTTTTTTAATTTTCCAGTGATAGTTTTTCAAATTTTTTACATGTACATATTTTTCCTTTTTTTCTTCAAAATAATTCATTTGTTAAGAACTGTTAACTCATCAATTAACTGTTAATGGTTGATTCGTTTGTTAATAGTTCATTCTTTGGACCACCAAAGCCATTTATTCACAATCAATTTGTTAAGAACAAAAAAAAATAATAAGAATTATCAAAAGTCTGCTATTTTAAATATCATGATATTTGTTCCAATAGTTCTTAGCAAATATTTTCTTTAAATCATGAAAAAATTTGTTTAATTTACTGAATTCTGGTCATTCAAACAGTTGATTTGTTTGATTGAACAGATCAACTGTTTAAATTAACAAAATTCAGTAAATAGAACTTTTTTTGGATTATTAAAAAAATCATATTTACTAAGCATTATTGCAACTAATATTTGTTTTTTTTACCTAATTTTTTGTTTCAGTGAGCCATGATGGTCCCAGTTTCTGGCAATGTCCCAGTAACTGACAATTTTCACAAATTCCTCAATTATATTTAAACGTACAATAAATTGCTTAATATTCAATTGCTGAGTTTGTTTTGCGCAACAAATATGTATTAATATAATTAAATTACATTTGATAAACAAATAGTTGTTGTCTTCGGTTTATGCTGTCAGAAACTAGCTCTAAAGTGTCAGAAACTGGGACCAGCACGGTATTATTCTTTTTCACTGCTGAATTATTATTAAATTTTCTTGTAAAATCCTAGAAAAAAAGCATTTTTTCATATTCTTAATTACTGAAGAAAGGATTTAATTGCAATATTTTATTACAGTATCAAGACTAAAATGAAGAACCTAAGATTTCATTGGGCAGTGGAAATTTTTTGATCATGAGGCCTGGCAAACATCCAGACATTCGATGTTGCATACGTTGCATTTGTTGTCAATAATACATGGAGACGTGCGCCAAGTTCTCGAGGAAAGTTCGAGAGACTATGTCGTTCAGGTGCCTCGTATTTTTTCCTTGTTTTCTTCATGATTAATCGATGCTCATCTGAAACTCGTGTAATATTTTACATAAGAATTTTTTTAAAAAATGCAAGAAATTGATAATTTCATTCAAATTTTTGAGGAAAAAAAATTCAGTAGCGAAGACAAAAAACAAGATATTTATTTTTCAATATTTTGGAAATTAAGCAAGATAAAGCGAATTTGTCCTAATTTTTTTTATAGCTCTTGAAATATTTTACAATAAAAGATTAATGCAGAATCGTGTTATCTCGCTTTATTTTCACAAATATTCTATTGAAAATTATCGCAAAGAAAATTCAATTCGTTCCGTTTTATTTCTTTACTACTGAGTTTATTTGCCTTTTTTTTCTTATTTCTCTACATAAACACAATAAAATTTCATAAATTTATGAAATCATGATATTTTTTTTTCTGTTAATAAAGAATGTTAAATGACTTGAGACTACTGTTTACAACAGTTTCTCCATTCTGATAAGGAGCAATATCTTAATCGAGGCGAATGTCACAGACTAATTCCCACAACGTCACTGTCGAAAGAATCGTAAAGACTTTTGAGCAAAGCCAAATCATTGTACACGTGTTCTCAATGATTTTTCAGGTAAAATGTTTCATCTTTTATTATTCTATTGTAAATAAAAATTATATAAATCAAGTTAAACTGCCATTGGGGCATTCATTCGGGTTATCGCAGAAGGTCATCAATAAATTCAGATTTTTTGTTTAATCAGAACAACCCCGGTTGTTTACTCAATTATTACATAGGTATTTGAATTTTTTTTGTCCCATTAGAGAACTTAGTAGTGAAAAGGTGAAACTGGTCCAATATTCTTTTTGTTATTCATTTTTTAGAATATTTCGGAGACTAAGCGAGATAGTGTCGTTTTATAAGAATCATCTTTTGTAGAGAATTGTCAAGAACTACAAAAAAGATTGTTAACTTTTGTTAATTTTCAAGATATTTGCAAAATCAATAGCAAAAAAAATTGATTCATTCCTGATGAATGGTTTCGGAAACTAAACGAGATAGCGCAATTTTAGACTCAGTTTTTTTTGTAGCACTTCAACAAAAATCGCGCTATCTCGCTTATTTTCCGAGATATTTGTAAGAATGAAGAATTCAATAGTGAAGAGGTAAAATCGAATATTCTATTTAAATTTTTTTCCAAAGAATGGCTGGGAAACTAAATGAGATAGAACAGTTTTGTTTCAACCCTTAAAATTCTCTACAAAATTCAATTCAACGGAAATCGCGATATCTCACTTATTTTCCGAAATATTCGTAAGATGAAAAATTCAGTAGTGAAGAGATAACACAGGAAGTTCTTTTTTAAAATTTGTTTTTGGAGAATATCTCAGAAATTAAGCAAGATGAAGCAATTTTATCCCTATCTTTTTCATAGTTCCTGAAATTTTCTACAAAAAAAAAGGTTTTTGCATAAATCGCACCATTCACTTATTTTCCGAGATACTCGTAAAAATGAAAAATTCAGTAATAAATAAGTGAAATAGGAATCGACTTTTTCCCAATTTGTTTTTGAAAAATATCTCAGAAACTAATTGAGATAGAGCAATTTAACTAAATTTTTTTTTGTAGCTTCTGGAATTCTCTACAAAAAATGATTGAAGTAAAATGATTCTATTTCACTGATTTTCTGAGATATTTTCCGAGAAATATTGACCAGAAAAATTGAATTTTACGTCATCACTACAAAGTTATAATTGATTTAATCGGAATTCTTATGGAATTTCTTGTGGCTTCAATTTTTTTCAGTAAAGATAATAACAAATATTTTTACATTCTCGGAAAATTGATAGCAGAAAAAACGAACTTATGCCCTTTTGCCTCTTCGCTATGAAATGAAGCTCCTCTTTCTGTGTTGAAAAACTGTCAACATTTCAAAATTAATTATAATTGAGTTTACACACATAAGCACTAATTAAATATTGTTATCCAAACAAGTCATAAGGGCCTATTTTCATTCCATTCATAAATTACAATTGCATGAATATTTTTAGACAGTCAAGAGAGATTAGAAAGACAATGTGTAAATTGCAGGTAATCATCCCTATGTAAGAGTAATCCTTGAACCGAATTTTTTTTTTCTTCTGTTCTTAAAAAAATAAAAATGAAGAACTCGGTCGGGGTCAGTTTAAAACTCATGAGTTTTCATGGTTCTTTAAACTGATTAGAAATATAATGAAAATAAATTGTGGAATTCTTTGTGTTTAAGAGAGTGGAAGAATTGAATTACTCTATTTCTGGTCAATTAAATGGCTTGTGTTTTGTACACTTTTTTTTAGAAATTGAAGAAAAAAACAATTTAGTTCTCGAGTATCTGGTTTAAACCCGTATATTAATTGAATTCAATCATAATATTTTTTTATGGGGAATTTTTCCCTTAGGACCGAATTCATTTGGATGTAGCCAGATTAATCTGGTTTATGAAATGTTGAAAAGTAGAATTGTCTTTTGTATCTGAAATTCTATACATTATTCAGATAAACAAATTAAAGATAAAATGGAATAAATCCATTTTTGCTAATTACTTCTTGTAAAAATTCCGGAAAGTAAATGAGATAGCACGATTTGGCGTTTTTTTCGGTTCAATTAAGAATTTCAAGAGCTACAAAAATTGATTGGGGCAAAATCGCGCTATTTCGCTTACTTCACGAGATATTTAGAAAAAAATAAATGACAAAAAAAATAGATTTATTTTTACGAATATCTCGGAAACTAAGCGAGATGTTGCGATTTTAATGTGATTTTTTTGGAGTTCGCAAAATTCTCCACAGAAAAAAAATCAAGATAAAATCGCTTTATCTCGCTTAGTTTCCGAGGTATTTCTAAAAATAAAGACATCTAATAGTGAAAAAGTAAAATAGGATGTTTATTCTTTTTTCACTTATTTTTGATAAATATCTCGGAAATTCAACGAGATAATGTGGTTCTACCTGAGTTCATTTCTGTAGCTCTTGAAATACTTCAAGTTCCACCGATTCATTAGTCTTTTTTATGATATATTTGCAATATTTAAATTATTTACAATGTTTGACCTTAAGGCTAATTAGTACAGCGTCAGCCCAGAGGCTCTTACAAGTATGACGCAGGGATTTTGTAATTTTTACTTAAAGTCATTCAGATTTCTTTTAGAATTATATATTGATCATAATGTGACTAGTCTAAGATGGAAAGCGAGTAAAAAACCCTTTTTCAGAAACTACTGAATATCTTTATATTCACAAATATCTCAAAAACTAAGCGAGATAGAGCGATTCTTGAGCCATTTTTGTAGCTCCCAAAATTTTCTCTTATCTCACTTAATTCCTGAGATATAAATAGAATAATGAATTATCAAAAAAAATAGACGTTTTCATGTTTGACTATTTTGCTACCGAATTTTTAAAATAATATTCAATATTTAGTATTCAGATCAGTTATATTGTACTTTTCTAATACCAAAAGCAGCTCAACTTTATTATTTACCCAAAGATAGAGCTAATGATAAGAATAATGTGTTCTACAATCTTCCCATATTCTACATTTTTATTTTTCCTATTGTCTAAGAGTATATTTTGTGACAGTCATTTGCACTTTATCCGAGCAGTTTTCAGATACATTTATACTGATTTAGTGTAGTCATCAATCTTCGTGTTTCTCTGGTACATAGGAATAGCAGTTGATACTTGTGTGATGAACTGTGTTGTATCTCCTTTATACGTCATGATTTATTACAAGTAAAGTCACTCTCATCCCCACTCATTTAAACTGGCTTTCTTTCGGTTGTGACGCCAGACGACAGGCGTCAAGAAATCCATAATGAGATAACGCGAGGTCCCCCATAACAGACAATTGTGTGTTACTCGACCTTCTAGCACTGCGTAATTTACCTAGTAATTGTACCTGAGTTTTAATTATGTTAGCACATAAATTTACTCAACAGTGATGCCCCAAGTTTTTTTTGGTTATTATAGGTTATGGTATTGATAGTTTTGGGAATCCCCGAAATTTCTGCAATTTCAAAATATTTGTTTTATCATTTTCTTTCTACAGTCTATTTGTTTTTCATTTGTGTTTCATGAATATTTGAGAAACTAAACGAAATGGCACGATTTTGTTTGAAACTCTTCTTGTGGAGGATTTCACGAGCTACGAAAAAGGATTAAGGCAAAATTGCACTATCTTGTTTAGTTTTCGAGATATTAAAAAAAAAAGGAACACGAAGTCAAAATGAAGAAAAAACATATTTGTTTTCTTTCATTAATAAGAAAAAATGAATTCCCCAATTTTTTTAACGACAATTTCTTCAGAATATCTCGGAAACTAAGCGAGATAGCGCAATTTTTATAGAAATTTTCTTTGTAGAGAATTTCAAGAGCTCCAAAAAAAAAAGAATTGAAGTGAAATTCCCTTATCTCGCTTAGTTTCCGAGATATTCTTAAAAAATGAATGACAAAGAAATAGACTTATTTTCACTTCAAAACATAATTTCATTTGAATATTTTCAAGAACGTGTCGAAAATGACGTGACATAGGGCAATTTTATTCAGATATTTTTTTGCAGCTCTTGAAATTCTCTACACTGAAGAATTCAGGCAAAATCGCCCTTCTCGCTCGTTTTCGAGATATTTTCAAAAAATTTGCGAACGAGAAATAGACTTTTGTGCTATTATTCTGAAATAATTAAAACCCAATAACAAAATGAATAGTTTACACTGAAATATTTCATAAAAATTACAGAATTCTTATTTTTATCTTAATTGTTAAAAAGTTGACAATTCAAAATAATCGTTTAGGCATTGTGAAGTCACGATTTTACTATTTCCTGTGTGGAGTGTCTCTAATTGGTCACGATACCTGAATGTCCTCAGTAATTAGCCGAACGATTTTGATGTAACCAATGAGAGCTAAAAAAAAGCTGTGACATTACAAGATCGCTTAATTTTATCAAACCTTCATAATTGAATTTTCAGAGAAATTAGTTCAGTAGTGCAGAATAAAACAGACTAATTTCATTTTTTTATTGTTCATTTTTAGAGAATATCTCAAAAAATTATGCAAGATATCGCAATCTTGCAAAATCCTTTTTTGCAAAAAATTTCAAGAAAATTTCGAAGAAAAATCGCAAAAATAACTGGCCAAAAAAATCTGCTCCTTTTCAACTTTCCAATAAACTTTCTCAGATGATTCAGAGAGAACCAAATATTCAGATAATTAAGGAAAACAACATCTCAGGGACAATTCAATGGAATTTCCCCTGACTCTTCAATGGAATTCATGAAATTCAAGAAATCCATTACCTAATTATCACTCAATTGAAAAATTTTCCCACTTCCTTCAGAGTTTTCCCCAGCTCCCACAACCAATGCATCTTCAATCTGATAAACATTTATCCATCTTTTTAACATCCCATTATCACTATGAATATCATTACCGAGAAGAGTAAGTTTTTCCACTCAATAAATTATTCCATCTGAAGTGAGTAATGTCAAAACAGAGAATAAATCCATTTTTTTCGTCTTATTTTTCAAGAATATTCCGCAAACTAAGTAAGATAGCGCAATTTTACAAGAATCCTTTTTTGAAGCTCTTGAAAATCTCTACAAAAACAGTCCAAGCAAAATCACCCTATCTCGCTGAGTTTCCAAGACAAGATACTCTATTATAAATAATGACAGAAACTGTTGATTATTTTTTCACAAATAAATTTAATTTTTTAAATCTCTTAACGCATTAACATTCTGCTGTTAAATGGACAATCAATATAATACTCAGAAAATATAAACTGTTGAAATTCATGAGAAAGCGTGAGTTTACACAAATTACCAAAGCGTTAATAATTTCAGTAAATAAAGTAGTTATATGATCTAATTATCTGTCTTGTCAAAATTCATTCAGTTGTGTGATACGGTGGAATAATCCTCTGACCTCGACCAATAGGAGAAGAACAAAACATAGAGGAAAAAAAAAGACATATAACGGTGCAATTAAGATAAGAGCGTGAGACTGATTCACGTGCGGAGGAAACGCGATTTGATCTACCTGCTTTTAACAATTATGAGACGTAATACAGAAGACCGAAAAAAAGAAGAAAAAAAAAACGACAGGAAAAAAATAGAAGCAAAAAAAAAGGGGAAGTATCAGTTCACAATAATTCATTCAACACTGTACAACGATGAATTGAATTTTTTTTAGTGAATGAATTTAACCGGAAGTTTAGATGAATATTCTTGTGCAATTCCCGGAAATATCATGGATGCAAAATAAGTACCGGAACAATTCACTTTTATCAATTTGAGTTCTCTTCAATTTTTAATTTTTTTATTTTTTTGAATATCTTCAGGTTCATAATTTTTATCCTGCCAAAACTACGAAATTATCTTTTGTCACACTTCCGGAATGGTAGGAGATAAGAATTAGTTATTTTGTTGGATGAATTGGAGGTTTTTTGAAAAGGAGAATTTATGGGAAAAAGATAATTCATGAAAGATGGATAATTCTTGATTCAGTAGCGAAATGGTGAAATAAAATAAATTGAGGTATTTTTGGGATCATTTTCAAGGGAATATATTGGAAATTAAGGGAGATAGGACGATTTCACATGTACACTTGTTTCGAGACAATTTCAAGAGCTCCAGAAAAGGGTTCGGTCGGAATCGATTAGTTTCCTAGAAATTCGCGAAAAACGGACGTTTTTTTCGGGTTTCGAGCTTTTAACTTATTCACTCTGATCCCTTTTTGTAGAGGATTTCAAAGAATGAATTAATTATTTCTTGCGAACATTTCGGACAATAAATAAGATTGCGTGATTTTGCCATTTTCCATTTTTATAAAAAATTTCAAGAGCTCATCAAAAATGAATTAGGGCAAAACGCGCTATGTCGCTCAGTTTCCGAGACACTCATCAAAAATAAATAACAAAGAAATAGACTTATCCTATTTCACTTATTCGCTACTTAATAGCTTTATTATTGACAAATATCTCGGAAACTAAGCGAGATAGTACAATTTCTTCGTGAGCTTCTTTGCAGCTCTCAAAATTCTCTACAAAAAAAATCAAGATAACTTTTCACTTTTTCACTCTGATCCTTATTTTAAAGAATTTTAAGAGCTACAAAAAAAGGATGAAGTCAAAATCGCGGTATCTCGCTTAGTTTCCATGATATTCAGGAAAAAGCTTTAGCGAATACCTCAGAAATTAAGCGAGATAGCGCAATTTACCCAAGGCCTTTTTTTAAAAAAACTATAATGAAGAATTGAGGAAAAATTGCACTATTTTGCTTAGTTTCCGAGATACTTTCAATAAAAAATGACAAACACTCAACGCATCCTATTTTTTCTTCTTCACTACTAAATTAAAGTGCCGTATTATCAATTTGTTTCTCTCAATTGTCTACAGTTTAAAAACAATTTTTATTTATTTATTTATCGCTTCATATGTTATTCCCTCCGAGGCTTCTCTTTAGCACCAACGCCTTCGTGTGCCTGCATATGCGATAAGTGTGAAACTGCGAATACTCAAGGGTAAATTTTATTATATCGATGGATACGAATTAAACGTTAGGTTAAGGCCTTTTACAGATTGTAAACCCATATACGAACTTGACCGAATAATTCGCACAAATAGATGTTTTTAAAAAAACATCACATAGAGTATCACGGAACTCGGTGGATATTTGGGCAATTTTTACTGCGCAATAGAGGATTATACGTTTTGAGAATTTATAAAATTATTTTGAAATTTTGTACACTACATTCATCAATATTTTATGACTTTTGTATAATCCTAGGAATCATGGAAAAAAAAAGAATTTGATTTTTTTTCACCTTTTTCGAGTTGAATGTTCTTTTCTGCATTTATTTTCCTTTCTTCTCTCACGTTTTTTTTTTCCTATAAAATTGATAGTTTCATTACGTCATTTCGTCACGTACCTCGTGTCTAGAAATTTTACTAAAATGAAAATAACAATCTAACACGTGGAAATTGATAATTCAGTAGTGAAAATGGAAAACAAGACAAATCGACTTTATCACTAGTTTCAATGGAATATCTTGGAAACTAAGCGAGATAAACGAGATTTATGCCTTTTTTGGAGCGAATTGCAAGATCTACAAGAGAGGACTTAGACCAAATCGCTCGATCTCGCTCAGTTTTCCGAGAAATTCATCAAAATAAATGACAGAAAAAAAACTATGAACTTTTAAAAAAAAAATCAGTTTTATGCCATCTGCAGTTTTTTGAAAATATCTTGAAAACTAAGTGAAATAAAGCAATTTTACCCAAAAGTTTTTTTGTAGCTCTTTAAATTTTCCACAGAAGAGGATTGAAACGAAATCGCTCTTACTCGTTTAGTTTCCAAGACATTAATCAAAAACGACAGAAAAGACAGAGAAAAATAAGGAATTTTGCCAAAAAATCGGTTTTATTCGATTATCAGTTCTTTTTAAATATCTCGGAAACTAAGCGAGATAGAGCGTTAATATTTTTTTCAACCCTTATTTTAGCTCTTGAAATCCTCCACAAAAAGGATACAAGCAATATCGTTCTATCTCGCTTAATTTCCGAGATTTTTTCCAAAAACCCTGGTGACAAAATTGAATCACTTTTATTCTGAAAACTTCACATTTTCAGAAGTAGACCAAATTCTTATTTTACCTCTTTTGCTAAATTATAAATCATAAAATCTAGTTCTTGTCTCGTTTTTTCTTTTATTGATACTTGCCTATTCCTATTCCACTGACTTGGAAAAAATTGTATTTATTTTCCACAATCCAGGCATTTTACACTTCACATTCTGCAAAACTAAAAATTTTCCTTTACCTAGAATTCCCTCTAGAATAAATTAATCACGAAACATTTTACACACCATGAATATTGAGACAAAGCAATATAAAGTATTTGTCACTCGTATGAATTGTCTTACGTAATAAGAATTCGTGTCCTTTATAAAAATCGGAACGACATAAAAAAAAGCCAAAGTAATACATGATTTACCAGGTCCCATCAATGAATAAGCAACCATGGCCTAGTTGAATGAAAAATTCATGCAAAAAAAAAAAAAAAATCATTATCTTCATTTTCACCTATTCAATCATCAATCATCTACAATTTATTTATCTACACATTATCACTTTGTTTATAACATTGAGTCATACATACAAACACACAACTTCTGAATTTTTTAAACACTAATCATTGCATATAATTTTTACGTTTTAATTCATATGTATGAATTAAAATATCATTAAGCTTTCATAAATCGTTTTTCGTCTCCTTGATGATCCGTTACGTTAATATTTATATATCATTCATTAAATATTTAACAATCATCTATAACCAAAATGAAAAAAAAAAGCTAAAGTCAACGAGAAATGAAGATATGCATCACCTTGAATTTTTTTCATTCGTGGCCTTGAGAATTGATAAGTACGTGAAAAAAAAACTTACTGATTTCAACCAATTGAATAAGAAAAATTTCATTTTTTTTATTCATTATCCACCTGTGTCCTCTAAATTCTTTTCTGACTTATGGAATGACTTGTGAGACATCATTACTTCCTTTTGAGTATTCATTGTTTTTGTTCCAATTGTGTAAACAGGTTTTTTTTGTTAATAAATAAACTATCGTAACTTGAGCACACGGAATTGAAAATATTTGAATTTTCGATGATGAGTTGATTTAATGATTTTTTTTTTTAAATAAAAATCGATAAAACAGAGATCATTTCAGTAGTAAAGAGGTAAAACAGGATAATTCTTTTTCTGCCGATCTTCCTCGATAAATATCTCGGAAAATAAACGAGATAGAGCAATTTTTGAGGAATCCTTTTTTGTAGAGAATTTTAAGAGCTTAAAAAAATAATTCCACAAAAATTACGCTATTTCGCTTATTTCCCGAGATATTCGCTGAAAAAAAGAAGAAAAACCCAAATAATTCTGTTTTACCGCTTCGCTAATGATTTCCATTTGAATGGGGGCAGCACCTGATTGGGCGAACACTAGCCACCGGAAATTGACCGAAGAGAAGAGCCGCGCATGCGCAATACCACTAGAGTAATTGTGTCTTTCGTCTGTCGATTGATATTTTATTTTTCAATTGAAAAAAAAAGGGTGAAATAATTAAATAAAAATCATGTCAGCGTGGAGACAAGCTGGATTAACGTAAGTAATTATTAATATGATGAATAATTTCGAATATGGAGGAGAAAAATTGAGTTTTTCACTGAACATTGGTTTTCGTGAAATTATGTAACCTCTGATTTTTATTTACCAATTATCATTTTTATGGATATTTTTTTCATTGATGTTTCTAATTTTCGTGGATTCTTTTCAGTTATCTCAATTACTCTCAAATTGCCGCGAGACTTGTTCGCCAGGCGCTCAAACAGGAGTTCCGGGTTCAAGCTGCCAAACGAGAGGAATCTAGTGTTAAATTTACGCAATGGAAAGATGGAAAGCCAGCAAGTAAGTTAAAAGAATCAGTATTGAGGGAAAAAAGACTCCTTCATTACAATTTTTTTATCTGACTTTAATTCAGAAGAATTAGGTGAGTTGACCAGTGTTCGAACCCATCCAGTGATCGAACTATTCAACTTATTTTTTTTTTTTGAAAAAAGTGGTAATCCAGCGAAATATAATTTTTCTAATCTTCGAAACACAATATAATGTTCATCAACTCAAATATGAGTCTATAAAACCATTGAAAATATATGTAATTATCGAATTTTTTATGTTCGATCACTGGTGTCTGACGAGTCTTCTCCGTTCGACCACTAGACTAATCACCCTGAGAAGTTTTCAGAAATATTGATTTAATTTTATGTCTTTATCTCTTTATATCGTCCTCTTAGACAGGAAAGCGCGTAAATTGTACACGTTTTCTATCCTTTTACGCACTTTTCAATCTAACACAACGATATTTCATATCTTGAAACCCAAGTGAGATAAGGCAATTTTGCCTTAATCCCTTTTTTTGCAAAGAATTTTAAGAACTACAAAAAAAGAACTAGGCAAAAATTGTCCCATCTCGCTTAGTTTCCGAGACATTCTCAAATAGAGCTGATGACGGAATGAAATCGATTTTTCTGAAAATTTTAGTTAATTCTAAGATATTTTCAATATAAATAAAAGTTCATGTCATATCGTTAGGATTACAAAGAATTATTATAGGAATCACGTAAATTATCTCGTTTATTCATATCTTATTCCATCAATTGATATATTTGCATTAGAAAATAATTTTATTGTTCAATTTAGTAGCGAAAAGGTGAAACAGGATATTTTTTTTTCAGATTATTTCGGATTTTAAGCGAGATGCAGTGATTTTACCTGCATCGTTTTTCTATAGTTCCTAAAATTCTGTACAAAAAAAGGACCAGGGCAACATTACCCTATCTCGCTTAGTTTCCGAGATATTCTCAAAAAACGAATCAGCAAAAAATGCACTTTTTCCACCTCATCACTACTCAATAATTATTTTGATATTCATTTTCATTATTATTTACAGCTGAAAAACAATGAAACCCCGATCACTGATTGTAAGTCATAGAGTGTTCGATTGTGCATCAATTCCTATGATTCCCCAGTCCTTAATGCTCTGAACTGATGAATTAATTAACAATAATCAATTATTTCCATGGTTTTTTTTTTTTTGAGTTTGAATATTAACAATTTTGCAGTGTGTCGTAATGATCAAAAATCAGCATTACAATAAATTATTTTCTCAAAAGAGATAATTATGTTTTTTTCAGAGGCCACATAATTTAATACCGCCTGAGATAACGTAGAATCATTCTCCTTCAAGAAATCATCGGATTCAATCCTTAAAACGTCATCTTACAATAGGACAATGGGCTTTGCAGTGTACTGTAATAAAAATAAAATCATGAGAAACCATCTTCAAAGTTATGTGTAAAGAAAAAAACGTTATGAATAAAATGATTTAGTGAGAGAAAAAAAAAACTTACCAATAAATTCTGATACGAGATCATTGTCACTGTCTCCTCTCATCGTTCCAGTTATTTCTTCGTTTTCTACCATTGGTAAGAATAATTGTACAAATTCCAAACTGTAAGGTGGTGCAATTGCTTCAAGTACTTCAGTCACAAAATATCTGAAAATCAAGAAAAAGAGTAGATAATCGGAATAAAATTATGTTAATCAATTAGCAATATAGATAAATCGATGGCAAAGAGGTAAAGGATTTCGAACATTCTGAAAAATCTCGAATAGTGAAATATAACTAATTTTTAAAAAAGTCTGGAATGAAGGAAGGTTTTGAATGTTAGATTTGGGAAAAATCAGAAAAGAATCAAAAATAATTTTTAAAATTCTGAAAAATCTCAAATAGGGAAATATAATTGATTTTCAAGAAAACCTAGGGCAAAGGAAGATTACAGGAGTTAAACTTGGGAAAAATCTGGATATGTATTCTTCTTGCTACCCTTTATTGAAGAATATCTCGGAAACTGAGCGAGATAGTGCAATTTATTCCTAATTCATTTTTTGCAGAATTTCAAGAGATACAAGAAGACGATTAGGACAAAATCGCTTTGTCTCGCTCACTTTCTGAGATATTTGTAAAATAATCGATTGATTGAACGAATTTTGCAGAAAAACCTTCGATGAATCAAGAGACAAATACATAAAAATTTTACAATAAAAATAAATATTATGCACATAAATTGTAAAAGAAGGATGTGAATGTTGTTACAGAGAATTTTCATTGAATTTCAGAGATTCCACGAAATTAATAATTAATCTTTTGTTCGCAAATTTCTTAATCCACCCTGAGAAATTACTCAACAATTACGAATATATTTGAAGAAAGGTAATTATGTCCTCAAATATTGAGATTTATGTACAAATTAGTATTCACTCAGTCATTGAATTTATTTTCTTCATAAGAGAATTCAATGTTACGAGTGAATAATAAATGACTCAAGCAGTTTGAATTGAGGTCTCCTGGCCTCGTAAATATAATGATTATCAAAAATTTTTGATTGCCCAATTTTACCTCAAATGCAGACAAATAAATCCATTATTATAAACTAATAAAACTGGGACAAATAAAAATCTGAGATAAAAATTAGGATTTCAAGATCTTCCATAAAAACTCATCAACTATCCATTCAAATAAATTTGAATAAGTTGAAATTAGTAGTAAAGAAATAAAGGACAATGGGAAATTTTGCCTTTATCCTTTTTTTCAGCTCTTGAAATTCTCCAAATAAAGAATATAAAGCAACGTTGCGCTATCTCGCTTGATTTCCGAAATATCATTTGAAAAAGATGAGCGACAAAGAATTACACTGAAAATAGCAGACATCTGACAATTTTAAGATTTTTTTTCTTTCAACAAATAAATTATTTAAAAAAAGGAAAGAAAAAAAATATGCATATGTAGTGAATTCACAAAACCCCAAATGCGAATTTTTTAAATATTTCTTCTATAATAATTTATTTGTCCAAAAAAATTGTAAAGAATTGTCAGATGTCTGGTAATTTCACGGTCATGAAAAAAATCGCCTTTTTCAGTATTGACCTCTTCACTACTGAATTAACAGCAAGCACCTTACCTAATCAATGAAATATCAGTGTCTCCCCTCTGCCAGCACTGTTTGATATAGCAAACAACCGGTACAACACAGCCGCGACTAAGTAAATTAACCATTCTATCAATCAGCATCTTTTTCATCTCCAGTTGCACGAGAATCTCCAATTCATCCTGTTTGCTCTCGAATAATTGTACCAAAAGTTGAAGTACTTTAGGATGTAATAAATTATGACAGGCAACAACTTCATCTAGTAGAGCAAGATGAATGGGACAATGTTCAGTGCTCAGTTTGAAATAAGATGGTTCAGTGACAGTGCACTGGACCCACCTGATAATTCCTACAGAGACAACAGAAAAGCGTATTGACTGATAGAGAGTATTTAATTCTGCAACTAATTCTGTCGATCCTTTATTGACATTGCAAATATTGTGAACTTTTTCAATCGCTTGAATAGTCGTTTTCAATTCATCTTTATTCAATTTTCTAACATTTCCCTTCCGGGGAAGTGTTTCGCACACACTTGCAGCATAAGCCAGGAGATAAATGTACTTTGATTTGTGCTCGGGATTCAATTTAACGCCAGGTTTAAAAAGAGCATCAACAAGAAGCTCCAAAAATTGTGGATTTCTCACTAATTCAATTGCGGGTGGTTCAGCTGCTGAATAATTCCGGAAAAGAACTGTTATATCAGCTGGATTCAAATTATTTCGCGATAACATTGATGCAAGCGCTAGACATGCAGCTGGACTACTCGCTGCTCCATTTAGAGCCATTGTTATTGGCGTCACGTCGTGTCTATTTTGTTGTGCACATTTTGTTATTTCTTGTGACAGTCTCTTCATCATAAATCCACCTCTCGATTCTTGCGTTAAAATTTGCAGCAATACTTGACTGTAAACGTAAGTGTGCTGACCGTGACAAACCATTTTTGCACATTCTTTTATACTCGTTTGCCAATCTTCAGTGTTCTGCAGAAATCCAGCGATAGCTGTCTTCAGAACCCGCGAGAATACCTCGATCTGTTGTGCAGCCGTTGATATACTCGTTATTTCACCCTGGAAACCAGCATCTGATATCAATTTAATCGTGAAATTCAGCATCAGACAATCGGGATACTCTTCGGCGAGGCGATAAATCAGAGAACGCCATGTTGGATGCTGGATCATCTCTGTTAACCAAGCAGGCGTTTCTCCCTCCTCCGTGAAGATCTTGTCGGCTTTCTTTGGATCGAATGTCTTCAGGATCATGTCCTTCAGGTTATTCTCAACCATTGCCTGGACATCGGTGACCTTGACGCCGGCTAGGATTAACCATTCGGCCAAGAGATTGGCCATTTGGGCACATGCTGTGTAGTTCTTGGAGAGGAGCTCAATAACGGTCTCTGGATTACCACCGGCTTGAAAATATCTGGAAAAATATTTATCAATTTATTAATTAATGAAAAATTAATGCGGTAATCCTGTTTTTTTTTTTTAGTAAAATGAGATGATTTTTTATAATCTTTTTTTTCTGAAAACTTTCTTTTTTGAAGATATCTTGGAAATTAAAAGAAATGAAGCGAGTTAACTCTAGTTCTCTTTCATGCTTTAGAAATTTTCTGCAAAAGAAGGAATGGACGAAATTCTCGAATCTTATTTCTGAGATATTCTACAAAAATAATTTGCAGAAAGAGAGAGATCCTGTTTTATCTCATCACCATTTGATTATTTGGCTATAGGGAAGCGCACCAGCTCCACTCAAAAATGTGCTCATGCTTGTCTTCATGGGACAATTGAAAAATACAAAAATTGGAAGCTAAAAAGCTAAAATGTGATTTTTTCATGCATATTTCAGTAGTGAACAGGTAGAACAGGTCACGTCTGTTTCTTGAAAATATGAGATTTTGAGATAGAGTGATTTCATTTTTTCACCACTTTTCTTTCAAATGTCTCGGAAAGTAAGTGAGATAAGACAAACTCTGATCCTTTCCTGATAGAGAATTTCAAGACTTACAAACAAGGCTTATGGCAAAATCGCTCTATCTCGCTTAGTTTCTGAGATATTCTTAAGAGAACTGATGATGGAATAAAGGCGATTTGTTGGAAAAGTTCATCGTCGTTATGTTTTTCATTTGTTTTCTAAAAATATCTCGGAAACTAAGCGAGATAGGGCGATTTTGTCCTAATCCTTCTTTGCAGAGAATTTCAGAAGCTACAAAAGAAAGTTTTCAAAAAAAAATTCGCTATCTTGCTTGATTTCCAAGATCATCATTGAAAAATAATGACAAAAAAAATAGATGTTCATGAAATTGAAGAAAAAAAAGGTGAAACGCACGTCTAATTCGCCCCACTGTAGGGGCAAATGTATGATGATGGAAATAGCAGACATCTGAAGAAATTTATTATTTTGTTTCATTCACAAATAAATTATCCTTAAAAAAATTAAACATATGCAAATGTAAAAAAATTCAAACTCTGTGAGTGCAGATTTTTCAAATATTCTTTATGAAACAATTTATTTGTTTAGAAAAATGCAAAAAATTCTCAGATGTGTGCTAATTCCATTATTATGCAAATGTCTGTAATAATTACCTTTTGAGCTGAGTGAAAATTCCAGGCTCCATAATATAATCTGGAGTCTTGAACTTCTCCAAACACTGATTGAGTACCTCCTGTGGATTATCAAAGGCATCCTCACCCCCTGGATCACCCCCACGTCCCATATCATCCCCCCAGCCACCTCTTTCCTCATCATATTCAGGCTCCATCACCCTCTTATTTATTTACAAAACAAAACTTCATAAATAAGATTATTTTCTCTCTCCCACAATCAAAATCTCACTAAATTCGTAAACATAACCTCTAACTAATAGAAAAAAAACCTTTTTCCCATTTATTTTCTCATAAAAAAACTTAAAACTAATCACTAATCACAGATTTCATTAAAAAAATTGTTCGACTCGTCAATTTTTTTAGTTGAAAAAATCTCTTTTTTCAAATGAAAACAATAAATTCGTGTTTGCAAGACGATTCAACAAGCTTGAGTGAAAATCTTCGGGAAGTTTCGGAAAATTTCCGAAAGATGTCTTTACCGATTCACTCAAAGAAATTTTTTCCCCAACAAAATAGGAATCTTCCATAAGTTGATTTTTTCTGCATTTTTTAAAAAGAAATATCTGACGAATAATGGAGATACGCCTTTTTTACCCTAATCCTTGTTTTTAGAGAATTTCAAGCCTCAAAAACGGATTTCCATAAAATCGCGCTATCTCGCTTAGTTTCCGAAATATTAATTTCAAAAATGACGCGAAAAATGGACTTATTCTGTTTTACCGCCAATACTACCAAATGACTCGCCGAACGCTTCCGAAGTTTTCCGAACGAATTTTCCTCAAAAGAGTCGAACATACGAAACTGCAAAAATATAAATGCACACCAAAGCTCATTAAATACAGGATATTTAACCGGTTTTCTCGGTAAATACGAGATCGGCATATTTAATATCAGAGTCCATTTTTTTTTCGTCCTTCCATAATAAGAAAAAAAAATGATAGAACAAGGAAAAGTAATAAAATCTGATGCTGAGCGCCCACGCGTGTAACAGAGTGTGTGAGATACATGATTTATATATTTTCACACACACACACACACAAATACACGACGTGACTCCAAGTTGAAAAGGTGCCTCTCTCGTGAGTCCGTTAGTTTGTTCTCTTTATTTCACGAGTGCACAACGTTTTTAGTGTTAAAATATTATTATCCAGAGTGAAATATAAAGTATAAATATTAAAAAGTTAATAATTAATTTTCTCGATAAACGAAATTTAAATTATAAAATAAATGCCAAAAAAAATTGAAATCACTTTCGGTTGTTTCTCGTTCGATTGAATTTCATTTTCATGTAACAAGTTTTCTATTTCTATTATTTCCACAAATTTTTATCCATATTTTCTTACATCTTTTCAACAAAAATCGAATCTCGTTTACTGTTAATCGGTAAGTTCATTTTTTTTTTTATTAAAAAGTATTTAAAAAAATAATTTTTGACGTTTTGGTTGTGACTGTGAATTTTTGAAATTTTCAGTTTTATTTTTGTTTGCAAGTTGCGTAATGAGTGAGTGAATTATCTTGAGAGGCACGTCCTCAGTGGAAACACCCTCCAATTATTAGCCAATCAGATAGAACCTGAAATCTTTCGTTTAAAATTCGAATTCGTTTTTTTTTCACTTTTTTTTTCTTTCTTTCATATCTTTACTTGTTAGTTGTGCAAATTTCGATTGAATAAGTGCTGTGAAAGCACATTCCATTTCTTTTTTTTTGTCTTCAAAGGAAAGCTCAACGCCTGTGAATTCAACAGATTTCACGTATTTCATTCAACCATACGGTGACAACAGGTGTTTACTACTTTACTTTTGATTTACACATTCAAATTTACTGTATAAAATGAAAATTTGAAATTCATAAGATGACTGATAGAAATAGCGTAAAAAAATGTCTGTCTTATTACGTAAGTTAATTTTCTAATTGCGCATCGCTAGTGAAAAAAGGAAAAAGAAAAAAAAGAAAAACAAGTTTTCATAATTCTACAGTTGTTTATTTTTGTGAAATAAACTCTTGGAGCATTGCATTTCTTTTATCGATGAAATAAAACTATGAAAAAGAAGAAAAAAAATCCACTTGACCTCGTAGTTTAAAAAGTCTTTATCTTTCTGATGTCTGAAGGGACTTTTAAAATGTAATTATTGCATATTTTCTGTTTATTTGTTTTCATTCATGAGATTGCAATTTTTTTGTTCTTTGTTTTCTTGAGGATATCTCGGAAACTACGTGAGATAGGACAATTTCAGGCGAATCCTTTTTTGTAGAGAATTTCACGAGCTGAAAACTGAAAATTCATTGGGGAAAAATCGCACTATCTCGCTCAGTTTCCAAGAGAATTTTGAAAAATGAATGACAAAAAAATCGACTTAGGCAAAATGGAATTCCGAGGTAACATGTTCCATAAATTTTTTTTGGAGTGAAGAATTTTGCGGAAAAATCTGAAAAAAATGAGAAAATGCTCCAATATGTGGAGATTGTTGATGAATTTTTTTGAATTTTTTTGTGGATACTTTCACCCCTGAAAAAAATCCAGAATCATTTTTGAACGCAGGTCCATTCTGCCCCGTCTCCTCTTTTATTTCTTCCCTATTACTTTCATTTTTTCTAAGAATCCTTGAAACCAAGCGAGATCGCGCAATTCTGCGCAAATATTTTGTTTACAACTTTTGAAATTATTTACAAAAAAAAAAAAAGAATTAGTCCAAATTCGCACTATCTCACTTAGTTTCCGAGGAATTCAAGAAAAATTAATGGCAAGAAACTGAATTCATCTCGTTTTACAACTCAGCCATTGATATTACTTTAGAATTACCTTTTTTCGTTAAAATTTTTAATCAGTCAACTCAAATAATATATTTTTCATCCGATAAATAAATACAAAGTTGATTGTACTCGTGTGAATTTTTTATTTTTTCTCTATAATGAATAATTCAGTAGCAATGAAAGAGTTGGGACAAGACCTGATTCTCATTTTCCGTTGATTTTGGGAAAATATATAACTAATATATTTAATTTTTTTCACAATGAAAAGGCATCAATGACCTCAACCAAAGTGAAACTCTATAAATATTCATTTACTTCAAGTGAATTTAATAAAAATAATTAGAAGAATGCAGTAGAATGGGAAAAACAATGAGACTGCGAGTTTTCTTCGTTATTTCGCTTGTACACGCGTCAACTTCTCAAATCAAAAATAATTTGTAATTTTTGAGAAATTCTTGAATTTCATGTGATAAGACAGAGTTCACTGTGTCTGGAAGTTGAGGCTACTATGTTGCTCATTCGCTTATCTGTATTACTCAATATTTTCATGAGCAATAGAAATTCGAAAGATTATCGACGATTTACTCGTTCAATTATCGTAATCAAAGAATATCCTGAAAGAGTAGAAAGTAATTTTTTTCTCCTCAAAATCCGGTATTTTTTACTGACGAAAAGAAACAGGTGGAATAATGATGAAATTGGGAAATTAAAAAAAAATTAATATAACGATGAGAAAGTCAGCGAAACTTTCGTTGATGAACGTGAGATGGTAACTCGACCTTTTGCTTTTACAGTTTTTGGACAAAATAAATTTCGCGATGGTAAAATTAAGTAGAGAAAAAGTGAAAGAAAATGTATAATGTCCTTGCCGATTTTTTTTAAAGAGAATATCGTGGAAACTGACCGAGATAGAGCGATTTTACTCCAATTTTTTTTTATATAAAATTTAAAGAACTCTAAACAAGAAGTAGGGCAAAATCGCTCTATCTCGTTTAGTTTCCGGGATATTTTTCCAAGAAATTAATGATAAGAAAAAAGACTCATCTTTTTTATTAAATTCCTTAAATTCAAATTTTTTTCGTCAAATCTCTTCTGAAAAATATCTTGGAAACTAAGCGAGATGAAGCGATTTAGCTCAAGCCCTTTCTTGAAGAAAATTTCAAGAGCTACAAAAAGGAAATGGAGCAAGATTGCTCTATCTTGCATACTTTCCGCGAAATTCTGCAAAGACTAATGACAAATAGAATACTTGAGAATATGGAATTCGCAGAAGGATCGATTTTATTTTGTTACCATTTTTTTAAAGAAATATCTCGGAATCTAAGCGAGATAGAGCAATTTTAATGATGACCTCTTTTGAAGCCCTGGAAAATCTCTACGAGAAGGTCATCATAAAAATGGCCCTATCTCACTTAGATGCCGAAAAAATCTTCGAAAAAAATGATGGAATAGCGTCGATTTGTCTGAAACCTTCATAATCGTCTTATACCTCTTCATCAATAAAAATAAAGAAAAAAGGCAAAAAAATGATAAAATTCTTCTCAACTCTGCGGATAAAATGATGCGGTAATGCATAATGGTAATGACAATTTACGAGGCGTAAATGTGAATGAAGGCCATGTATTCTGCAGTGGTCTGCAACTATAATGATTGCTTCGATACATTCAGAATCATGTACTTTGACAGTACAAAGTCCATAATCTCCACGTGGAGTCAAAAAACCAGTGAGAATATTTCGTAAAATTCGTTATTGAAATGAGCAAAAAAAAAGAAAAAATTGACTTCACATCAACAAATTGATTGAAGACAAAACAATGAAGCCTAGACAATGACCAAGATTTATCATTACTGCAAGTGATTGTGTGATTAAATTGTGAAATACTGTCTGAATAAGATAATCAAGACCCCCTCATACGTTTTCACTGTCCTTGAAATATTCAATTGAAATAGGTAAACAATAAAAATCTTTAATAGTAGATAAAGTAAATTGAAGTTTGGACTTTAACCGTTGATCCGTTAATTAGTAATGATTAAAAAAAAATTTATTCTGAAATTATTTCGAGTTTTATGTCTCGTAATATTCGATTCGTGAAATACAAAATACCGTTAATAATATAAAAAGAAGGAAAAAAAGAGGAAAAAGAGAGAGAGAGAGGGAAAGGGCCAAGAGGCAGATGAAGAGAGAAAGAGGTCGAGCCTCCCGCAACGGACCATTGGGAAGAAAATACACATTCTCAGTACAATACAGAAATTTTTCGTACCTACAGCTGTGTGTTGCTTCAGCACAGGTCCAAAGTCCAACTGGTCGAGTCCTCGTGTCTGTGACGTATTCTACAAGCACATTCATACATCAGTGTATATTTATATACTTACACTTATTTAAAAAAAAAAAAAAAAACCTTCACTATATACTTTATCAGCTTTCTCTATAACACAACATGTGAACCAAAAATTATTTAGCTTCTAACTTATTTACAGGAAAAAAAGAGCCAAGTATTACGCATCTATTCATAATTTTTTTTGGCAACTCAGCGGCCAACAGGTAAAACAAAATCTAGAGATTCAAGTTTGTCGGATATTTTTTTGTAGACATGTGTTTTTTTTTGTAATTTCAATGAAACTTTGAATTTTTCAACAAAAAATACGTTTATTTCCTGCTTTTTTTAAAAATTCGTGATTTATCAGGAAAATGAAGAAGTGAAATTCACTTATCTCTTTCTTATCCCTATGAATTTGTTATTTTAGTTACGACGTGATAATTTCTGCATGCGAATACACGTGGCAGAAGAATGTTTTTGAAATTGTAAATTTTATTCAAATTTTTTAAAATGAAATGTTTAACTGAAAAATTTTATCATTATCAAGTTTTATCATTAGTAGTGAAGAGGTAAAACAGGAGTAAAACAGGATAATTTTTTTTTCTGATGTTTTTATGAAAAGTCCCTCGTAAAGTAAACGAAATAGAGTGATTTTACCCGATTTCTTTTTTGTAGAGAATTTCAAGGGCTATAAAAAAGGTTTCTAGACAAATTTCGCTATCTCGCTTAGTTTCCGAGATATTCTCAATAAATAAGCAAATAATAGACTTGTCCTGTTTTTTTTCTTTTTAAATCATTTTTTTACATTTCGAAACATTTGCAAATGACGCATTCCCATTTGCCACTTCAGGAAATTTCATTTGTTCATCAGGAAATGAATGAAAATCTCTTGGAATTTAATCTCAGATATATAAACACTTTGTGCCATTTATCTCCAGTACTCAAGGTTTAGATTAACGTTTTTCCTTATTGAAAGAGAAAAAAAAGGACATTTAGTTCTCGTGTTGCACTTGCAATTGTACACGAACAATTACGTGTTTAAATAAGGTCAACTGGTCCAGGTCATTGTGCGATAGGCTGTTGCATCAATTCGCAAATTCCATCGGTTGATTATTAATCTCAGCATTAACATTAATACTTGAAAAAGAACGAATTTTTTTTTTAACTCAATTTTTTCTTTCCAGATTTACCTGAGGAGGTATGGCAGAGGCACATTCTGCCGTAGCTTTCAGCTTTTCTATAACTCACGAGGGCTGGGATGTAAATTTTGATCGTGAGGTACTTCATCTCGTTTGGCAGTCTGGTCTAAGATCGTGGAAAAAACGATTTTTCAGATTTCACGTAAGTTTTATAAATAATTCAGTAGTGAAGAGGTAAAAACGGAATAAATTTATTGTTCTTGCTGTTCATTTATTAAGAATATCCTGGAAATTAAACGAGATAGCGCAATTTATCCTGCACTTTTTTTCACAACTCTTAAAATCATCTACGAAAAGATTCAAGCAAAATTGCTCTATTTCGATTAGGTTCCGAGATATTCTCCAGAAATGGATAGCAAGAAAAATAGAACTATTCTAAAAATCGAAATAATTCAATTTCGAAATAAATTTCCATGATATTTCCTATTCATTTATAATTAATTTTCGAACTTAAATTATCTTATTTTATTTAGTAATTTTTTTATTCTGTAGCGAAGAGGTAAAATAGGAAGTCTGTTTTTCTCGCCATTCGTTTTTTCCCCAATATCTCGGAAACTAAACGAGATGGAGCGATTTCATCTCGATCCGTTTTTGCGACTTTTAAAATTCTCTGAAAAAAAGTATCTGAGATATTTCCAAAAAAAACAATGACAAGTAAATGGATTGATTTTATTTCATCTCTTTACGACCAAATCAATGACAAATAATTGATGAAAAACTGATTTATCCGTAGAATAATATAAAAAATGGTGTCTATCCAGCCTCCTTGAACAGCCTCTGGCTCACGATAGCACTGGTAAGCGCGATTCATTTCGCGGGCTTCAAAGTGCCGTTTGACCTAGTAGGGAAGGTCGCACCATATCTAACTGGGTAAAATTCAACATTGAAAATTTGAAATATATTTTTTTTATCTCCTCGAAAGAATGAAAATTAATGAAGAAATTCCAATTCGCAGATCATCAGTACCAGCTCATCTAGCAGGATCTATCGTCGTTGGACTATTGCTATGGCTTACGACAATTTATACACTACGTTATATGTTAAAAATTTTACTAATGTACAAAGGATGGATGTATGAAGCAAGAGGTCGTGGTAAACCACCAAGTTTAGCAACAAAAGCATGGGTTGTTGCTGTTAAACTATTGTCAGGATGGCAGAAACCACTGTTATACAGTTTTCAAGGTTCATTGCCAAGATTACCATTGCCATCAGTCGAGGACACAATGCAGAGGGTAGATACACTATTTATTCATGATTATAAATCATTTAAAAAATTGTTTTGAATATTTCCATTTTTTTGCATCATTTAGAGAACCATTGAATTCAAATTCGTTTATCATAGTATTTTCAAACTTGAAAGTACTTTTTCCAATCAAATTGTAAATTCCTTGAGCACTATTCAATTTCATTCCCATTAAAAAAACAAAGTTGGTAGTAAAGTTGTAGAATTACAATTTAATTTTACTTTCAAATTAACTTTTACGAAAAAGATTGAAGCTACTCAATTATTCTTGATGCAAAAGGTCATTGAACTGGCTCAAAGCCGAGCCAAGTTGGCCATTAGATTAAAAATGTCTGACCTTTTTTTTTGGGAATATCTAGGAAACTAAGCGAGATAGCGCGATTTCATCCTCATTCTTCTTTCCTAGATTTGGAAAATATCTACAAAAAAGGATTCGCATTAAATGATGCTATCCCGCTTAGTCTCCTTCATTTGCCTCTTCACTACTACATTGTATTTTTTTTTTTCAGTATTTAAGAAGTGTGCGGCCCCTTCTCGATGACGATAATTACAATAGAATGGAGAAATTAGCTGCAGAATTTGAGAAAGGAATTGCCGTTAAACTTCAACGTTATCTAATCTTAAAATCATGGTGGTCAACAAATTACGTTTCTGATTGGTGGGAGGAGTATGTCTATCTACGTGGTAGATCACCAATAATGGTCAATTCTAATTTCTATGGTATCGATGCAATTTTAGTTCATCCAAGCAAAATTCAAGCAGCAAGAGCTGCAAGTATTATACATTGCTGTCTACAGTATCGAAGAGCAATTGAACGTCAAGAATTAGAGCCAATACTACTGCAGGGACTTGTACCACTTTGTTCATGGCAGTATGAAAGGCTATTCAATACAACTAGGGTACCAGGAATTGAGACTGACAAAATAGTACATTATAGTGACTCAAAACATATCGTTGTTTATCATAAGGGACGTTATTACAAGGTTCTTATCTACTATAAACACAGGATTTTGACAGCGTGTGAGATTGAACATCAAATACAGTATATACTTGATCATGATGCTGTACCATCGAAGGGCGAGGAGAAAATTGCAGCATTAACAGCTACTGACAGGACATCATGGGCTAGAGCGAGACAGACACATTTTATCAAGGGTGCTAATAAAGTTTCTTTGGATCTTATTGAAAAATCCGCGTTTGTTGTTGCTCTCGATGATTTTCCTTATGAATATGATCCGGTAAGTTCATTTTGTTGGGCATTATAATTAAGGCATGAATTTATATAATTAGCGGACAGCTAGCTAGGGATAAATCTGTTTTTCTGGCCATAAATTCTTGAGAAATATCTCGGAAACTGAGTGAGATAGGTGGATTTTGCCTCAATTTTTTTTCTGTAACTCTTGGAATGCTCCATAAAGAAATGCAGCAAAATTGCACTATCTCGCTGAGTTTCCGAGATATTTCTAAAAAACAATCATGAGTTTTAACGGAATTTCTTAGTGAAGAGAATCAAAGTTAGAGATAGATCTCTCTTCCTTACATTTTGAAATCTTCCATAGTTGATGAATTATTATGGAATTTTATTCTGAATTAATTTGTGAAAAAATCTTTTTTTTCTCAGGCACATCCAGAGAAGTTAGATCAATATGGTCGTTATCTTCTTCACGGTAAAGGTTACGATAGATGGTTCGACAAATCCTTCACTCTTTGCATTGGAAACAATGGAAGACTTGGTTTTAATGCTGAACATTCCTGGTGAGTTAAAAATTCAAATTTCATTCATGAAAAACATTTTGATTTCCTTTGAGTTACACATTTAAACGAAAAAAAAAACTTGATCTGGTTCAACATTACTCCTACGTTCTTCACTGAACTTTACCAGTTGAGAAAAAGTTGAATGAAAAAAAAATTTTAGCAAACAAAATTAAAGATATATTAACGTTAATTGGCAAACGCTGAGCAGGGCGGACGCGGCCGTGATGTCACACCTTTGGGAATTTATCATTCATGAGGAAGTTGCATTATCCAAACTGTAAGAATGAAACAAAAAAAAATCAAAAAAATTCCAAAACATCTGTTTCTATCTGCGCTCTTTATCTTTCAGCATTTGTGTCCATTTCTCCTGTTTCTTTCACATACTATCTTAATTCTAACGTTTTTATTACCTTGGTAATTCCGAAAAATTCTCTACTCTGTCTATCTTTTGAGCTTAGATCAGCCATTGATAATAAAATAATTAAGTCAAAATTAAGCCTCGGAAACTAAGCGAGATAGCTCAGTTTTTGTCGAATCCTTTTTTGTAGCTCTTGAGATTTTCTACAAAAAAGGATTAGAATAGAATCGCGATATCTCGCTTAATTTCGTAAGAAGGATAACGAAAATGAAAAAGAATATGAAGTTTTTAGACAAATCGATTATTATTCTATCATCAGTTTTTTGAGAATATCTCAGAAACTAAATGAGATAGGGCGAATTCGCCCCAATTCTTCTGTTTTTTTGTAGACAATTTCAAATGCTGCGAAAAGGATGACGATCAAAATCGCTCTATCTCGCTTAGTTTCCGAGATATTCTTAAAAAACTGATGATGGAATGAAATCGATTTGTCTGAACACTTGAAAGTCATGAAAAAAATCTATTTGAATATAAGCTCGCGAGATGGTCAGTCTAGGATTAATTTCTCAAACATTTTCGCCAGATGTTCTTTCGTCAATGCTTAACTCATCGTTTTTTCTCCTGATTTATCAGGGCAGATGCACCTGTGATGGGAGCTATGTGGGAATACGCTCTCGCTACTGATGTTCTCGAAGAGGGGTAATTTGGATGCTTTTGAATTTGAAAAAATCTGATTATTTGAATAGGAAAGTTCACTTGAAGTAGAGGGAGATGGCGAAAGGTTCATGAGATATTTCAGAAATACTGATATTTCACTTAATGATACTTTGAGATTCTTAATGAGATTACTATCTATTTTCCTATTCAAATTACGTACAGATATGTATATAATATTTCAATGATGTTTAACAATTCAGTAGTGAAGAGTTCATCTAAGAGGTCATCAATATTGGTATTTATTTGCAAATATCTCGGAAACTAAGCGAGATAGCGCAGTCTCATCGCAATCTTTTTCTTTAGTTTTTGAAATTATCTGAAAAAAGAATGAAAGTAAAATCGCGCTATCTCCCTCATTATCCGAGTTATTACTCTAGAATAAGCCGAAAAATTGACTTATCTTGTTTTACCTCTTCGCTACTGAAACACCAACGTACTGCTTTATATCCACTTCTTTATCTCTAACGCCATTGCATGCTTTTTTCGTTCACTAACACCCTCACAATGTATTAACACATTTAATCAATTTTTAATCTATTAATTCCACTTTAAAGATACACCGAAGATGGTCACACAGTTGGAACACCGGAATACACACTTACACCGGCTCGACTTCAGTGGGAAATCAGTAATGAGTGTCTCGAAGTTATCGAGGATGCAGTACAGGTAAGTTTATCGATTGATTTATTCAAATTTAATCCATTTAACCAAATGCACATGAAATTGTGGAAACTTTTCTATGACTTGGATGAAAAAGAAAGAACAGAATATTCAAACGAGAAATATATTATCATTTTCATTTATATTCATACAAAGAAATTTAGTAGTGAAGAGGTAAAAATCCTGAAATATCTATGAAAATAAACGAAATAGCGCAATTTTGCCTATTCTGTAGAAAATCCCAAGATCTACCAAAAAATGGGCAAAATCGCCCTATCTTGCTCAGCTTCCGAGATATTCTTAAAAAAATTATCAACAAAAAAATCTATTTTTCTTGTTTTACCTCTTCGCTAATCAAATTATTTACACTTTGAATTAATTTAACTTTTAAATGTATTATCTGTTCAGGTAGCTAATAAATTATCCAATGATGTGGATCTACGTATTTATGTACACGATAATTACGGAAAAGGCTTCATGAAGACTTGTTCAATGTCCCCCGATGCGTACATTCAAATGGCTCTACAGTTGGCTTATTACAGAGATGCTGGAAAATTCAGTTTGACCTATGAGGCATCAATGACGCGATTGTATCGAGAGGGCAGAACAGAGACAGTACGTCCCTGTACAATTGAGTCTGCTAATTGGGTAAAGGCAATGGAGAACAAGTCAATGAGTAATGAGGAGAGATATAGCCTCTTGAGACAAGCAGCTCAACAGCATCAACGTGGCTATCAAGATGCTATGGTTGGTAAAGGAATTGATAGGCATCTTTTCTGTCTTTACGTTGTATCAAAGTACCTGGAAGTTGATTCACCATTTCTCAAAGAGGTTTTAAGTGAACCATGGAAGTTATCAACCTCACAGACACCACATGGACAAACCTCCAAATTGGATCTCAAAAAATATCCAAATTGCATATCAGCTGGTGGTGGTTTTGGTCCAGTTGCTGATGATGGCTATGGTGTTTCTTATATCATTGCTGGAGAAGATCTCATTTTCTTCCATATATCTAGCAAAACTAGTTCACCTGAAACTGTAAGTATTTCATCATTTTTAAGGTAGTTCTATCACAACACGAATTTAAAGATTGAAAACTTGAATAAATTTTAACTGGAAGCTTGTATGAATCTGAATTATCTCGAGAAATTAATGATCAATTGATCGTTTTGTTTGGTTAATAATAAATAAAAAAGAAATAGAAATAAGACGGTTCCTTATGGGCTAATGCAGGCTTTTGCACTTTTAGAATAGGCAAAAGGATGAAATCTAGAAAATGTCTTTGAAGAAAAGGAAGAAAACTAACAAAAATTTACGATCTATTCTGAAAATTATTGACTGTCTGATGACTTTGTAATGAATGATTTTTGTCTGTGCATAGGAAAATACGTAGTCACGCTAGTCAAATGGCATACTATTGGTTAAAGAACAAATTACAAATAATTAATATAATTCCTAAATTCTTCTTCGAATTCGCTTTAAATACCAAGAAATAGATTTTCAATCATAAATATTAATTTTTTGATGTTTTTCTCTTTGTTTTTTCCTTGACACTCAACGACTAGTGCGAAAGACGATAGAACTACTCTAACGACTATCTCGGAAAATAAAAGAGATAGCGCAATTTTTACAACAAAAAAAAAATTGTGATAAAATCGCTCCATCTCCTTTACTTTTCGAAATATTTTCAAAAAATTATTACCAAGAAAGATAAGCTAATTTTGTTTTTTTTTTTCAGAATTCAGCGAGGTTTGCAAAACAAATAGAAAGAGCACTTGCAGACATGAAAGATCTCATGCTATCAATTAAAAATTCTGAACGTCAGAAGAATGGTTCGAAATAAATGGACGTGCAACTAAATTAAAATGAGGGATTTTTTATATCTCTGGAATGAATTCTAGAGAAAAATAGAACTTCAATAAGTTGTTAGATTGAAAGGAAAGAAAAGCACAAGGGATAAATGGGAAAATCAAGAAATGAATTGTTGCAATAGCCAGTGAATTCAAGCTTTTTTTCTTATTCACTGGCACTCAGTTAGTTATCGAAGTGTTTTCGATATTCACATACGGAATGGACTAACGATGGCAGTACATGCCGGAACAGCCATTAGTTATCGTTTATATAATTATTATTTTTGTTTAAATTAGAAAAAAAATTTTTAACGACTTCCGTCGAATATTATCAACTGAGCCCTTGTAAGCAACCTATCAATGCAAAAAAAAAATATTTTAATCTTATTATTGTAATGTTTACTTATTTTATAAGTGAGAAATGAGAAGAAGAAAAATTGAGAGAATTTTTTGACGGATTAGGTCATTTGTTAATGTAATTGAATTATACAATTTTTCAGTGGTACTTTGGTGCTTGTCATTGTTTCTACCAATTAAAACGAAAAATCATGAACTTTTCCTTTTTTTTTATGATGATCAGAAAGTGATTTTATTTCGTTCATAATAAAAGAGGTAATCACCTAATTAAATTACTCCTTTCTTTTACCCCTAGACCTCTCATCATTCTTCGAGGGACTTTCCTTATAGGACGATGAGTCACTATGTTTTTCTTTTGATTTTTGTTTGTGTTTATTGGATAATATTGCATTCCGAAGAGTGGAGCGTAGAAATCGTTTATTGATTGTCTCTTTTGGCTTTAACCAGCCACTCGGTCCCATTACTTCGGCTCTTTGAGCTCCAACTTTTGCCTCCTCTATGAGAGCCTCTGCCGCGAGTCTAAAAATTAATTTCAGGGATGAAAATTCATTTTTAAATAAAATAATTCAGAAGTGAAAAAGTGAATTCATTTTTCTATCAGTCGTTTTTTTCAGAAATCTTGGAAACTAAGCGAGATAGGGCAATTTCACCTCAATTCTTTTTCGTAGAGAATTTCAAGAGCTACAAAAAAGGGTTCGAGTAAAATCGCCCTATCTCGCTAAGTTTCCGAGATATTCTTAAGGAACGAATGACGAAAAAATAGACTTATCATTATTTGGAAGAATTTCAAGAATAAATTAAATTTTTAGACAAATTGATTTTATTTCATTAGTTTTTTGAGAATATCTCGGAAACCATGCGAGATAGAGCGATTTTGCAAGAATTCTTGTCTGTTGTTCTTGAAATTCTTTGCAGAAGTATCGCAAGGCAAAATCCCTTTATCTCGCTTAGTTTCCAAGATATTTCAAAAAACTGATGACAAAATGAAATCAATTCATCTGAGAATTTCATTTTTTTACAGAATTTCGTGATTTTTTTTTTCTTTTTTTTTACAAGTAATGATTTAAAATGAGACTTTGTCAATAATTTATGTCAATTTTAACTTCAATTTTGTATAGTATTCTCACCTATTTAGCTCTTCCTCATCCATATCCCACAAAATCCTCGTAAAAATAATGAAATTGTTTATTTACGTTTCGCATAACCTTTTCTCTCCATCATCGACATTATATTAAAGTGTCGTGATTCACCGATAGATGGAGAATTTTCCATCTTCAAAAAAATTGACTTCACGATCTGTCTGATGTTTTTCGTGTTCAACGCAGTGAACTTACCTCGTGCTGATTGACTACCGAATTATTTTCTACAATTAAAAAATTTTATAAAACCGTAAGATTCTAATTGATTTCACTAATTGATAAAGAATATTGTTTTATATTTAATAATTGTGTTCAATTGCAATTTTTTTATTTTCAGAAGTTTAATACAACGAAAGTAGAGGCCAAAATGACGGCAAACACAAGCGGCGATGTAAGACGCACCCATGGACAAGCTCATGGAAAAGCATTTCAGGATAAAAGCAAACCCAAGGATATTCGCAGCAGCAACATTTCAGCTGCAAAAGGTGATTTTCATTATATCATTGATATTGCAATGATGTTGGGTATTTTTCCAAATTTTCAAATTATGAAATTCATTTTGGAGCACTAATGTGACCTTTTATGGGCATAACCCACAGTACCGGTTAATTCAGCTCCATTTTATCACTCTGTGTCATCGTCAATTTTTAATTTCAATTGATAATCGGATTCATTTTCATCTTTATGATTGATTCAAAGTATCATGGTAGTCAGTATATTCTGAACGAGTGATCGTAAATTTTTGGTTTACAGAGCCTGAAGAAGCTTAATTTACAAGCGAAATGTCGCAAATTGTCAAATTTCTAGTATTGTATCTCAAAAAACCTTCCAATTTCACAGTATACTTCAAATCGAGCTTTAATTTCAGTTGATTCTAACGTAATTTTTTTGTATTTATGCTTCAGCTGTCAGTGATGCCATTCGTACTAGTCTCGGCCCTCGTGGAATGGACAAAATGGTAAATATTCACTGGAATTTTTTTGGAATATTTGAAAATCGATTTTCGAATGAAATTGATTCATTAGCAAATATGAAAAACAGGAGACGTCCCTTTTTCGGACATTCATTTTTGGAGAACTTGGAAACTAATGATAATGAAATGAGCAGACATCTGACAATTTTTTTTATTTTTCTAAACAAATAAGTCATTATAAAAAAAAACTTTAAAATTGGCGAGATTTAGCATTTTAAGTTTTCTGCATGTGCATATCTCTTATTTTCACTTGTAATTCATTCTTTAGAAGGAAAAAAAAATCTAAAAATTGTCTGATGTCGGCTAAGTGTTATGGAAATTAAGTGAGATAGCGCGGTTTCGCCTTAATCCCTATTTGTGGCTCTTGGAATTTCCTACAAAAAGGGTTTGAGTGAAAATTACGCAAGTCTTTAAGTTTCCGAAATGTTGCCAAGGAAGAAATGACCGGACAAGTCGATTTATCGAGGAAAATGTCATTGATTTATCTCGTTTTACCACGTCGTTAGTGAATTTGATTATGAAAACCTGATTCAATTGATCTTCATTCTTTTTCAGATTCAAGCCGCGAATGGCGAGGTCACTATAACAAACGATGGAGCCACTATTCTGAAACAGATGAATGTTTTACATCCAGCAGCTAAAATGGTAAATAAAAAATTTCATGTAATTATTGGTAAAGTGTGAATTATTGAAATTCTAGCAGATGGACCATCTGTAATAGTTGAATTTCCTTGATTTCCTCTAAATTTTGAGTCAAAAGGTAAAATAATTCAATTTTTATCAATCATTTTTCAAGAATATCTCGGAAACTGAGCGAGATAGCGCGACTTTCACAAAATCTTTTTTTTTGTAGAAAATTCAAAAAGCTACGAATAAGGATTGAGGCGCCATATTTCGCTTAATTTCCCCGATATTCGCAAAAAACGAATGACAAGAAAAATGAAGAATATGAAGTTTCCAGACAAATTGATTCCATTTTCTCACCAGTTTTTTCAAAAAGAGGGTAACCATACCGATAGATAGGCACCGTCCAAAAGATAAAGGTTCTTTTTATTGAGAGCTACAAAAATAATTGAATTTTTTTTAGACTTTTCTCTTTAATTTCTGAGTATAACACTCATATAGATTCATGCGCTTTCGATCACATGCCGGTTGATCAAAATCTATAATCATGGTGCTGCGAATATGCTACTGTCTATTTATCGGAAGTTTAGGGTATATTGCAGTTTTTTTCCCAATTTTTATTCATTATTTCTTCATCATTCAAGTTCAATCAACTTTTAACTTCTCATTACATATTCTTCTATGCGTCACTCCCTTCTACAGTTCCTCTACGCGATTCGCCTATTTCATACGTTCGATAAACCCCGATTTTCCTTTAACCGTCTATCTATTGGTCGTGTTACCCTACCTTGGAATCTTCTGGAAAAACGCCCTATCTCGCTTGGCTTCCTACATATACTTAAAAAACATGTAATGAAGTAAAATCGATTTGTCTGAAAACTTTATAGTCGTAAAAAATAGACTTCACCCCATTTCATCCCTTCGCTCCTGCTTTAATTACAAAACTATAAACATTCTTTCTCCATTCACCAATTCAGCTGGTAGAACTCTCAAAAGCCCAAGATTCAGAGGCTGGAGATGGTACGACGAGTGTCGTAGTTGTGGCTGGTGCCTTATTAGAAGCAGCAGAGCGTCTTCTCCTGAAAGGAATTCATCCAACAGCAATTAGCGAATCCTTCCAGAAAGCCGCAACAAAAGCCGTAGAAATTCTCAGTTGGTCAATGGCAATAGCCGTAGATCTGAGTGACAAGGAGTCTCTCGTAAAAGCTGCAGCAACATCCCTGAATTCAAAGGTAGTATTCCAGCAGTCATCGCTCCTCGCGCCACTTGCTGTTGATGCTGTTCTCAAGATAACCGAGCCAGGCCGTGAAAAAGCAACGGATTTGAATGACATCAAAGTGATAAAGCAGCTCGGTGGTACTGTGGAAGACACCGAATTGATCGATGGTCTCGTATTCACCCAGAAATCATGCAACGTCAATGGACCGAAAAGAATTGAGAAAGCCAAAATTGGCCTTATCCAATTCTGTATTTCGCCACCGAAAACAGACATGGATCACAATGTCGTTGTCTCGGACTATTCAGCTATGGACCGAGTACTGAAGGAAGAACGTTCTTACATTCTGAATATCGTGAAGCAGATTAAAAAGGCAGGATGCAATGTTCTTCTCGTTCAAAAATCAATTCTTCGTGATGCAATCAGCGATTTGGCGATTCATTTCTTGGACAAAATTAAGGTCATGGTCATCAAGGATGTTGAGCGAGAGGATATATCCTTTATTTGCAAGACACTTGGATGCAGACCCATTGCGTCACTCGATCATTTCACTGCTGAGAATCTGGTGTCTGCTGAACATGTTGAGGAGGTCCAAACCGGAGCTTCTAAGTTCGTTAGAGTCACGGGAATTCAGAATCAGGGACGTACTGTCACTGTGCTAGTTCGTGGCAGCAATAGACTTGTTCTGGAAGAGGCTGCACGTTCTCTGCACGATGCACTTTGTGTTATTCGCTGTTTGGTCAAGCAGCAAGCTATGATCGCTGGCGGTGGAGCACCTGAGATCGAGCTTGCTCTCAAACTTTCTGCTTATGCGCAGACACTTGGAGGTGTTGATGCATACTGCATCAAAGCATTTGCCAATGCACTTGAAGTTATTCCGTCAACTCTTGCTGAAAATGCTGGATTAAATCCAATTGCTACGGTAACTGAACTGAGGAATCGTCACGCACAGGGAGAGATTACTGCTGGGATTAATGTCAGAAAAGGCATGATTACAAATATTCTGGAGGAAAATGTTGTGCAACCTCTTTTGGTCTCTACTAGTTGTATAACACTAGCTTCTGAAACTGTTCGCAGTATACTGAAGATCGATGATATCGTTAATACGAATCAATAAGTAATATTTTTTTTTTGCATTTGTTCATCTAAAATTTTTTTTCATTGATCAAATTTCTACTATTATACTTTTGATGTCTTCTGGAGAGATATCTGTTGGCACGTCTCAACTGCTTTTCATACGATTAGAAATAAAGTTATTTAACATCTATTAAAGTGTTTTTATTATCTCCTTTTTTTTTCCGTTGAAATTTCGAGTTTGAGGATTTTTGATTGAGATAATTGGGTTGCGATAGAAAATACTTGGATATTTCAATTAAATATAAAAATTTATTTATTTTGTAATAAAATAGTCACTTTTTCACGTATTAAATTACAGTAATTCGATAGAAATTAATTCACATCTATGGAAAGAATTTTTTAAAACCATTCTACTTAATTTTTACTTGAATTCGTTTTTATCAATTTTCAAGGAAAGTACGTAAAATTCGAAACTTTTTAGATTATTCAAACTTGCTATTAATTAAATTGCAATATCATTCCCATAACAAAATAGATTTATACAAACGTTAGACTTATTCGATACAAGTAAATATTCAAACAGAAAAAAAAACAATCCAATCATTTGATAAATCTACAATTGCTGCCTTATAAAGTATTAATTTTTATTATCATAAGTTTTGGAATTTTTGCGATTGTTTTCATTAGGAATTCATTAAATCTTAGTAATTTCAGTTTGATAGAGTGGAAGATTAAAAAATATCTATAATTATTGAGTTTCATGTAAAAGATAAAGAAATCACTTTGAGGAATGCAGTAGCACCTAAAATAAACTGGAATAAGACGAGATTAAATGCAAATGTTGAACTCACAATACTAGTCTTCGCAAAGACTAGTTTTATTTTAAAAAAGTTGAAGATGCAGAAAGAAAAGATGTGAATAGGTAAAACAGGATAAATTGATTGTTTGGCTCTTCAGGATAAATACATCATTTTTTTGCGGATATCGCTGAAATTAAGCGAGATAGAGCGATTTTCTTCTAAACTTTTTTTGTATCTTGCAGTAACCACTACATGCACGTGAACAAGGAGTCAAAGACTTGAGACTAAAACACGCGATTTTTCGCTCTTCCTTATTGTCACGTGTATCTTTCCTGAGAGGTAACGGAAGATCCATTAAATTTCCAATTTTCAAATTCATTGTTTAGCAATAATTATCATTTTTTTTCTCATGAAATGACAGAAGCATCGACTTCCTCATTTCTTTCGTTAGTCGTTAACATTTTTTTCATGACAAAGATACTCATAAATATCATCAAACAATAGACCAAAAAATGCAAACATATTGAACTTCAGTTTAAGCTCTCAACTTTTTTTATGAAGAAAAAAATCACCAAAAATTGCGCTATCTCGCTTAATTTCTGAAATATTTTCAAAAAAAAAGATTTTAAAAATTGACTAATCCTGTTTCACCCCTTTACTTCTAAATTCAAAATTGACGTTTGGAAATCAGCGAAAAAACATCATTTTCTTACGAAAATTTTGCGGAAGGAAACGACATTCATCACACAGAAAAAACGAACACTTCTATTGTGGAAAAAAACGCGAAGATGAGTGTCTCCATAAAATCTCTCAGAGTATTTATCGTCATTGAAAATTAAAAGAAATTCTCCGCCTATCTCCCTCTCCCTTCTCACCAAAATTTCACCCATCACATCTTCCATCACCCATTCATCTTAAGTACTGAATCTCATAATAATCATAATCAGAATAATAACGGAGAAAAGAGAATCTGTGCGTGCATCAGTTAATGATGAAAACTTTCACCAGCGTGGATGAATCTGATGGAATGTCCACTGTTGATAAATATTATTAACATCACAAGGCATTGGAGAAAGTTGATGAGTTTGTGGATGAAGTGCCATACATTTTTTGAGCACCCTGTGTAATAATGTCTTAGTTTTTTCATCGTACTGCCATGGTCCATCGACAGTACCAAGTCTGCAGAATGCTAATTTAATGCCTTTACTATCAGCCTCCACGCATCTTTCTCCAACTCCCAATTGTCCTTTGGCGTTCAATCTAATGAGTTGATTATTGCCATAACCATGACAGTGAGAAGTGGCCATCAAATTAGGTGGTGCTTGGCCCATTGTATCCAGACACGCAGAAGTCGCAACACTTCTCAACTCGCCCCAGTGAATATTAGGTGGTAATTCTGGAAATTTATCGAGTACATCATAAGCAATATTGTCCATGAACCACTGAAAGCTCTTGCACTTCTTTCTCTCCTTGAATCTCAATTGTTCACTGATATCCCCATGATCCAAGAGTCTCGCGAGAGGCTCTCGCGTGTAAAAATATTCTTTATACTTCTCGTCGAACCACGTTTCAATGACTCTCTTGTAATTAATCGTGATTAATGGACCCTTCTTCTTCTGCGAGAGTTTTCCGAAATTGTACGGCATGAATTCCCTGTAAACATGACCAACGTGCGAGCAAGGGACCCAGAGGATACTACCACCGCACTGCCAAATCTTGAAGCTCAATTCGAAATTTTCACCACCCCAGACAAGAAGACCTTCATCATAGCCTCCTAGTGATAGGAAATATTTTCTGTTAATTGCGAATAATCCGCCAGCATGAGTGGGTGATCTGTAGGGTTCGCTCTGATAGGCACGTGTCTTTGTTTCACGTTTTGGCACCTCGTTTTCCTTGTAGAGCATGCCCCACTCGAAAATACCACGGTACAGATGACCTTCTTGATAAGTTGAGCGATACTCGTAGGTTTGGTGATTGATTCCATCGATTATGGGGACTGTCATGACACTGCTGCTTATGGCAATTGGCGCGAGAAGTGGAGGCAGCCAGTTTGTATTCACTTCGCAGTGAGCATCGAGGAAAACGATTACTTCACCTCTCGCCTCTTTTGCTCCTCTTTGACGGGTTCTTATCAATCCCTGTCTCTCGGAGTTCCTCAATAGTCGGACTTTTCCGTTCCATTTCTCGATGTAAGTCTCCAGCTCTGATTTCAGGTTCTCCTTGTCCGAATAATCGTCAACTAGGAGGACTTCCTCGAGGAATTGAGGGGGTGTGCGATTTAGGACACTGTGAACTGTGCGCATTAGAACTGACCAGCCTTCATTGTGAAATACTATTATTACACTCGTTTTTGGAAGATTCGGGGGATAATCCCAGTGTTTGCACTCGCTGGGACGTATGTCCGGGATACTGCGGTCAAGGGAAATCTCATCGGAACATGCCATATTCATTCCGTAATCAGAGGCTGATTGTTGGGCATCATTCTGCTGATCTTCGCGGAGAATGTGCGGTTCACCATTCTCACCTGGACCTTTTCGTGGTTTCACATCTCGGGGCTCGAAGTTACCGAGACCGTCTATGAATTTTGGAACCTGAAGATGGGAAAGAAAATTTTTCTTTTATTTTCTGTAGTGAGGAAGAAAAATGGGATGAATGTATCTTTTTTGAAAAATTTGGGGAAATGATGGAGATACGCCGTTTTTTTTGACTAATCCTTTTTTGTAGGGAATTTCAAGAACTATCAAGAAGGATTGAGGCATAGTTACACTATTTGCTTACAATTAGTTTCCGAGATCGAAAAAAAAGAAAAGTAAGAGAAATAGACTTATCCTGTTTTACGTCTTCGATAGTAATTGGGTTTTTTTTTGAGATAAAAAAAGTTTATGAACTTAATTTAATCGAATTTCTCATCAGGAACTTCTTCGTAATGTTAGTTTTGTTCTAAAAAAATCATTTCTATAATAAATTGTCAGAAATTCATTGAATTTTCGGACATTTTATAAAAACTATAAGAATTCAAAGAATAATTCGATTTTTTCATCAATCATTTTTTGCGAATGTCTCGGAAACTAAGCGAGATGGCTCAATTTTACTTCAATCCTTTTCTGCAGAGAATTTCAAGAGCTACGAAGAAGAATTAAGGCAAAATTGCACTATATCGTTCAATTCCCGAAATATGGAATAAAAATGAACAGCAAGCGAAATAGACTCATCCTGCTTTATCACTTCGTTAGTGACCCGGAATTTTTTTTATGATAAAAAAAAATTGTGAAGCTAATGTAATCGCATTCCTTATGAGGGAATTCCCCATAATATTGATTGTATTTAAAAAAAAAATGGTTTCTACAATTATTATCAGAAATTCTTTGAATTTCGGAATTTTTCCAAAAACTTTCGACGTAAACTTTTAGAATTGGGTTTTTTCATTTAACTTTGGATTTTTTTTCGGTTGGCTTTATCCCAAATCAGTTATCTTCATGAAGCTGATCTGAAAAATTTATGATTAGTGGAATGTAATGTTTTCATCGATATGAAAATTCACATCGTCGATTTCTTCATCAATTGATTGCATTTCCACGAATATCTCAGAAACTAAGCGAGATAGCGCATTTTCACCTCCATCCCTTTTTTATCGATAACTTCACAAACTAAAGAAAGGATTCGCCCAAAATCGTCCTTCCTCCCTTGTTTTCCAAATTATCCTCAAAAAAAAACTGTTAGTAAAAAAATAAAATTAAAATTTCACTAAAAAAATCTTCAAACAAATGAATTATTTACCTGTTTTCCTCTCAATCCCTCGGCCCAATAATTCTTGATATTTTCAACATGATCAACAGAAGTAAATGAATAAAGTGCATAAAGGAGTAAAACAACAAGTGACACCCCAATGAGGACATTGACCATGCGACTTCGTCTCATCCTCACAATTCTCATGTTTTTTTTAACACTAAATAAAACAATAATTTCACTTCACCGGTAACAGCTGCTAATTAAATTAAATTCATTGAACCATATTTTTGTGATAGAAAAAAAAAACTTAATGTGCTATTTAATCCGCAGTGGAATTTGACGATGATTTATATGTACAGCTTCATGACACGTTTACAAGTGCATCCAAGTGTCCTAAGCGTTTTATTTTTTCAAGAGAATTAATCTTTAATAGAAGCGCCCAAAGGTGTCGTGGGAGTTTACTACAGGATATTCCACTTTATCGGCAATGTAGAAATCCTGCATGACGTTTTTTTCGTCTCTCTGTCACCAGCTGGCCATCAAGTGACAGTTCATTTTGGAGTAAAACGAGTGGTTTTTTTTTTAAATCAGAGAAAAGTCTCAATTTAATTCAACCAAGTGTAAAATAATTTTTTTTAATTGAAATGATGGGAACTCATGATGACGATGACATTGATGAATTCGAGTCGACTGTTTATACGTTTCCGGAGAGTGTACAAAATGTCATTGAGCAGGTTATTAACCCGTGATATATTATTTGCATGTTATTATTATTATAAGAAGCATGAGCTTAATGCTTTAGGATATTTTTCTCTTTTGGGGATAATTGGAGCTGAGTTGAGATCTTTTTGCTTTTGAATGTCTCGGAAACTAATGGAGATACGCCCTTTTTAGTGCCACTTTTTTGTAGACTTTACAAGAGCTATAACAAAGATTTAGGGGGAAATCGCTCTATCTCGCTTAGTTTCCGAGATATTGTCAAAGAATGAATAACAAAAAATGGGTTTAATCTGTTTTATAAATATGAAGTTTTCAGACAAATCAATTTAATTTCATCATTCGTTTTTTTTTTTAGAATATCTGGGAAACTAAGCGAGATAGAGCGATTTTGCCTGGCTTCTTCTTTGTATGATAATGAAATTAGCACACATCTGAGGATTTTTATATTTTTTTCAACCAATAAATTGTCGTAAAAAAATATGAAAAAAGTTGCACTTATATTTTTTTGGGTTTCTTGAAATGTGCATATTTTTTCCATTTTTAAAAATAATTTATTTGTTAAAAACGAAAATACTAGAAATTCTCAGACGTCTACTATTTTATCTACCATAATTTACACACATCCGACAATTTTTGGATTTTTTAAAAATAAATAAATTATTATAAGAAAAAAAAATTAGAAAACTTGCAGTCATAGTTTTTTAAAGTTTTTACATTCGCATATTTTCCATTTTTCAGAATGGTTTATTTGTTAAGAATTAAGAATAGAAAAAAATAATAAGAATTGTCAGGTGTCTGCTGTTTTCAGTATCTTTTTTTTTTTAAGCTCTTGAAATTCTCTATAAAAAAAAAAGAATTTGAGTAAAATCACTCTATCTCGCTTGAATTCCGAGATATATCAAAAAAATCGATTAAAAAATTTAATAAATTTGAAAATTTCGTATTCTTCCCATTTTCTCATTTTGCTAATGATAATGAAATTGACACACATCTGAAAGTTTTCTGGATTTATTTAACTGGATGAATTATTATAATAAGAATATTTAAAAAATTGGTACTCATAGTTTCTTGAATTCTCTACATGTCCATATTTTCTATTCTCTTCAAATAATTTATTTTTTAGAAAAAGGAAGAAGAAAAATTTTCAGAAATTTGCTATTTTCACTATGATCTTTGTGCTACCGTATTGTTTTAATAAACTTCAGTAAATACTTTTGTGTTCTCAAAAAATTACAGGTGCTACCAAGTACGGACCCACTGGATCAACCAAACTTCAACGTAGTAGATTACATAAATTCTCTATTTCCAACGGAGCAATCTCTCTCCAACATCGACGATGTTGTCAATGAAATGGAGTACAAAATATGTTCGATTGACAAAGAAATACGTTCAGTCGTACGTGGACAGACGAATGTTGGTCAAGACGGTAGAGCAGCTCTAGACGATGCGCAGAAGGTGATAAGGCAGCTATTCATTCACATAAAAGACATAAAAGATAAAGCAGAGCAATCAGAAGACACTGTCAAGGAAATAACGAGGGACATCAAACAGTTGGATTTCGCAAAAAGAAATTTAACAGCATCAATAACCGCTCTAAATAAACTTCACGTTCTCGTTGGTGAAGTTGACAGTTTAAAGAGTTTAACACAGAAAAAACAGTATGGAGAAATTGTCCTGAAGCTCCAGGCCATAATGGAAGTGATGCAGTACTTTAGCTCTTACATGGACATTCCGCAGATAAAAGAATTGTCGAATGAAGTCAATCAGATTGAGATCGAGCTTGCTCAGCAAATAACAACAGACTTTAAAGAGGCATTTTCCGGACAAAATCCGAAGCACTTCACTCAATTAACTGAAGGCTGTTTGGTTCTGTCAGTACTTGATCCGCGAGTTAAAAAAGATCTGTTAACATGGTTCGTTGGAGTACAGCTTCAGGAATATGCTCATCTTTTCGATGAAAATCAGGACATTGCTTGGTTGGACAAAATCGATAAACGGTACACGTGGATAAAGAAGCATCTGATGGATTTCGAGCAGAAATTCGGCACTATATTCCCACTTGACTGGGACATATCAGAGAGAATTGCCGTTCAATTCTGCAATGTAACACGTGAAGATCTCTCAAGATTGATGCAAAAACGTAGAGTTGAAATTGACGTTAAATTATTGCTTTATGCTATTCAAAGAACAACGAATTTTGAAAATTTATTGGCAAAAAGATTTACAGGAATTACTTTAGAAGGTTCTGATGTTCGTAAAAAGGTAGTGCCACTTGAAATTCGTGCAGAAGAAGTACCTGGGAATCCTTTTGAAGAGGGAAATACTGAAAAAGTTGAGAATGAAAAGCCAACGGTATCTCCATTTGCTAATTTAATTGGCAAATGTTTTGAGCCGTATTTAAATATTTACATTGAGAGTCTTGATAGAAATCTTGCTGATCTGATGGAGAAATTTGTGGCTGATTGTAAAAATCAGCCACCAGGTGCTAAAGATTTTGATGGGGTTGAGGGACCAAGTAGTGTTTTATCATCTTGTGCTGATCTTTTTGTTTTCTATAAAAAGTGCATGCTTCAATGCACTCAATTGAGTACAGGGCCGATTATGCTGAGTCTTTCGGAGACATTTCAGAAGTATTTACGAGAGTATGCACTCAAATTACTGCAGAATAATTTACCGAAAATTGGAGGTACAGGTTTGGGCACAAGTATGAGCAGTATTACAAGAGATTTTCGTGATTTATCAACAGCTGGATTGATCCAGAATTTTCAGAGTTTTTTGAAAGAAGGTGAATCAACGAGATTCAGTAAAGAGGAACAATCAAGAATATGTTGTATATTAACAACAGCTGAGTATTGTTTAGAGACAACTCAACAGTTGGAGGAAAAATTGAAGGAAAAAACGGATAAAATGTTTTCTGATAAAATAAATTTGTCTCAAGAACAGGATATTTTTCACAATGTCATTTCTAACTGTATTCAACTGCTCGTCCAAGATTTGGAGGCTGCCTGTGATCCAGCATTAACGACAATGATTAAAATTCCATGGGGAGCGATTGAAGGTGTTGGAGATCAGAGCTCCTATGTTAGCACAATTATTGCGCATTTGAAACAGACAATTCCGGCAATCAGAGACAGATTATCGTCATGCCGAAAGTATTTTACGCAGTTGTGTGTAAAATTTGTTAGTTCTTTCATTCCAAAATTGGTTCAACAGCTCTACAAGTGCAAGCCACTCAGTGCTGTTGGTGCTGAACAATTATTGCTAGATGTTCATATGCTGAAAACAGCTTTACTCGATTTACCCTCGACTGGCTGTCAAATATCGAGAAAAGCACCTGCCACTTATACCAAAGTCGTTGTCAAAGGAATGGCTAAAGCTGAGATGATACTGAAAGTTGTCATGTCAACGACAGAATGTCCCAAATCCTTTGCTGAACAGTGCAGAAGACTCTTACCTGACCTGCAAGTACCTGAATTTCAGAAAATTCTTGATATGAAAGGATTGAGAAAACAGGAGCAGGCTGCACTTGTTGAACAATTTAAAATTGGCGGTAATGAAATTGGAATTAGTGAGGCACAGAGTTATGCTCCGAGAGACAGTCCTGAGCATGAGGCTGGAAAAATTAAAAGACTCGAAAAACTAATCAAGAAGAGAATGTAATAGTGATGTAAATTTTAATTGTATATATTAAATTGATTTTCAATATTGTAATCCTTCTATTGAGGCTTCGCAATTAATTTTGATTTATTAAAAAAAAATTGTATAAATAGAAAAAAATCGATTATTGTCTTATTTTTAATGTTTTTTTAGAAATAAAAGAATGATTTTTCAATTTTTTTGTTCATTTTTTTATTATTTTTTTTATCGATCAGATTTAGAGTATAAAACCTTAATAAATGGTTCATTAACCCTGCTTCTGAGCGAGTTCTTTAGCCTTGGCCTTCTCCAATTTGGCGATTCTAGCGGCTGATTTGCTGCCAAGTAAACCACCACCCCAGTGACGTCTGATCTCGTCGTGACGATCGTTGAAGTTCGTCTTGATTGCCTCAACAACCTTGGCGAAGTTTGCTCGGTCTGCAGAGTCGACCTGAAAGTGGAAAAAGAGAAAAAAAAATGTAACTGGTATAGCGAGAATATTCCTTTTCTTCTAGTCAAGATTATTTCGAAGTTTTTCAGTTTTAAAATAGTTTTTTTATCACAGCTAATCATGGGATTGGCTCTATTTTCTTTCATCATTGGGTTCTATCTTGAACAGATAAATCTTTAAGATTTTGTATTTTCTCTTCATTTTTACCTGCGTGAGGGCGACTGTGGTGCAGGTCTTGCGTCTTACGAGACGTCCAAGACGTGCTTTGCCCTTGATGATACAGTATGGAACTCCCATTTTACGACAGAGAGCTGGAAGGAAAAGGACGACCTGCAAAAAAATTATCAAAACATTATTGAAACTCTATTAAGTCCAAGTTTAATTAATTATATAGGGAAAAAAACTCAGAGTCAAGTTTCATCCTCTGAACGAAAAGAATTATTCTTCTCGCCTCAGGTGAAGAAATTCTAACATCATTGTGGTACAATACATGAATCAATTGAATTTATTTGTAATTAATTTCTATTGATTATTTCGAAGTTTAGAATCTAAAATCAGGAATCAGTAGCGAATTAATTCAGTAATAATCAGATAAAAGAGAATAACTTCATTTTTTCCGATTTATTTTTATTGATAATACCTCGGAAATTAAGCGAGATAGTACGATGTTTCTCCAATTCTTTTTTATAGAGAAAAATGAAGCAAATAAGTAGATTTTTCCTATTTTATCTCTTTATTACTGAATTGAAGTCATGTAAAGAAATGAATTACCTCAATAGGATCAACATCGTGGGCAATGACAACGAGTTGTGCCTTTTTCTGTTCTACGAGGGTAGTAACAGTATTGGTACCACTACGAACAACATTTGGCCTCTTGGTGGGTGTATCCTCTTTCTTTGCAGCTTTTTCCTCAGCCCTAGCCTTCAACCTCTTCTTCTTTGCCTCTGCTGACTCGGGCCTGTATTTCTCCAAGATTTTGAAGAGTTGTGTTGCTGCAACAAACAACAGACACTTATTATTTTCTTTTCCACGAATAAAATTTTTTTTTTTGTACACGAATTTAATTCAGTAGTGAAGAGGTGAAATTGAACAAATTGACTTCTTTGAGATCATTCTCAATTAAATATCTTGGAAATTTAGCGAGATAGTGTAATTTTGCCTTTATCCTTTTTTTCAGAGAATTCCGAGAGTTACGAAAGAAAAATTGAGACAAAATTGCGCTATCTCGCTTAGTTTTCGAAATATTATTGAAATAATGACAAGAAAACAATTTATTTCGTTTTACCTCTCCGTTACTGCATTCCGAACGGTTTCAAGCAAGTTAATCCAAAGAAATGAATAAAAATTTACCGGTCTGCTTGTCAAGTGTTTGCGTGAACTGGTTGATTGGTGGTGGTACCTTCAGCCGTTTTTGGAGTACAGCTCGTTGACGCTGAATACGAATGTACTTGGGCCACTTGACGAATCTGCTCAAATCACGAGCGGGCTGAATATCCTGGCCAATGCCAAAGTTACGAGTACGTTTCTCAAACAGTGGATTTGTCTGTTTCTTGGGCTCCACTTTCTTGACTGCCAATGGAGCAGCTGCTACCTTCTTTCCTACCTTCTTCTTGGGCTAGAAAAAAAAACAATAATTATCAGATAACCTAAATATTAGTTTTATTACTTCACTAATTCACACTATCAATGACAATGTTTTTCTTTAATTTTGGAGGGGGAAATTTTATTTTTAAGAGAGTAATATCATAGATATGGTCATTATTGACGAAAAGCTGTGTTGATCGTTTGGAAATATGTTTTTATGATTCTTATGGATTTTTAAACACGTTATAACGTGGACAGGCATCTGTCGTGATGATTCGAACACCGACATTTAACCTCACTCAATATTTCAATTAAACAATGAAACTAAAAAATATTGTCATTCACCTGATTATGATTATCATTACCTTCTTTTGCACCATTTTTCTGTTTTAGGAATCGTCGGATTCCTTTTTAATCAATGGAATATAAAATTCAACACTTCGCGACAATAAACGCGAAGTATGGCGACCGAGCGCGAAAAGAGGGGGTAGACGTGAGCGCCATCTGCAGCTCAAGCGAACCGCGAAAAAAGTCGTTTAAAGGGGAGAACTCGATGGAATAAAAGCATTGAAGTATATCTACACTAGCGACATCGTCGAGAGAAGGATGAAGGTTGTTGAGAACGAAATTGTGGGTAATAACCAATTTTGGAAAATTCAAAAATTTATTATTTAAATAATAAAAAATGTCGTGTCAAAATTTGAAAACATTTCGGGGCTCAGTTTTTAAGAGAAAAAAGTTTGAAGTTACGATTTTTACACGTAAAGATATATCTATTTATTGGACGTCATTTGGGGAATTCGTATTTGTACTTTTCATCATTTGGGAAACAGATTTTTTTGATAATTAGTGAAATGATGATAGAAAAAAAAATCTCCATTGAAATCGTAGGAGAAATCATATTCATGCTTTTCATTGATTTGAAAAAAATAACTAATTCATGAACAGTAAAAATCTATTTTGCGTAATATTACATATTTAGTATGACATAAGCAAACAAATCGAGAAAATTTTTCTTCAAAAATGAAAAAAATTATTTCATAATTGCATGGGATAGTTTATTGGGATCAGGGGAGTTAAGAATGAAAGTATATTCTATTAAGGGGTCTTCTCACTTTTCAATTTTCAAGGAATAGTTTTTTTTTGTTGAAATTCGCTATTTTAGATGCAAATGCACACTATGAACAAGTAGAAGACATACTCCATGGTGCAACTATCGCTTATTAAGCACCGGTGGAATTTATTACGATTTTTCATTTGAAAAAACTTCAAACGCGTTTTTCGATCCCGGAATAATGTTTTTCGACGGTTTGTTGATAAAATTTTCGAAAATACTAAAGGATCCTTATGAGATTCCAAGCACATATTCTTTACAGCTATAGCTATAGCGCATATCAAGAATTTTTTCAAGTATTGATACATACTATTTTTTATGGGTGAAAAACTGTTAATTTTGTTTTTTTTTAATTTCCGTCATTTCATCATTTCTGCTTATAGCAGAAATTGTATGATATGCGCTATAGTCATCAACGTACCGAATCCAAAACCGGTTAATTTTTTTTCTTCTGATGATCCATTTCCGAGATTTCGGCCAGATGATTAAATTGTCGGAGCCATGATAAAGAAGACCCATAAAACAAATTACCGGCATATTGTCGAACAATTGTTGACATGAGATCCGAAATGTTGCGGCACAATTGTCGACCAAATTGCGGACAATATTGCCGCAACTGAGATATCATAAAAATATCAAACATCACAGTTATCAGCAAAATTATCTCGAATCTTGATGTTATTTAATGGCAACATCTATTACCAAAACTCCTGACCAAATTCATCAGCAATTTATCATCAAAACTATCTCCAAGATTCCACCTTAAATATACCGGAAAAATGTCGGTTACTTTTTTCATTGAAAAGCTATAGCCGGGTTCATGGGTAATCTGCCCCCACGGCCTTTTTGATTCACGATTGGAGGGTCGATTTGACATTAAATAAAAATAATCCAGCTAATTTTTCAGCTCTCTATCTCAGACCATTCTCGAAATTTTCAAGAAAACCTCTTTTTTCGATTTTATTCTTTGTTTTATAGTAAAATTCAGAATTAATGGATGGTGATTTCTTCGCCGATTCTTGGGAGCCGAAAGAATGAACAAAAATTTTTATTATGAATGTCCGATGGAAAGCCGATTTTTAAGAACAGAAAGAAAACTATAATAATTTTTTTTACCATGTTATTTGAAAGTGTCCACCGCGATTTTTTTCAGAAAATGTCTTATGTATTCCTTCACACTCAGGAATTTTTTTATTCTTTTTAAAGTGGTGGAACATTATAAAAAAAAATAAAAAAAAATTTTTTCCCAAAATCTGGCGTTCAAACACATTGAAATTCCTATACTGCTAGAGAAATATATAAAAAAATTATTTTTCAACTGAAAATACAAAATCCACTGAAAAAAATATTTTATAAATTAAGGAATGCATTACTCCAAAGGAAAAGACCATTAAAAGTTTTCGAGCGGTCTTTAAAAATTGTCTTTTCATGCAAAAATTTGTAGAAATGAGAAACTATAATTTTTCTGCACTATTGGCAATGATTTTATGCCATTAAGGAATGCAAATGAAAATTCTTATTTGATAAGTTATATTATATTATTTATTTTTAACAATACGTATATCAATTATTCACATTCAATGGGATGATTTTACATTACATATATAATATAGATATTAACGCCGGGCAATATGATATAGGGCGGGCAAAATGACATACCCAAATTTTGGGGAGAAAAATGATAAGATTGAAAAATGTTTGCAGCAGCTGCATAATTTCTTTTCTATATGATTTTAATTCATGTTTTCTCACTATTTTCGGATGAAGGAGAGTCGGGTGGAAAAGACATAAAGGGAAAAACGGATACAGCTTTGATGTTCTATCTTATGAAAATGGCTCGAATTCCGTGAAAATATTCGCGATAAGTTTTTTCTAATGATCCCGTTGGAAAGCTAAGGAAATTTCTGATAGAAATCATGTGCCAGTATTTAGTTTCCGGAATTTTTGAGAATGCCATCTTTTCTATCAAGATTTGAAGGGTGAACATTTTTTGCTTCTAAAAAATTCCGTTTTTCCGGATATCTCCGGTTTCATTGGTTACATCGACCTGTGGCTGATCGCAAATGAAAGGTGAGCTCATTTCCCACAGATTTATGGAGTTTGCGGAAGACACAACCGAGGTTTCAAATATAGCATAAAAACTTATCTGCAGAAAATGGACTATGAGTAGTAAAAAAAAAGGTTTGAAAGAAATTCCAAACTACATAAGACCTGACTACAACAAATAGAATCGGAGATATTCATGAAAATTAAAATTTGTCATGTAATGGAAGGGATTTCTACCTTCAAATCTTGGCTAATATAGCCCAATTTTTAAAATATTTCGAAGAAATGGAACCCAACACTTGTTTCCCAGCTAAAATTCATTCAATTTACCAATGGAGTCATTGAAAAAATTTTATCCCGAGCTATTCTATTGCAATGTCCATTTTACCCCACTTTCTACTATGTCATTTTACCCATGGGCACCCAGGAACAATGATATCAGGGAACACAATGTAGAATTGCTATATTCTCCTCGAAATCAGTCAAATTGGGAAAGAAAAATTCGCAACAATGCATTTCAAAAGATGCTATGTCATTTTGTCCAGCCCTCCCTTATATATGATATCTATAATATCTATATTATATATGTAATGTGAAATCATTTCATTGAATGTGAATAATTGATGATACGTATTGTTAACAAGCAGAGGCGTTATATCCTGTGCGTTATTTGCAAACCCCACTCTTGATGCGACATTTCATATTTTGCCAATTCGATTGGCAAAATGCTTCCGAATGAAATTTAATATGGTATTCATGAAATTACTATTTATAGTTTTCGTTATTCGAAATGCAGTAACGAAACATGATCTTCTCAACGAATATGTACTTATGAGGACAAATTCAATGATGGTTCGATCTTTGGTGAACTTTATTTATTCATTTTTTCAAAAAAAAAAAAACAATCAATTTTTCAATCATCAATGGAAGACCCTACCACAAATCTGAAAAAAATTGAAATTCGGGTTCCAAATAAGATTCCTATTCTTTCTGATTGTCGTCAGAAGAAATGTACTCATTTGGTAGAAAAAATGGTCTACTTTCGAATGGTGAAATAAAAAATAGTAGTGTTCCTAGGGAGAAAGCTAAGAAAAACCGTGATTTTTGAAAAAACTAATTTATCGAAAACTCTGATAAGAGAATTCTTCTAAAAATTTGATATTCTCACCATTTGTGGGGCTCATTCAGATGAATCTTTTAAGCTGAACTTGGGCGAAATCGCTCCAGTAGTTATCGAGATATAACCTCTTTTCATAAAATGGTTTTTGTGCAATATCTCAAAAACTACGGAAGCGATTCCGCCCAATTTCAATACCGAACTTTTCGTTCATCAGATGCACAAACCCACGAAATTTGGAGTCTCTAACTCAAATAGTTTTTGAGCTATCATGTCTACAAAATTCAGGATAAAAAACACGGTAATTGAAATTATCCACAAACGAAAAAGCGCAGCCAAATTTACCCCGAGTGAAAATTGTAAGTTCTGATGAGATGAATTTCATCGCTGAGAGTGGGGGCTGGGAATCAATTTTTCGCGGAGAAAAATCTAAAAAACGATTTTTCGAAAATTTGATTTTCCTCGAAAAGTACTCAACCGACTTCGCTCAAATTTCGCTGACAGCAATTTGCATAGGAAGGAAAACTACTGTTAAATTTTCAGGTCGCCAAGTATTAACATTCCAAAGCAATGGGTTGATATCTGTCACACACACACACACGTACACACACACACATACACATACATACAGACATTTTTTTAAAATGTCATTTCTCGGCGTTTTGGAACATTCTGAGTCATATTCCGACGAAATCTCGAAATCGAAAAAAATCGCGTTTACAATGCTTTCATTCGGAAGCAAAAATACATAATATAATACAACTTATCAAATAAGAATTTTCATTTGCATTCCTTAACGACATAAAATCATTGCCAATAGTGCAGAAAAATTATAGTTCCTCATTTCTACGAATTTTTGCATGAAAAAGAAAATTTTTAACGTCGATTCGAAAAATTTTAATGTTCTTTTTTCTTTATTTTTTTTTTATAATATTTTTTTCAGTGGATTTTGTATTTTCAGTTGAACAATAATTTTTTCATATATTTCTCTAGCAGTATAGGAATTTCAATGCGTTTAAACGCAAGATTTTGGGAAAAAATTAGATTTTATTTTCTTTTATAGAGTTCCACCACTCCAAGAAAAAAGAAAAAATTCCTGAGAGTGAAGGAGTATATAAGACGTTTTCAGAAAAAAAATCGCGGTGGACACTTTAAATAACACCCCAAAAGAAATTATGATAGTTTTCTTTCTGTTCTTAAAAATCGGCTCTCCATTGGAGATTCATAATAAAAATTTCTGTTCATTCTTTTGACTCCCAAGAATCGGCAAAAAAATCACCATTCATGAATTCTGAATTTCACTATGAAACAAAGAATAAAATCGAAAAAAGAGGTTTTCTTGAAAATCTCGAAAATGGTTTGAGATAGAGAGCTGGAAATTTAGCTGAATTATTTTTATCTGATATGAAATCGATCCCCCAAGTGCGAATCAAAAAGGCCGTGGGGGCAGCTTACCCATGCAAACCCGGCTATACCCTTTGTAGACAAAACATCCGGCAATTTGCCGTTGGAATCTGCAGAATTGCCGATGAAACTTTCCGAGAAGTTAACATCAAACTTATCAGCAAAATTTCCGATGAAATTCGCCGGAAAATTGGCGTTGTGCGCATGCTAAATCGAACTGGGAAGTGAACGATTTCCAACAATTATTCCAGGAAGAGATTTCATTTAAGGGGTTAGACCACTGTAGAATTATCAAAAAATCAATTTTTTTTTCTTGGCTCGAAAAATAGTTTGAGCCCGTGCGAAGGTGTAAAGACAAAGTTTATCACTTCATACCGATTTTTTCTAATGAAATTTTGAAATTTTTTTAAGCATTTCCTCATATTTAAAGCACATGTCAAAACTTTAAACGCGTTCATCTCGGAACACGTTTTTTCAAAACTACAAGCATCATCACTCAAACAATTTTCATTTTTTCGAGTTGAATTTTTGACAATATTTCCAAAATGACATTTCGAAGCGAAGTACGTGGGATTTTTTCGAAATTTTGATTTGCCCCTTTTTCATTAACAAGAAAAGACGTTTTTGCAAATCAAAAATTGAACGTTTTCATTTCAATTCCAGCCAATTACTGGAAAATAAATATTTTCAAAATCGGCCACGTACTTTGCTAGCTATAGGCATTGAGACTGAGCCAATTTTTTTTAGCTCGACATTTGCACCTGCTACACTGCTTGCAGTGGAGCTCCGGAAATTTGACGAGCTTCGGGGGAATAGCTATCATGTCGTGATTTTTTAGAATTTTGCTATGAATTTTTAGATTTGTGAAGTCCAATATATGCCCGATAAGTCTACAAAATGTTATCCCTTTGTTACCTTTTTTTCCCCCTCCGAAAAAATCCTGCAAGAAACCCTGTTTTTCACGCGTTTACAGTGGTCTAACCCCTCAATAGGGGGAGAATGGGGCAAAGTAGAACAATGGAACACTGTAGAACGGAGTATTCACCTTAAGGAAGTTCATCCGGTATGGGATTTAATAGTACGAAAAATTATCACGACTAGCGTAGTGGTTATACGACTAACGTAGTCGTAACCTGTACAGCTGCTATGTACTAGAAATTCTTGTTCGTCGATCATAATTGTTTTTTTGTAAAAAATCAAATTTATAGAAATAATTTTTTTGAAGATCAAATAGAGAAAGGTCAATTCAGCACATTTTCAACTAGTTTTGTATGATTTAATGTGCAAGCAGAGCATACATTGCGTTATTCGGAAAGCATTCTAAGTGATTTCAAAAAGCGCGCGGTTCTGACGTTACTGTCATGCGAGTAAAACAGAGGTTAACTTGCCGAAAATCAGCATTTTTCGAGACAAATTAATTTATTCTAAAATCACCAAGAATCTAATGCATTTGAGGAAGCTCTTAAACTGTTCATTACATATTTATTTCTCCATTATGGAAGTTTCTCCCCAAAAAACCTGTTAATTGCCACAAATTTCACGTTTATAGACGAAAACCCATAAGGGAGCGTGTTAATTGAAAAATCTTTCTTATTAATTTCTCCCGAACAAGATATCCGAAGAGTTTGAAATTTTAACAAGTGACTTTTTAGATTTTCAGAAGTATATTCAAATTTTTTCATAATTATTGGTCTATTAATTCAATTACCGGATGAACTCTCTTAGAAACACAATGCCGTAAGTATGAAAAACGCTCGATTCTGAAGTCAAAGAGGCATATCTTTAAAAATCATGCAAAAATATTCTTCATGGCTTTGACGTTCTTTGGGTTACTGGGAATTTGGATGAAAAAGGAGCATAACTAAAAAATTGCATAATTAACATGAGCGACGTTCACACGGCGTTGTTTTTTTTCATTTGTCAGGTAACATCTTGGACTTGGGTCTTTCCATTTTCTGAATTTTTTATTCCGAGGAAACGCTTGATAGGAGTGAGGAATCAAAATTGCGCGCGCTATTTCGGATGATTTCTAAGTACTAATTTTTTTTTAACAATATGGAGAGAAGAATAAATCCAACACTCATGACGATGAAGAAAAATCAATCTGTGTATTGAAGCAAAAAGTATGGGACATTGGAAGAATCGAATTTTTTATTTAATGAAATGTTTTTTTTTTCAAGAATACCAAGTTACATTAGCTGGTACTCAATCAATGAAGAATTCTGTGTTTTACTGCTCTGAGGTGACTTTTCATAGTAATGCGGGATTCCTGTTGAATTATTTGAGGTAGTACCGCCGTTACTCAATTGACCGTTCCGATATGGATAAAACAAGCAGGCGTTAACTCCTTGTGAGTTATTTGAATTCTTAGATTTGATATTCTGCCAATACAATTGGCAGTATGCTTCCGAATGGAATTCAATCTCTAATCCAATAATGACCATTTTAATTGACATGAATGACGTTAACTTACGTTAATAGATACATAAAATGTTTTCCAATCGTTATATCAGGATGAAAATGATCTCATTCTATGCGGAAAAGTATATATTTTATTATCACGGAATGAAAACTATATGTATTCTCAGGAAAAAATTGAGAAAAATTTATATTTCTGATTTTTTCTAAAAAAGTTAAGTAGTATATTCTGGCGGTAGGCCAGAATATATTCGGCCTACCGGTAGGCCAGAATATATTCGGCCTACCCGTAGGCCAGAATTTATTTGGCCTACCGGTACGCCGGCATTTATTTGGCCTACCGGTAGGCCAGAATATATTTGGCCTACCGGTAGGCCAGAATCCATTTGGCCTACCGGTAGGCCAAAATTTATTTGGCCTACCGGTAGGCCAGAATTTATTTGGCCTACCGGTAGGCCAGAACTTATTTGGCCTACCGGTAGGCCAGAATCTATTTGGCCTACTGGTAGGCCGGAATTTATTCGGCCTACCGGTAGGCCAGAATCCATTTGGCCTACCGGTAGGCCAGAATTTATTTGGCCTACCGGTAGGCCAGAATTCATTTGGCCTACTGGTAGGCCAGAATTTATTTGGCGTACCGGTAGGCCAGAATTTATTTGGTCTACCGGTCGGCCAGAATTTATTTGGCCTACCAGTAGGCCAGAATTCATTTGGCCTACAGGTAGGCCAGAATTTATTTGGCATACCGGTAGACCAGAATTCATTTGGCCTACTCGTAGGCCAGAATTTATTTGGCCTACCGGTAGGCCAGAATCCATTTGGCCTACCGGTAGGCCAAAATTTATTTGGCCTACCGGTAGGCCAGAATTTATTTGGCCTCCCGGTAGGCCAGAACTTTTTTGGCCTACCGGTAGGCCAGAATTTATTTGGCCTACCGGTAGGCCAGAATTTATTCGGACTACCGGTAGGCCAGATTTTATTTGGCCTACCAGTAGGCCAGAATTTATTTGGCCTACCGGTGGGCCAAAATTCATTCGGCCTACCGGTAGGCCAGAATTTATTTGGCCTACCGGTAGGCCAGAATCCATTTGGCCTACCGGTAGGCCAGAATTCATTTGGCCTACTGGTAGGCCAGAATTTATTTGGCGTACCGGTAGGCCAGAATTTATTCGGTCTACCGGTCGGCCAGAATTTATTTGGCCTACCGGTAGGCCAGAAATCATCTGGCCTACCGGTAGGCCAGAATTCATTTGGCATACCGGTAGGCCAGAATTCATTTGGCCTACTGGTAGGCCAGAATTTATTTGGCCTACCGGTAGACCGGAATTTATTTGGCCTACCGGTAGGCCAGAATTTATTTGGCCTACCGGTAGGCCAGAATTCACTTGGCCTACCGGTAGGCCGGCATTTATTTGGTCTACCGGTAGGCCAGGATTTGTTTGGCCAACTGATAGGATAGAATGTATTCGTCTCATCAGCTAACAGAATCGAATTTTAGATGTTAACAGGCACAAAAAGCAAATTCAGTATCTTATGAAGTGTAATGATCAAATTTTGTATTCTACAAGCCACAAAAATGGAATTCTCTATTTTATATGCTACGAGGATGGAATTCTGTATTCTATGAGCTACACAAATCAAATTCTGTATCTTATAAGCTGAAAAAATTGAATCCCGTGCCAAATTTCTTGCCATTTAGCAGGACAGAATTTATTTTACCTACCGGTAGGTCAGAATTTATCTATCCTACCGGTAGGCCAGAATCCATTTGGCCTACCGGTAGGCCAGAATCCATTTGGCCTACCGGTAGGCCAGAATTTATTTGGCCTACTGGTAGGCCAGAATTTATTTGGCCTACCGTGTGGAATTCCACACATGGCCAAAAGTGGAATTCTCTATTTTAAATGCTACGAAAATTGAATTCTGTATTCTATGAGCTACACAGATCAAATTTTGTATCTCATAAGCTGGAAAAATCGAAATCAATATTGTATACGTCACAAAATTACATGCTGTATCGTCTAAGCTACGAAATCGAATTCTGCATCTTATAAGCGCCAAAAATCTAATTCTGTATTTCATACGCTACAAATATTACAGACCGTGCATTCGCCAATAATCATTCGAATTTACCATTTTTACATCCTTATGTGGAATGAGCAAATGTTTCTACATATGTTCCAGATAATATGCTCATTATTAATAATTGCACTCCACGTAGTAATATCAAGAACGAAATTCTTGAACTTTATGAACTTTAAAAAATTGAAATTCGAAAACATGAAAAAATTTGCCACTGGCGATTCACCGACTATTCACTCTTACCTTACCGATAACTCACTCGCGTTTCACCAGCAAGTCACCATCAATCGTCGGAAAAATCACGGTCAAATAACGGTAAAAAATGGTCGACTCATCGTAATTGCATGGTGCCGAATTGGCACAAACGCACTAATTATACACAGCACAACGACTTGCGTCCGACGGTGAATGTACGGTGATTTGTCGGTAAACTCATTGAACCGTCAATTCACGACTTCTTCACTAAATATTCACCATGATCAAGAAACCGCTATGGTTATTATATCGGATATGGAACTGTCCTGATCTATGTTTTAGACACACATACAGACATTTCTTAAAATCAGTAGTTCTTAAAAATCGGAAAACATCACGATTAAATAGCTTCCATTCGAAAGCTGAACAACATAAATTGATCATCATAACTCCTTCGAATATAAAAATACACACTTAATTCGCTTATAGAAACCAACGAAACTCCATAGGTATAAAAAAAAGTCTTATACACACTCAATTCGTGTATAGAAACCCATAAAATTCCCTTCATATAGGAATCATTGTTATATACCCTTAATTCGCGAGTGGAAACCCACGAAAGTCTCTCCGTATAAACATCATTCTTATACACACTCAACTTGCGTATAGGAGAACACGACATTCATGGCGTATAAGAAAATATCCCAATATCATATACGCAAAGCTTTAAGATTATCTATAGAAAGTTTCTATAGAAGCAGTTTCTTTAGAAACTGTCTATACGTTTTTTTCGTACGTGAATACTCCAAACCGTGTCATCTCTTCCTGTGGGTCTTTTTGTTCACCAGTCCATTTTACCCTACCGGCACATTTTCCCCACTCTTCTCTATTACTGAAGATTTTCATTCATTCAAAAAATTGAGGAGTTATTATTTTGATGATTGATCTTCATTCTGAGGAATTGCATCTAGCATGATGCGATATGCAGTATATTGTTCAAATTGTTTGGGAAACATGAGAGTCGAGGAAGAATAAAAGAACATGACATATAAGGTAAGAGCACTAGTACCTGCTCACTTCCGGTATTTGTCGTATTTATATAATTATATTGTGGAGAGAAGCCAATTGGAAAATTTTAACAATATTAGTGAATTATCCATGAATTTGAATTCATTACACTACCAAATGCTATACTTTCCATTGAAAAAGCATTAAATAATTTCCAAACGGCCGTCGTTCATCCTGGCAGTTTTCACCAGTTGTCGCATCGAGCTAAATCGATCAACGTAGGTGACACTCCACGCGAATTTCATATTTGACCGTTATTTAATGAAACTAATGTGTACTCATGTTGTTTTTATTATTCTTTGATAGTTAATTTGTGTTATTAGATAATGTAAATATCACTTTCATATTATTAATTTCTCAATAAATCGTGATCTTGTACTAGTTTCAATTTTCCATGTACGGAACTAGTACCTGCTCAGTGTTTTGTCCCGATGGGAGGTTATGACTTATTACGGCAATTTTTATAATCAAACTTTGATTATTAATTTATTAAGCGTTGTCACAATAGAAACGTTATTACCTGCAGTAGCAAGCAGTGGAGAGTGGATTAAATACCATCAGAAGAAGAAAGAATAAAACGAAGAACAGCTCCTTGCACCAAAAAAGGCCAAAATTGCTTGCGAAGAAAAAACAATAATGAAGAAAAATGAAAAAAAAATTAAAAAAAGAGCAAATGGAAGAGAAGAAGAGGCTGAAAGAATTGGAACAAGGAGAAAAAGCCGCAAAAAGGATGAAAAAACAAAAAATTAATTAATTACAGTTTTTTCATTTATTGCTGTTTTTTCCCTATTTTCTATGATTTTGTATCTTTACCGCATTTCTTCCTTTTCAATTGTCTTTTCAGTCATATCTTCTTTTTGGAAGAAATTGATAACTGATGATAATAATTATCCTATGTAATTAAACGTATTTTCAATAAATCATACATTTGAATTGCATTTTTTTTCTCATTTGCTGCAAATACTTTTCAGTGATCAGGAATTGGGGTAACGTACTGATCCACTACTAGTTCCATTCACTTTTTCGTGAGCACGTACTGGGCTAAGCGCAAAATTATTCTCAAACTTCAAAATTATCAATCAATTTCATCAAATAACTAGAAATTTCAATTATTGTATATCTGGAAACATCTAATAATAATTTCGGAAACGATATGCACATTTTTAATCAATAGAAATATTTTTACCGTCGAATTTTGGAGAACCGAATCGGATAGTGAGCAGGTACTAGTGCCCTTACCTTATGAATCTTTGTATCTTGTAAAACATCTAAAAATGACACCAATATCTAATTTCTGACAATCATCAGTTTTCCTCGCTTTGTATTTGAGTCTACATCGAAGATGATTCGCGCAAATGATAAATTATATGGATGAGCACCGTGAATTTTTTCTGGCGTGTACGTGGGAAAATTGATAATTTTGTACAATCTGAACTATTTGAGATTCACCCAGTCCGTCGATTTTGGCATGAACTTTCTAACAGACTTGACAATATATTAATACGGAGTCAATTTCATTGATGTGGCGATGATGTGGGGAAATACATGCTCCTAGATATCACAACGCACGCCTGATTGTTCTATCTCGGAAGAACTATTCTTAACGTCGTACTGCCGATACTGCCCTAGTCAGTGGTTATAGTATCTCGTTTGAATCATGCAGTATTTACACACTAGATAGCATCCCGAGTGAGTAAGAGAGGGAAAGAAACTATAAAAAGTACATTTTCCATAGCTATTCACTAATTATCACTATTACATGCTCCGAAGCTGCATTTTCAAGAGTTTAAAATGTTTCACACATCATTTTCTATCATTTCCTTTTTCTTTATCCATATCGGAATGGTCAATCGAGTATCGGCGGTACTACCTTAAATAATTAAACAGGAATCCCGCATTATCATGGAAAGTCATCTCAGAGCAGAACAACAAAGAAGTCTTCATTGATTGAGTACCGGCTAATGTAACTTGTTATTCTTGAAAAATAAAACATTGTGAGTAAGTGAAGAAAACAATTCGATTTGTCTGTCATCTATTCCAGTCGTCTGTTTCCTCGAGAAGTACAATAACAATCCAATCTCCGTATAAGATACCTTAAACACAATAGGAAGCAGTAGATTTCTATGGTTTTTGGGGGATCTTATTCAGAGATTGGACTGGAATCATGATGTCAAAGGCCTGCATTTTCAAGAATGAGCCCGTTCCTTCCGTGGACTCATCTGTACTGATTCAATGGCGATTTCACGCCAATTTTATTCACAAATCTGCTTCTGATTTTATCGGCTAGTTTTACTTGGATTCTATCCGCAAATTAGCCGCTGATTTAATCGGCTCATTCTGCTCATTTTATCTGCAGGACAATCATCGACAATTGCTCTCTGCACAGTTAATGTTAACAAATTTTTTTTTCAAGAGTGACAATAATATTTATTCCTTTGCTCCAAATTTACCGCTGTTCTTAACAGCATTTTCATAGACCTTGACATCCGCATTCTAGCTTCAAATTTTCACGGCAAATTTAGGGCTAAATTTGGTGATAACTTGAGAGGTTATCGCCTAAATATGTGGTCTTTATGTCGACAAACTAGCAGTAAATCATCGACAATTTTGGTGCAGAAGAAAATTTAAACTTGCTGGTAAATAGCAGTGTATCCGCAAGTTTTGCTATCTGGGGAAGAAGAAAATTTCCGAGGTTTGATCAACAGCGCAGATCTATAATATTTTTAGGAAATTTGTCCAACTATCATTTTTGTATATGAATAATGACTTAGATAAATAACTGTTTTTTTAAAAATATATTTCGAAAGTGTATTTATCAAGTGCCACAACCTTGATATCAATATCTATAATATAAACCCATCAAGAAAAATGATAGAAATAGCCTTTTTTTTCATCGTTCAAAGTGTGAAGACCTTAAGGAAGTCCAATCACTGCTCATGTTGAATAAAAATAAAGGAAAGGGATAAAATTAATAAGTAAACATCATCGTCGTTAAATAATATTTATTCATAAATATGGTGAAAGAAAAAGTTTCACTACAGTTTCATCAGTTAGAGGGTGATCTCTATCATGATATCCAGGGCCGAGAACTTTGTGCTCTTACGATTCATCCTCCACCCGGTATATGCGTGAAAGTAGGCATAATCGTTTGTCGGTTGGAGTACACATAGTAATTTGACGGTTAGACTCGTGTCATGTAAGTGTGATAATGACACATGAACATGAATAAACGAAGAAATTAATTAATGAATTCGTGAACAAATTGATAGATGAATGAATTTAATTAATAGATTGAGTGAAAGTGGAGAGCTCCCATAATTTTGTTGCACCTGTTTTAGTTTAAGGAAATATTTGAAATTTGTAATTGAAAAAAAAATGACGTGGACTTCATTTTGAAATATTCTTGAAAGTATCCCCTCCTCCAGCACTATCAGGAGGGATCTCAACAGGATTCCCACCAGCACTATCAGCAGGAATCTTAACAGAATTCTCTCCAGGACTATGAAAAGGAATCTTAGCAGGATTCTCACCAGCACTTTCAGGAGAAGTCACAACAGGATTCCGACCAGCACTGCCAGAAGGATTTTGAGGGGTGTTCTTTCCAGCACTATCAGAAGGACTCTTAACAGGATTGCCACCAGCGCTGTCAAGAAAAACTATGAGTTTCCGGGATATTTCTGGAAATGGAGTTCACGTGTTTTTTTTTCAAATTAAGAAATTGAATATTCCTCAAACTGAAACAGGTACAATAAAAATATCGAGCTTTCACTCCTACTTAATTTATTTATTCATCCATTTACTGATTTCCGAATCCATTATTTATCTATTCATTCATGTTAAAGCATAAGACTTACGTGACACCAGTCTAACTGTCAAATTATCATGTACGATTTAACCGAGAAACTATTGTGCCTAGCTTCACACATATACTGGGTGGCGAATTAATCGTAGGAGCACAAAGTTCTCGGCCCTGATGATATCGCCATCAGTAGATTCCATTTAAAGAATTCTGGAATAATTATTATCTCTGAGAATAATTATTTGCAACAATTGTCACTTACATCACGTGGGAGTGCAGGAAATTTCCAATTGATACAAGTCAGAAAACATATCACTTAAAGAAATTTTTATTTTAGCAAAAAGAGAACATTGAAGGCTAACCTCTTTTTCATTTTTTGGGCTAAAATAAAAGTGTTGGAGAATTTGAAATTTGCCGAGCAATATAAATGATATTTTTCTCGGGCTATCACATACGCCAGTCGGGAATTGGTTTAGATGGATACTCTTTGGGATACAGGTATATGGCCTTACTTCTAATTGCCTAAAATAGCATGTCTATACTCATTTCCAAGGCAAATTTCTCGTTTTCTTTTCATGTAATTCTTAAATTCTCTTTTAATAGTTTAATAAGAAACGTCTATTTCAAAGTCAATGGAGGGAGCAAGCTTTTATGGCTCAAGGATATGTTATGTATATGATATAAGTAAGGCCGGAGACTCTCTTTGAATTCGAGTCTCGAATTGTTGCTAGGCCACTAGGCTGTTCGAAAACTTAAATAATTCATTTGACTAATACTGTTCAATGATTCGAGTTCGTATCAATTTAAGTGTCGTTTCCATTCATTTTGAGATGACGCGAAAATTGACGGAAAGGACATGCGAAATACATGGGCAATGCACGTGTAGAACATGACGTCGAAGGCATGGGAAATACATTAGAAATATATTTCACATGCATTTCCGGTGTATTTCCCATGTAGCCCCCATGCACTCCCCATGTATGGATATCACTGTTATCCTTTTGGAATAATAAGATAGTCTAATTTGAAAAAAACAGGCGTTTTATTATTTAATCGATGACAGTTGATGTTTTTTGTGGCAAATCCCAAAGGAAAGTGGAAAACTTCTTGTTGTTGAACAAAAGACCTCCGTCTCTATAGGGACATAGTTTTTTCTTGTCTTCTACAAATTAATGTAGAAGGGGGATATGCTACAATACATTCAGAATACACATATGAAAATACTTTATAAAGACTTTATAATGTCTATATGGAGTCTTTATAAAAAAGTTCCAATTCTTTATAAAAAAAAGTTTCAATTCCTTATGAAAAAATAGTCTTTATAAGTACTTTCGTACGTGTCCCATTCTGAAGACATCCCACATTTACTTTCCATCGATTTCCCGTAATCTCTAAACGGGTGGTAATGACGGTTCAACTGATACGAATTCGAATTGTCGAATAGCAGTTGTCAAATGAATTAATTCATATTTTCGATGTTCTAGCTGCCCAAAAACTATTCGAGACGTGAATTTGAATGAAGTCTCTGACCCTAGATATCAGTCATCAGCGTCAACTTTTTGAATTCCACGAACTCAACGCAAATTCATGAATTCAGCTACAGATTACGTTGATGGAATATATATCGAAAAATTCAATCGAAAAAAGCGCAAGTTAATTTATCCCCTCTCAATTTCACTCTGAGACCACGTGGTAGATATAATAACATCGGATTATAATGCTTTTCTTTCGCTATGGCGTTACTCTATGGTGTAGTGATAAATTCGGAAAAATTCGTAAAACAATGTAAGAAATGTAAGCTATGCATACTGATGATAAAAGAGAATGAATGATGAATATTCAATACTCATGAAAGTTCCATTAGTGACGAAAGTTTCACACAATGAAATAATGGGAAATTTTATCAAAAATTTTCTAATTTTTTCGTTTTTTTTTATTGCTATTTTACTTTTTCACTGAGATATCTGTCGTTCTTTCAAATATTCTCAGAACATGGCGCAATATAGTGCGTTGGAAATTTTTATTATTTCATCGATTCTATGGGAAATAGAAGTATTGAATTGAAAATATTAGATCGGAAAAAACTGTGGAGTCTCTAAAACAGAAAGAAAATCATCTTTTCGGAGTAATCGCTGAAAGAATTCCGTTTTAATCGGTTTCATCGCGATGTCCCTTCAATCTCTGTATCCCCAGCTCAATTTTACTGCATTTTCCACACTTTGCTATTATTAACTCCATGAAAAATACAATAGTACTGATTAATAGTCCGAGCCCTAGCATTAGAAAAGCAAAAGTTAAATCATGGAAATTGAGAGGTTTGTATTGAAAGAGGGACCTCTCAGCTTCTCGTGCCTCCTTTTCAAGCCCTCTCTTTTCAGTTGCAGCCCCCACCCAAAAATTGAGTAAGCCAGACTCAAAAAGTCTTGAAAACCTCTTCATAATACAATTTCGGAGTGGCCAGTTTTGGCGATTTATGAAAAACGTTTGAAAGCTGGACACTGCTTCTTTTAGAAAGTGCAAATCGAGTGTATCCGGCACGGATCTATATAGAAGTTTTGATAGTAAGCATGCATGATGAGGTTTACTCCGCGCAAAATCGATGCAATTGATCACGGTCGCCCCTTCCGGACATAATATATCACATTCCGGACATAGCCGGCTGGCTAGGTGTAGAAGATTAGACTCAGTGTGAATTTTATAGCCCAATTCTCTTAGTTCATCGAGTGTTGGTGGAGGACTGACCCTCTCTGATTCAATCAAAAACGTCACAATGAATCCCTGGAAGAGTCCATTAGTGATAATGATGAAGATTAGCATTGACGTAAAATAAATTCTGAACTTATGACTTCTATTATTCGTTGAAATCGGTGCACCAGTGAGGAGCCTTATGAGATTCAATACTGCGATGGGAAAACTATGGTTCTGTATCGTTAGCATTACTAATAAAATGCCCAGTGCAATGGTTGCCACAATTATCACTGATGAACTCCATGATTGACGAATCTTTGTCAATGTGGATTTTTCTTGGTTCATTTTTACTATTACAATAATATCTTCCCAAATATGATTGGGAAGGAGGAATTTAGCATCCTGGGGGGAGAAGAAAGTGTTCAATGACATTTCTGCAGTGCCTTCTTCAATACGATCAAACATGTCATTCAAATTTTCTGCTGTTTCTAAACGAGCGTTCACATCCCATGATGTGAATAAGCTACGTAATAGTACGTATGGCGGAAAATTTTGTAAATCCTTATTCAATGTATCGAAATACGTCTTCCAAGGAGATGAAAATTGGAAACGCTCATCATTCATTATAACTGTGATTCCATATTCATCGAGAATTTTCGTTTTATCGTAATGTAAATTCTCACAGATGATATCTAGAAAATGATCGAATAATTGAAATTTTGCGAGGCAAAATCATCTTGTATTTGAAAAGAAATGAAAATATCAAAACAAAAATTCTACATATGTTACTGCTAGACATAATGTGTATTGATTTCTTTGATGAGTGAAAATTTGCAAATCATTCATTACTCACTTGAATCAAAAATTTGATGGAACATATGCAAATATTCTAGTTCTTCTCTCCTTCTCCATGGTGATGGTGCATAATTTGCCATTGGATTAAATGTATACAATGCTGTTTCATTGTTTGCGTCAGTACATATGTATATGGAATTGAGAATATCCATTTTCCAAGTAGTTACTAGCATTTCCATGAAATTTCCACATGTTTTCGCATTCTTTTCAATGATGAAAAATAAGGCCATGTGATCCCACCATCGTGTAGATCGCAGAAGGGTCAAATCAGATTTCAATTTTTTGGGGGAATCTTCGATTAAAATAATTTTATTTGCCACATAGCTAACTTTCCCGAGAGGTCTTAAGTATTCGATCTCTTTATCAAAGTCATAAAATTCATTCAAGTTGATAACAGGTGCTTCTTCAATAGATTCACTAAAATTCCCAATAATGACAATTGGATTGGACAGACGTTCGTTTTGGTAACATGACTGAAGTATTATTTTCTGAAACATGAAAAACAATAATTCGCACATTTATTCCTAAACAGATTTTCTTCAAGTCCAAACTGCATTGAATTGTTAAGTATTCCAGAGTAGAATGAAGGTGGAATTGAGAGATTTTGAGTGAATTGCAAGTCTATACAGCTTTAAGAGATAATTAAAATAGTGTTACGTCAGAACCATTATTTCTAATAATTTCTCATAGCATGGATTTTAATTATTCTTCTGTTTTGGGCCAAGCTGAAAGCAATAGCTCGGGATAAAAAGAAGCCAGTTTTTGCGTTTACCAATATTTTTTTTTCTTCTGTATTAAGGAAAAACAATTTATTCATATATTGTTTACGGTTATTTGATACATGGTAACACTTGGGCAGAGGATTCAAAGTACATGTTATAAAAGAAAATTTTTTCTTTTCAAAGCTTGTATGAATTGCATGAATATTGAGAGATAGATGAATAATTAATTAATTGAGTTGGATTCAATTAGAGTTGACGTTAAAGTTGAAGTAGGTATTAAGCTACAGAAAATATTGCCTCATCGTCTCTCAAAGTTTCAAGGGATTAGTCATTGAGGTCCGTAGAACGCAATTCAGATCATTTCTCCATATAACAACAAAGGATTTTCGTATCACTGGAAGAAACTATATCCAAGAGGGTTACAAAACAAAAATAACGGACACTTTTGATAATAATTCGGTTTATATTTTCGAGAAACTGTTAGAACCACCCAACTGACCGATTAATTACGGATAGTCCCAAAATTAGTCGAGGCAAAGATCCGCGGGACCCTGATAGAAATTCGCGAGGACTCGGCTCCGAGCGTTTCGAGTGAGACAGGAGGAATACAAATGCTACGATATCCGAAAATTACATTAAACGAAAGGAGCTGTTATATATATATTCTTTTGATTTTATATTCTATTTCTCATGAGTAATAGAGAATCGCTCTATTTTCTTCAATATCGTATTATTTTTTTTGATTCATTATATCAGTTTGTTTAAAAATCACCGAGTGTGAAAATTCTATTAATCCTGATCAAAAATCCCGGCCTCTTGAATTAATGAAATAATTACATTGACGAACGAGTAAAAATCCGGTAACAGAACAATGATTCTAACGATCTCACAAAAAAAAATAAAAAACACTCTTCAATTAATTTTCAATAAATTTGGATTTCAACTATTTAATTTTATTAAAAAAATATTTCTAAACCCAAACCGAATTCCAATTTAAATGAATTAATTTTTTTTTAAAAAACCTAATTCCGAGAATTTCGAAAATAATTAATCGGTTCTGTAATTAACTTGCAAATAAATTTCAATTTCAAGTATTTAATTTTTCTCAATAAAAAGGCATTCTGAAAATTCTACAAAAATCATCGATCAATTCTTCAATTGTGGTAATCCTAGTGGTTCTGGCATTCTATTTTTACTTTTCAATTTTGGTCACGTTCCATAGACTAGCATGAGAAGATTTAAAAAAAATTTAGTTTACCTCATGTTATTGGGCAAATAGAGCCAAAATTGATTTTTAAGGGAAATTAAATTAACATTGGAACTCCATAAGCGAGGTTCAGTTTCAGTTTCATTGCGACAATTCATGGTGACAGACCTTCTTTTTCCTTATAAAACCATACGAGAACGACCGCGCGCTCACGCGCGCGTTTTCTTGGTGGGTTGGTGTCTCAATCTTTGTAACTTACGCAAACGTTTTGAGGTGAATTTCCAACGATCATGATGATTCCTATTGGCTGTTCATGTTTTCTCCATACAAAGAAGATTTGGTAATTTTTCCTTATCATTCACATCATCTTTCTGTTTTTTTACTTTGGATAATGTTCCCTTACCCCACTAATTATCATTTTGTTCTTTGATATTGGACAATGTGCCCTTAGGGGCCGTCCATAAAGTACGTCACACGAATTTCATGGTTTTTAGACCCCCCCCCCCCCCCCATGTCACATTCTGTCACATTTTCATTGAACCCCCCCCCCTCCCGCATTGTGATGTCACACAATCACTTTTATACCCCAGATTCAATCATTTTAGGTTTTTTCTTGCATAAATTAATCTTAGTGAGAGCAACTGGATAGACTTTTTTTTGGTAACATCTTTAAGACTTCATTCAATATTATTTAATGATATTATTGTGGTATTGAAAATGAAAATATTTTATTTCTCTTCAGTTCATGGACTGACGCACCAATCCTTTATATTTGTAATCACTTGCATGCCACGTCCTTCATCATTATAATCCATAATATCATTCGGAATGAGACTAAAGTAGACTTCTCCTTCATCAATCCATACAGCATTCTCGTCTCCATTTAATAAGCATAAAAGTTCTTTGGCACGTTAATCGGGAATTTTGAAGATATATTGAAAAATTTCCTACTTTTTTAAATTTGATTTCTGTGACATCACAACCTTCAAGACCCCCCGGATCCCTCTGTCACACTTCGTCACAAATTTGAGACCCCCCCCCCTCCCCCTAAACGTGTGACATGATTTATGGACGGCCCCTTACCTCCCACATTACCTTTCTGTTCTTCAACATTGGATAATGTCCCTCCTTCCCTCACATGAACTCTCTGTTCTATAATCTTGGGTAATGTTTCCCTTCCCCCCGCATCATTTTTCTGCTCTCTAACATTGAATAATATTTCTCGTCCCCTCAAATTATCATTTTCTTCTTATACATTGAATGATTTCCCTTTTTCTCTTACATCATCTTCCTGTCTTTTAACATTGGATAATGTTCTCTCTTTCTCCATATGACCTTTCTTTTTGTTAATTTTGAATAACGTTCGCATGTTCTCTGTAATATCTCTCTGTTCCTTAACCCTAGACCAGTTCACATATGAGCGTGGTGTTGCGGTAAATCATATTTTTATATTAAAACTCGAACAGTCACTGTAAAAATTTAGAAAAATTACTCTCGAAAGATAAAAGTCAAATTTTTCACAATTTTTTCACTGATTACTTTGGTTATAATGAAAAAAATACGGCTTATCGAGATCCTACTCTTATATGTAGACCAGTCAAGGGTTAACATTGGATAATGTCAACTTATCTCTCATATGACCTTTCTGTTTTTAATATCGGAATGTTCCTTTTTCCTACCTTTTCCCTCTGTTTTTAACACTGATCCATGTTCCCTGTTTCAGAAAAGGAGGAATAAAGAACGTTATCCAGTCTTGAAGAACAGGAAGATAGTGTGAGGATCCCCAATTGATAATGGAATAAACTCGATTTTTCTAAAAAATTTATTTGTTGATTCTGGATAAATGTGAAGTTTTCAGACTCATCTCTTTTATTCCATCGTCAGTTTTTCTTTCATCATATTGACTCAAATCAGACATTTGATTTATCCTCCAATAAATTATTGGATGCTGGTTGAAAGTATACAAATTATAGCATTTATTTCTGAATGAACTTATTTTGTCCGGAAACCTCTGTCCTTGAGACATCGGGACACTTCAGGGGGCCTATTCTCTAGAGCTGTGAGAAAGTTATCGTGAACGAGAGTGGCTCCGTTCACGGTACGAGTCAAACGGAGTGGGGGGAGTCGTGAACGATTCGCGCTGCCATGAACGATTCTTTTCCGTTAACGACAACGACTGGTGCTTCCGTGAACGATTCCTTTCCGTTGACGACAACAACTGTTTATTAACGTTCGCAAGTGTCAAGAAGCTCTCTATTTGTTCACTCATTGTGTCATATCGGTAGAAAAAGAATAGATAAAAATATAATTATTCAACACCACTAACTGTCCCAGCAAACAGAGAGCTTCTTGACACTTGCGAGCGTAAATAAACAGTTGTTGTCGTCAACGGAAAGGAATCGTTCACGGAAGCACCAGTCGTTGTCGTTAACGGAAAAGAATCGTACACGGCAGCGGGAATCGTTCACGACTCCCCCCACTCCGTTTGACTCGTACCGTGAACGGAGCCACTCTCGTTCACGATAAATTTCTCACAGCTTTAGAGAATAGGCTCCCAGTGTTTTACCGCAGCAAACCATTCACTTATTTTCATTTTGGGTACAACCGCAACCGTAACTAGTACGAATAATCTACTATTCTCTTATTGAAACATCATTCAAATTCACGTGTTTTTCGGGTTGTGGCCGTAACAGTAGTCAAGGCATTGTAATTTAATGATTTTGGCTATCAGAAGGAAGAGCGAGAGAGAAAGGAGAAAGAATCAAGTCAAACTGTGTTTTGGACTCACTTTTTCTCTCTCTTTACTCATTTCAATGAAATAATGGAAAAATCGATAATATCAGACGATCCATGTTCTTCACATTGGATGTCTCTCATTTCCTTTCACAATAGTGAATCTTGTTCACCATTGTTCCATAAATTCTTTTGCTTGAAACGAAAACTAAACTTCGTTTCAAATAGTTTGAGGAAAAAAAACGTCGAATAATTCAGGCGTTGAAATATCAAATATCGGATGAATTATTGTTGAGAGGGTATTGTGTAGCCTAATTGAGAGACTGGTCATTAGGGATGTGCGAATAGCATTCGAATCAAATCGGACTGAATATTAATACTCGATCCGAAATTTGAATCGAATGATTCGAATTTTCGAATAATTCGTGAACTAGCAATAAAAAAAAAGCGTTTACATATTAACGTAAGAGGATAACGAAAAATATAATATTCCATCAACTTCCGATCGATTATTTTCGAATATTGATCAATTCATGCGATATCTCGCATTGAATTCAATAATACGATATCGCATATCATTCGATAGTCTCGTTCCACCAGTTTTATGGCGTTCTCGATTTGCACCGAACTAGACCAGCGTAGAGTAGGACTAATCTAATCTGAGCGTCTTCATTCTAGCGGTTATTTTAAAACTGTACGGGTCGAGTGAAACAGTCTACATATTGAAAAATATTGATCACAAATCCAGATCAATTGAATAGAGGAAGGACTTACGTATTACAGGATTCACCGAACTTAAGTCCTGATGACTCCATTTGAAGGTTTGAGGCCAAGGCACTCAGATGATGAAAGGTACCATCTAGATACGCGATAGCGTATCGGCCAAGTACATGTTGAAGGGCCGAGTGCTGAGCATATATATTCTCGACCAGCCCCCTGACACTGTGAGATTTTGGTGTCCCCTTACTGTTACCGCCGAGAGTGGCGCTGGCAGTCTTCTCGACACTTCCCCCACCACGCGCTCTCGACGGTTTCAGAGCAATATTTGAATAGACGAGGAAGAGAGGGACTTTGAATTATGAAATGTCAAATATTTACACATTGTATATCAATCGTTATTACTTGAAATATATGATAATAGACTATCGAAAGAAAGTTATTGTAATATTGACACATATGTATTTTTCGAGTGACAACAATTAAGTTTCACAAAATTTAGAGATTTTTCTCCTCTTTTGTGCCAATTTTCGTTGTTCAGCATTGAAACGAGCGCAAAAGACTTGCACACGTGTGGTTACAAAATACTGCATAATTTGCGGAAGTATTTCACACGCATGTTCACGACAGGGGAAAGACAGCTTTGGATATTTATGTACATCTCCGATAATATTCTCAAAAACTTGGGATGAGTGACGGTGTAATAAAAATCGCTCTTCTAAGAAAAGAACCAAGCGATACAAATGTCCTCTACACTGAGGGAAAAAAATATTCACTAGGAACGTTATATAGTTCATGTCAATCGAGAATTTGATTGCCAGTGGTTTTTTTCTGTTTAAACAATTTATGTCTTAGACGAATCTTGTATTTATTTGGGATGAATTTCAATACATTCACATTAAAAATACGATAAGCTTTTTAGGGAATAATTTCCGAACAATACATTGCGGTTTTGAGTCAAACTGGACTATGTTTGGACTAAAAATTCATGTTTCGTTCAAATACATTATTATTTGACAAAAACATCTCGAGAAAATATTAATGGCAATTATAATCAAGATTGAATCAATTCAGGAGGAGATTTGGACAAATAATTGTTTATTTATCGTCATCAATTGATAAAATATAGCAACGAAAAATGAGTAATGATCTGATGTAATTTCGAAATGAAAAAAATTAAGATTGAGAGAAATAAATATTTATTTCTCTCAATTAAATTCGAATATAATAAAGAAGGAGTTTTGGCTCAAAATTATTTTTATGCCTAGAAAATATTTTTTTCCCTCAGTGTAGGGTGAATGATAGACCCATGCATGAGAGCATCAGAAAATTAATTTTATTTTGAAAAGCCCGCCAATCTACATATTTAACATTAAGGGTCTTTTTTCTAAAATTTGAAAATCTTAGAATCAAATTTCGGAAAAAAATAAGAAATGCGCAAGCGAGGTTTGAACTTACAGCCATCAGATTAAGGCATCAAATTATTAAAATAATACAAAAATTACAATTGAATGAATCACCAATTTACTTGATTGTTATTTTAATATTTTCCAAGTATTGAAAAAACTAGATTTTTTCACTCAAATATTGGAATAGAATAGGATTTATTTCCTTTAATGGTACATTTTCCATTAGGCCGGCAGCTGTGGAAATCGAAGAGGTCGATTTTGGATTTTTAAGTTAGTATGGTCCGATTTTAATGTTTTTTTTTCGAAATTCATAAAAAAGATCACTGATAGTTTGTGACCTAAAATTGAAGTGCGCTAGCTATTTGTTTAAAAAATAGCCTTTTCACATGGCCCTTTCGATTAAAATATCTCGATAACTATTGAAAATTTATCGAGACATGCAGTGGACGAAATTTAGAGAATGGATTCCCGAACAATTCAAAAAAAAACTGCATGTCTCTACGATTTGTTGTTCGGAAGATATTAATTTTTAATTAAAAAGTAAGGCACCGCGCACGAAGATGCATAAACAAATGCTTATAACCTCAAGCGTAAATGCCATTTTTCGCGATTAAAACTGTCAAAAAAAATTTTCGGGCTCAGCTGATTTTTTCCCCGATGGCTTGAACGAAAACCTTCAGTAAAAAAAAAAAAAAATTAAAATTGATCAATTTGGTACCGAGTTATGAGCATTTGTTGATGCGTCTTCGCGTGCCACGCCTATCTTTTTAATTAAAAATTAATATCTCCCGAATAACAAAACGTAGAGACATGCAATTTTTTTTTAATTGTTCGGGAATCCATTCTCTAAATTTCGTCCACTGCATGTTTCGATAAATTTTCAATAGTTATCGAGATATTTTAATCGAAAGGGCCATGTGAAAAGGCTATTTTTCAAACAAATAGCGAGCGCACTTTAATTTTAGGTCACAAACTTTCAGTGATTTTTTTTATGAATTTCAAAAAAAAAAACATTGAAATCGGACCATACTAACTTAAAAATGTGAAATCGATCTCTTCGATTCCCACAGCTGCCGGCCTACATGTTTAACAAAGTTTGTCACGGTAACAGTGTCATCATTTTCACGGTCACTACCCCGTTTCCAGTTTAGGAGATTTTCTTGGCGTATTTGAAAGAAATGACGCTAATCACTTTCACTTTTTTTTTTTAAGTTCTTGATGAATTTTGTAATTTTTAACACAAGTTGAGCAACATTTGCGATATTAACAACACTGGAGGAAGTTAGAGCAGTTTGAAACTCCAAATATGAATTGAGCGCGGTTTGAGGTGCCCAGAAGACTGCCAGCGCTGCGTAGTGGCGGTAACATTAGTAGGGACACGTTTATCCTAAGGAGAATAGTCTCAGTGTCCGGGGGCTGTTCTCGACAGAGCTTCCCCCTCCACTACTCTGTTTTCTTTTAATTGCTCAAAAACGGGAGAAACTACGCAAAAAGTAGCCTTAGTTACATCACCGAATTCAACAGCGAGCATTCGAATGGTGATTTTTGTTTTTTCTTTAAATCAATATTTAGATAAAAACGCCCAATAGCAACGGCCCCGGAAATATTTTTCGCCAACTACATTATCTCGAAGCCACATTTCTCTGAGAAGGTTGGCACTACTGTCTCCCTCGTTGACAGCCAGTCTCTATCGATTGAACCGGAGTAAAATCCGAAAGTCGGTAAAAAAAAATATCATTCGCTGGTAAGTCATTATCGACTTTCAGGAATTTATTGAAGAAGATGGGTTGAGGTCAGACTAGCCGGAAGGAAAAAGTCGGAATAAGAAACTGCTCGAGAAAAAAATGTCCTAATACTAACTTGGACGAAAATGATGTACTGAAGAATTCTTGAATGCAGTAAAATTAAGATGCCGAAACTTTTTTACGTAGGAATATTTATTCGAAGAATCCGTAAGTTTTGAAAGAAAAATTATTGTCAATAAAAAAGATGGAGAATGACATGTATTAATGAAAAAAATTTCCTCACATATACTAATTCCGGAATAGAATTAGGGCGATGAATAATCACCAGGATCATTAACTGCACGAAAAAATAATTGAGGACATATTTATGCGTGGAATTATTAACAGTCCGATGACATTATCATTGCAAATTGACAAATTAGAAGAAGTTAGAAATAATGATGAACATAAAAAATCACATTCAAGTATGGACGAAAAAATGGTTTTCAAAAATTTTCGATGGAGGAATTAAGTTGAGGATGAATGAATGATTAGTGAGCTTATAAATTTTGAGGTAATCATAATTTAAAAAATATATTTTGTACCAATTTTATTTTCTGGAGAATTGGGAATTCCCCGAAAATTTTATTCGACACATTCATAGAAATAAGAAAAATCGAATGCATTACAATTTGAAATTCCCACGAATTGGTGAATTTATGGGCTCTCGGTAAAAAAATAATTCTTTTTTCGGGAAAATTCCCATTCTCCAGAAAATATAATCGGTCTAAAATTTATTTTTGGAATTATAATTACCCCAAAATTTATAAGCCTACTGATTATTCATTCATTCCGAGTCAACTCCTACATTGAACATTTGTGAAAATTATTTTTTCTTTCATAGTTCAATGCGCTTTCTTATTTTTCTCATTATCTTCAATTTCTCCTAGTTTTCCATTCGCAATGATAATGTCGTCGGACTATTAATAATTCCACGAATAAATATTTACTCAATTATTTATTCGTGCAATTAATGATCCTAGCGATTATTTCTCGCACTAGTTCCTTTTCGAGATTTTTATATGTAGGGAAAAGTTTTTTCATGAAAACGTATCATTCTCCATCTTTTTTATTTCCAAATTTTTTTTCTAACAGTTATGGATTCTTCGGATATGTATTTCTAACTAAAAAAGTTTCAGTATCTTAATTCTACACACTTTGAAGAAATCGTGAGTATATAATTCGGTCATTTATCCATGCGGAGGGGAAATTTTCGAAAGAATTGATAAGAGCACTTTTTTCTTTGCCCAGTTTCCTGTCCTCACTTCTTTCGTCCGGCTAGTGTAACCTCAACCGAAAGAGATTCTGAAAACTTTGAAAAAACAATACAATCTGGGGGAGAAAAACAGAAACTGGAGTTTCTGTTAAGAAAACGTATCCAAGTACATGCTGCTGTGAGTCCCCCTCTTTCAAAAAATGAATGAGATGTTTCGAAGGAGCCAAGAATTTTAACTATTCTGCGAGGGCTGATGAAGAGGACAAGGAGCAAATACGAGTACATGACAGATTATTCAGTAGGGAAAATTAGAAACTTGGCCTTTTCTATTTTCATCAATGACTTCGGATGTGAAAAGGCCAAGTTTCTGATTTTCCCTGCTGAATAATGTCCCATGTACTCGTATTTGTTCCTTGTCCTCCTCATCAGCCCTCGCAGAATAGTTCAAATTCTTGGCTTCTTCGAATTATCTCATTCCTTTTAACAAGAGGAGGATTCTCAGCAACATGTACTTGGCCACGTTTTTTTAACAGAAACTTCAGTTTCTGTTTTTCTCCCCCAGATTGAATATAGTGTGGGCAATTGTTCAAATACACATGTACGTGTACTCATAATTGAGACATGTACCTGTGCATCTACCTGTACAATTTTCGAACAGCCGCTAATGCGAGGTCGCTCAGATTAGGTTAGTTTTATATCGAATCGGTGTAATGTAACGCAAATCGGAAATACCATTGATTTAACAAGATTTTCAAATTATTCGAAATGTTTCAAATAATTAGAAAACTGGGAAGTTTTCGAAAATTCAACATACTCAATTTGAATTTCGAAACGAATAATAACATTCCAATTATTTGCACACGCTTCCTGATTATTGATTACGAAATAAAGGAATTAAACATCTTCCATTCGGATACGAACCATTATCCTATGATTGATAACAGATTCATCGAGTTTCCATAGCTTCTGGAATCCATCTATTCTAGTCATCCAAAGGAGGAATAACCACCACTTGACTGATGACATCTGCATCGGGGCTTCAAGGATTTTCTGTAAAGATATCTTCGGCGTCAGTTCTTGGTGTGATACTGAAATTATTCACACGTTCACATCAGTTATATTGCTGGTTGAACATATTGATCGGTATAAAACATGACGTGTTTTTGGAAAAAAACATAGTGAGAGCTATGTTGTTAGTTGTCCATCAGAATAGTGCAACTTATCAAGCAGATAAACATCACTTTCTCCAACTGTAGACTAATGGAATTTTCCATTTTTTTTTTATCAGTAATACTAGGTTTCCACCGATTGTCTATTCCAATAGTATTTCATTGGAATGGAATATTTTATTCTTTTACATTCCCGTTTTCATTCTACTTATGGAAAAGAGGTTCATGCAATTCTTGGATTTTTTCCTTAATGATCCAACAAGAAATGTCCATTCTGAATTTAATGAAGGGAGGTAATTGTTATCATCCATAGATGAGTTATGTATACGATATGAGTCATCAGTGTTAACTTTTTGAAGTCCACAGCTAACGCACAGCTATGAATCAAGCTAAACATGAAACTAATGGGATATATATCAGAAAATTGAATCGACAAACGCCCTAGGTAAATCATACCGTTTCCATTTCACTTTGGAATTATGTGGTAGAGAAAAGAGCACCGGAATGACATTGCTACATAGGAAATATAGTAGAAAATTTGGAAAAAGTATACGGAATGCCATTTCAGACATGCTGACAATGAAAGAAAATACATGACAAATATGCGATGCATAAGAAACTTCTATCAGGGTGACGAAAGGTTCACATAATGGAGCATGGGTAATTTGATCAATAATTAGAACCGAAAAGTAAGCTTTCAGTTTTGATCAGACTGTACTTAACTTCATGAATAATATATGTTTCCATTCAGAAATATCAGATCGATATTTCTCGATACACGTGGATTTTGACGTGAGACTTTGTATTTTGAGTACGTGGAAAAAGGAATTGGATACTTTTTCCGAGCGTGATGGAGGAAGTATCAGATACTTCTTGGAGGATTATTGTAAATGTCAGTTATTGATATTCCCACGCATGAAATGGGGACTTGTCGCACTAGCGATGCATCAGCACGGCACTAGAGACGCACCATCGACGTACTTTCGACACATCAGCTAAGCACTTGTGACGTATCAATGACGTACTTGCAACGCATCAGCAACAATAACTCACATTTTCCAAAATCCATCCTGAAGGAAGTATTTTTCCTTCTTTACACTACAACAGAATATCGCATACCACGTACTTAATATCCGAATTCTCACTTCAAAAACGTTGAACGCATTCAAAAATATCACTGCGACATTTCTGAATGGAAACATATATCATCTAATGCAAATAAGTTCAGTCTGGTCAAGACCAACACCGAACTCCTCGGCACTAATAATAGCCTACCAGTAGGCCAGAATTCATCTTGGCAGACCAGCGGGCCAGAATCCATTGAGGTCTAGCAGTGGGCAAGGATTTATTTTGGCGGATCAGTAGGCTATAATTGAATTTTGGACGACCAGTAGGTCAGGATTTGATTTCTGAATAATGATATAGCCTAGCCTAGCCGAGCACTCGGGACTGATTATAAAATAGCCCCGAGCACTCGGGGCTGAATAATAGAAAAGCCCCGATCACTCGGGGCTGAATAGTAGAAAAGCCCCGAGCCCTCGGGGCTAAATAAAAAATAGCCCCGAGCCCTCGGGGCTAAAAAAAAAATAGCCCCGAGCATTCGGCGCTAAATAAAAAATAGCCCCGAGCCCTCGAGGCTAAATAGAAAATAGCCCCGAGCCCTCGGGGCTAAATAAAAAATAGCCCCGATCCCTCGGGGCTAAATGAAAAATAGCCCCGAGCATTTGGGGCTGAATAATAAAAAGCCCCGAGCCCTCGGGGCTCAATAGAAAATAGCCCCGAGCCCTCGGGGCTGAATAAGAAATAGCCCCGAGTACTCGGGGCTAAATAATAAAAAGCCCCGAGCCCTCGGGGCTGAATAAAAACTAGCCCCGAGCCCGTGGGGCTAAATAAAAAATAGCCCCGAGCACTCGGGGCTTAATGATAAAAAGCCCCGAGCCCTCGGGGCTAAATAGAAAATAGCTCCGAGCCCTCGGGGCTAAATAAAAAATAGCCCCGAGTACTCGGGGCTAAATAATAAGAAGCCTCGAGCCCTCGGGGCTAAATAAAAAATAGCCCCGAGCCCTCGGGGCTGAATGAAAAATAGCCCCGAGCCATCGGGGCTAAATAGAAAATAGCCTTGAGCCCTCGGAGCTATTTTCTATTTAGCCCCGAGGGCTCGGGGCTTTTTATCATTAAGCCCCGAGTGCTCGAGGCTATTTTTTATTTAGCCTCGAGGGCACGGGGCTATTTTCTATTTAGCCCCGAGGGCTCGGGGTTTTTTATCATTGAGCCCCGAGGGCTCGGGGCTTTTTATTATTTAGCCCCGAGTGCTCGGGGCTATTTTTCATTTAGCCCCGAGGGCTCGGGGCTATTTTTTATTTAGCCTCGAGGGCACGGGGCTATTTTCTATTTAGCCCCGAGGACTCGGGGTTTTTTATCATTTAGCCCCGAGGGCTCGGGGCTTTTTATTATTTAGCCCCGAGTGCTCGGGGCTATTTTTTATTTAGCCCTGAGGGCTCGGGGCTATTTTCTATTTAGCCCCGAGGGCTCGGGGCTATTTTCTGTTCAGCCCCGAGGGCTCGGGGGTTTTTATCATTTAGCCCCGAGGGCTCGAGGCTTTTTATTATTTCGCCCCGAGTGCTCGGGGCTATTTTTTATTTAGCCCCGAGGGCTCGGGGGTTTCTATTATTTAGCCCCGAGTACCTGGGGCTATTTTTTATTTAGCCCCGAGGGCTCGGGGCTATTCTTTATTTAGCCCCGAGGGCTCGGGGCTATTTTTTATTTAGCCCTGGGGGCTCGGGGCTATTTTCTATTTAGCCCCGAGGGCTCGGGGCTTTTTATTATTCAGCCCCGAGTGCTCGGGGCTATTTTTCATTCAGCCCCGAGGGCTTCGGGCTTTTTTTTATGTAGCCCCGAGGGCTTCGGGCTATTTTTTATTTAGCCCCGAGGGCTCGGGGCTTTTTTATATCTAGCCCCGAGTGCTCGGGGCTATTTTTTATTTAGCCCCGAGGGCTCGGGGCTATTTTTTATTTAGCCCCGAGTGCTCAGGGCTATTTTTCATTTAGCCCCGAGGGCTCGGGGCTATTTTCTATTTAGCCCCGAGGGCTCGGGGCTATTTTTTATTTAGCCCCGAGGGCTCGGGGCTATTTTCTATTTAGCCCCGAGGGCTCGAGGCTATTTTCTATCCAGCCTTGAGGGCTCAGGGCTTTTTATCATTAAGCCCTGAGTGCTCGGGGCTATTTTTTATTTAGCCCCGAGGGCTCGGGGCTTCTTATTATTTAGCCCCGAGTGCTCGGGGCTATTTTTTATTCAGCCCCGAGCCCTCGGGGCTAAATAGAAAATAGCCCCGAGCCCTCGGGGCTAAATAAAAAGTAGCCCCGAGCACTCGGGGCTAAATAATAAAAAATCCCGAGCCCTCGGGGCTGAATAAAAAATAGCCCCGAGCCCTTGGGTCTAAATGATAAAAAGCCTCGAGCCCTCGGGGCTAAATGATAAAAAACCCCGAGCCCTCGGGGCTAAATAGAAAATAGCCCCGAGCCCTCGGGGCTAAATAAAAAGTAGCCCCGAGCACTCGGGGCTAAATAATAGAAAATCCCGAGCCCTCGGGGCTGAATAAAAAATAGCCCCGAGCACTCGGGGCGAAATAATAAAAAGCCCCGAGCCCTCGGGGCTAAATGATGAAAAACCCCGAGCCCTCGGGGCTGAACAGAAAATAGCCCCGAGCCCTTGGGGCTAAATAAAAAATAGCCCCAAGCCCTCGGGGCTGAATGAAAAATAGCCCAGAGCCCTCGGGGCTTAATAAAAAATAGCCCCAAGCCCTCGGGGCTAAATAAAAAATAGCCCCAAGCCCTCGGGGCTGAATAAAAAATAGCCCCGAGCACTCGGGGCTAAATAATAAAAAGCCCCGAGCCCTCGGGGCTAAATTGAAAATAGCCCCGAGCCCTCAGGGCTAAATAAAAAATAGCCCCGAGCCCTCGGGTCTAAATGATAAAAAGCCTCGAGCCCTCGGGACTAAATGATAAAAAACCCCGAGCCCTCGGGGCTAAATAGAAAATAGCCCCGAGCCCTCGGGGCTAAATAAAAAGTAGCCCCGAGCACTCGGGGCTGAATAAAAAATAGCCCCGAGCACTCGGGGCCAAATAAAAAATAGCCCCAAGCCCTCGGGGCTGAATAAAAAATAGCCCCGAGCACTCGGGGCTAAATAATAAAAAGCCCCGAGCCCTCGGGGCTAAATTGAAAATAGCCCCGAGCCCTCAGGGCTAAATAAAAAATAGCCCCGAGCCCTCGGGTCTAAATGATAAAAAGCCTCGAGCCCTCGGGGCTAAATGATAAAAAACCCCGAGCCCTCGGGGCTAAATAGAAAATAGCCCCGAGCCCTCGGGGCTAAATAAAAAGTAGCCCCGAGCACTCGGGGCTAAATAATAGAAAATCCCGAGCCCTCGGGGCTGAATAAAAAATAGCCCCGAGCACTCGGGGCGAAATAATAAAAAGCCCCGAGGGCTCGGGGTTTTTCATCATTTAGCCCCGAGGGCTCGGGGCTTTTTATCATTTAGCCCCGAGTGCTCGGGGCTATTTTTTATTTAGCCCCGAGGGCTCGGGGCTATTTTCTGTTCAGCCCCGAGGGCTCAGGGTTTTTCATCATTTAGCCCCGAGCCCTTGGGGCTAAATGAAAAATAGCCCCGAGTCCTCGGGGCTAAATAATAAAAAGCACCGAGCACTTGGCGCTAATAAATGAAAAGCCCCGAGGACTCGGAGCTGAATAAAAAATAGCCCCGAGCCCTCGGGGCTAAATAAAAAATAGCCCCGAGCCCTCGGGGCTAAATAAAAAATAGCCCCGAGCCCTCGGGGCTGAATAAAAAATAGCCCCGAGCACTCGGGGCTAAATAATAAAAATTCTCGAGCCCTCGGGGCTAAATAAAAAATAGCCCCGAGCACTCGGGGCTAAATAATAAAAAGCCCCGAGCCCTCGGGGCTAAATGATGAAAAACCCCGAGCCCTCGGGGCTGAACAGAAAATAGCCCCGAGCCCTTGGGGCTAAATAAAAAATAGCCCCGAGCACTCGGGGCCAAATAATAAAAAGCCCCGAGCGCTCGGGGCTAAATAAAAAATAGCCCTGAGCACTCGGGGGCTTAATGATAAAAAGCCCCGAGCCCTCGGGAATAAATAGAAAATAGCTCGGAGCCCTTGGGGCTAAATAAAAAATAGCCCCGAGCCCTCGGGGCTAAATAAAAAATAGCCGGGAGCCCTTGGGGCTGAATAAAAAATAGCCCCAAGCTTTCGGGGCTGAATGAAAAATAGCCCAGAGCCCTCGGGGCTAAATAAAAATAGCCCCGAGCCCTCGGGGCTAAATAAAAAATAGCCCCGAGCCCTCGGGGCTAAATGATAAAAAGCCCCGAGCCCTCGGGGCTGAATAGAAAATAGCCCCGAGCCCTCGGGGCTAAATGAAAAATAGCAACAAGCCCTCGGGGCTGAATGAAAAATAGCCCCGAGCCCTCGGGGCTAAATAAAAAATAGCGCCGAGCCCTCGGGGCTGAATAGAAAATAGCCCCGAGTACTCGGGGCTAAATGATAAAAAGCCCCGAGCCCTCGGGGCTAAATAATAAAAAGCCCCGAGCCCTCGGGGCTAAATGAAAAATAGCAACAAGCCCTCGGGGCTGAATGAAAAATAGCCCCGAGCCCTCGGGGCTGAATAAAAAAAAAACCCGAGCACTCGGGGCTAAATGATAAAAAGCCTCGACCACTCGAGGCTAAATAAAAAATATCCCCGAGCACTCGGCGCTAAGAAATAAAAAGCCCTAAGCACTCGGGGCTAAATAAACAATAGCCATGAGCACTTGGCGCTAAAAAATAAAAAGCCCCGAGCACTTGGGGCTAAATTATAAGAAGCCCCGAGCACTCGGGGCTAAATAACAAATAGCCTTGAGCACTCAGTGCTAAAAAATAGGGAGCCCCGAGCCCTCGGGGCTAAATAATAAATGACAATGGGACAACCGTACGTAGATTATCCCTACCAATATCACAAGCCCACCAAATTCAGTCTAGCGGGGTATAGCTCGCGATTCACATGAATTTCCAATTTTCATGAGTTCCCTGTTACGATACACGTGTCGAATGTTAGACTTGTTACTAGTCGCAGACTTTGTTTACTGAACAAAATAGACTTGTAACTAGTTATAGAGGTTGTTTACTGAAATTTGCGAAAGCGATTCTCACGCGGTAAATATTCGAACCAGTTGTAATGTAAAAATAAACGACCAATTCGGAAAATTAATTACGTGGTAGACATGTTCACAATCATTTCTTTCCGGTCGATCTGTAATTTAGGACACTTTTGAACCCGAGTCAAAATTTTTGGGCTCGTTCAACCTACATTTCAACTTCCAACCTACTTTCAATGTACATTTCTTTGATGTCCGAGAAGTCCCGCCAAAATCTCACCTTCCTTTCGCCGTTTTTCGACTTTACGTCTCCAATGTAAGGCGAAATGTAAGGAGAATGAGTTCAACTTACCTGATTCACCTTACTTTCGACGTCCACAACTTATCAGAAATCGAGTGTAGGGCCAAAAGTGAAGTGAATCAGTTCAACTTACCTGGTTCACCTTACTCTCAGCTTCTCGAACTTATCGTCAGACAAAAAATGAAAATGAATAATAAATTTAAAAAAATATCGATTTTATTTCCGGGAATTCCGGAAATTTTTCTTTAATAACTCTTTTTTCATCCGATTGATATTTCTTTGGCCATCTGATGCATTTTTGTGGTGCATCATGACCGGAGATGCATCTGTAATTGCATGATAAAGGGTTAATTGTGCTTCCCCTCGATTAATTCGTTCAATTCTTCTATTTCTCATTTTTGGCCAATATTCCGAAAAATGAGTGAGATAGAGGAATTTTGTTCCGATTGCGTTTTTGGAGAGAATTTCAAGAGCTACAAAAAAGGATTTTGTTGAAATTGCACTATCTCGCTCAGTTTCTGAGAAATATTGGAGAAACTAATGGAAAAAATTGGCCTCTTTGAATTTCCTGTTTTTGTTCATTTTCCATTTTTGGCTAATATCTCGAAAAATGAATACTCGAAGTGAGAGAGAATGATTTCACCTTGATTTTTAGGCAAGTGCCCATAAATTAAAAAAAATCGATATTTTTTAATTGAAAATTCTGTAACTTGATCGCAAATGATAGGTATACCTCTTCAGAAAAATTTCACGGTATCACTAGAGCCGAAAATATTTAAAAAACGCGAATTTTTGAAACAAAAAAAAATTCTCAGAAGTAAAAAAAAAAATTGTTCTGGCGCTTGTTTTGCAGCTAAAATGCATTTTCTATGAGTTAACTAATTCATTATCATTTTAGATTTATTATTGATCATTATCATAAATTCGATTCATCATTATTCCTTTTTTTTCAAGAGAGCCTAAAAGGCGCAATGAGGATCGAAACAGTTATATGTTTCAGATTAGCAGCAGTCAACGAGAGTTCTCCAGGCGGTCACCGAAGTTAAGCAGCATTGGATCTGGTCAGTACTTGGATGGGAGACCGCTTAGACTATCTTGAGAACTACTAGACCGAATTCCTTTTTTTTTTTTTATTCACTTCATTGAAAAAAAATTAGAATAGCCGTCCTGGGGGGCTATTTTGAATTATACAATTGACCGAAACTAATCAAAAATGCGAAATTAATCAAAAACGCGAATTTAGGGGAAAAAAGGCATGAAGGGAGGGGATGGAGGAGAATTTTCAGAAAATTTCGACTTCCTTTGAACTTACAAAGGTGAAGAAGAAACGCACATTTCGGCCGTTTTGTAGGTTCAAAGTACGTTTTAAATACATGGTGGCCCTACGCCGTTCAACTTCCTTTCGCTCTCCTTCAACCTACAAAAATTGTAAGTTGAAACAGGAATTGAAACCACCTAAAAATTTTGACTCGGGAATCGCGACTTTCACCCGGTAGAAATAAATTTGGTAGGCTTATAATATTGGTAGGGGTGCTCTAGGCACCGCTGTCTCGTTGCTTCTGATTTCAATCATACCGGCTCTACTAGGTAGTATTGCTATACCACCTAGCGGAGCCGGAACAAAAGACACTGAATGGGTAAGGTAGAGTGTTCTCTAATTCACCCGGAGTGAGTCAAATTAACTCAAGGCAATTGATACATGAACTTCACATCGCTCATTTGCCAATCCCATTAATTGTGAATGAATATATAAAATCATTTACATGACGTATGAGATAGAAATGAATCGATTCCTCCGGCGGAGACGTGTAAAAGATTGACAAACGAATCTTCCTATGCACGTTTGAAAAAAAATTACATTCGATGTGAATCATCGAGTGCTATTGCAAGCGATATGAACCATCGGTGACCAACGTAGCTATATACGATTGAAAAATATCGTTCGTATCTCCATCAACTGACACTGTTCAAACGAACCTAGTACAGGTAGAAATATGCACAGAAAAGCGTCCGTATTCCGCTAGGGGTAAAAGAAATGACAGGAATCGAGTAATATCATGGGTATCAATTTCATGAAATTTAGAGCATTTGACCCATACATTCCATGTTTGTTGGCGTTGGATAAATCAGTGATGAGCCGGTAAAACAGAACAAGTCAGTCTCTTTTATCAGTCTTTTTCTCACGAATATTCCAGGAACTAAATGAGATAGCGGAATCTCAATGAATTTTTTTTTTCTTTCATAGAACTTAAAGGGCCACAAAAAAATTCAAATAAAGTCGTCATATCTCGCTCAGTTTTCGAAATTATTCGAAACAATAGATTTATCCGCCATTACCTTTTTCCTTCCCAAATCTTTCAATTACCGATCAATGCGAGTGGACCAGAAATATTTTCAATTAATGAATTCATGATCACTAAATATTAGATAAGTAAATAATGTATTCAAAAAATCCCTAACAGCTGCTGGAATTGACTTATCTTTTCCGTTCACCGAAGATGTGATTATCGTGCTCAAATCATTATCTTTCCCACACCCTTCTTCTCCATCCTCATCTTCACAATTCACAGACTCCTCCAAGGAGTCCCAAATTCCCATAAAAACTTCCTATCTCTGAGTAAACAAAACATTACCCAGAGGACAATAAACTTTGTTGTTTAAGAAAAAGCAAAAGAAAAGAGAAAATGAGGAAAAAAAATTCAACGAGAGAAAGAATAAATAAATGAAGGGAGTAAATACGTGTGACTCTTGGGGATTATTCGGTAGTCTGAAGTGTGTGACTAGAGTGGGAGGTTGACAAGTCGTAGGTGAGAATCGTTAGAGGGCGACAAGACTTCTGTGTCCCCATTGTGTCATTTCAGAAAGAAAAAAGAAGGTGGAGGTGGGGTACAAGTAAGTGTTAGTTTATTGTTACCCACTACCCGGTGGGCAGACAGTGCACATTTGAGAGTAGGCTATTAGCATAGAGTGTTTATTCAACACTTTAACATCTAAAATTTCCTCCATTTCAATTTTTTTTTAACGTAATGAGAAACGTAGTTCAGATTGGCCGGAATTCTTTCATATTTACACTGTTGAAGAAAAAAAAAACCTTAAAGAAAAGAAATGCTTCCTTCATTCCCAGTCAGCTCGTTAAACTTTTCGTCGCACTCGTTTCATTCTTTCGACTCTCGTTTCGTTCAGTAAACGACTCCCACAGGTATTAAGCCACTGCTGAAGTCGATTATAAGACGTAAAAGAAAGGGTAAGGAAAAAGATAAAAATATAGGGGGAAAGTGGATTTTTCAAGATTATTTTCACGTCTTACGAGTCCTAAATTCATTTTTCAATGGATATTTCACAGGTTTTACTCCTTTTTTTTCATTATTAATTCTAAAGAGGAAGTAAAAATTTAGTTTAACAAAGTCTGCAATGTGCCTCGACGTGTTACAATGGCCCGCTGGGCCCAATCGTCCGAAATTAATGTCCCGCCGTTATTAACAGAAGTTAGTCTGACTCCCAGTGGCACCAACTTCCGTACCAAAGAAAACACAAAGTGGAGTGAGATCCTAGACTCCCTTCCTCCCGTTGCTTCTTCACAGATGAAGTTATAACTTTGGTATTGTCGCCCTTGTGATCATTTCTGGATACTTGTACCACTGTTATCATGTTTCTTCGTTAGGCGTGTCATTTTTCTCATTACTTTCAACTGCTATCCTTCTCTAGACTCAGAGCTCCTAATCTAATGAATTATTTTAGTAAGACTGGATGAGTCGATTTTTTTCGTCGATGTTATTTCAAGAATATCTCGGAAATCAAGCGAGATAGCGGGATCTTCCTCGAATCCTCTTTTGTAGCTTTGGAAATGCGCTCAAGAAAAAAATTTGTCCAAAATCTCCTTATCTCGCTTATTAGCCAAAATCTTTTGGTAAAAATGATCACACGCGTCGAGACGTCGTTCCATCTCTTCACTACAGATTTTTCTTCATTATTTGTTAGTGTTGAATATTTCGGTGACTAAGCGTGATAGAGCGATTTTGCTCCAATCATTCTTTATAGTAAATTTCAAGAGTTACCAAGAAAGATCTCAGTAAAATTGCTCTTTCTCGTATAATTTCCATGCTATTCTCGAAAAAAGTTCGGCTAAAAAATCTGATTGTTTCGTCTTTTTTTGTTATTCGCTTTTGATAGATATCTTCCGAACTATGAGACACAGTGTAATTTCGTTCTCATCTTTTTTTTTTAAAGCTCTCGAAATTCTCTACACAAATCGAATATGAAGTTTCTAGAAAAATCGATTTCATGCCATCATCAGTTCTTCGAGGATATCTCTGAATCTAACTGAAATAGAGCATTTTCCATTATTACCTGTTTTATGTAGAGATCTTCAAGAGCTCTAAAAAAACTGATTATAAAAAATTTCTCTATCTCTCTCAATATCCGAAATATCACTAAAAAAAACTGATGAAAACTTCATATTTTTTACAAAAAAATATTCGGAAAAAATTACACACTCTCGTTTAGTTTCCAAGAAATTCATCAATATAAATAGACTCTGTTCTGCCTCTTTGCAGTAGAATGAAAAGCATTTTTTTTTTACTTTCTTCATTGAAAGTGATTAAAAGTAAAAAAAAAGACATTACAATGGAGAATACCATTGGTAAAATTTCTCAGTATACCATTGTATGAGATAGAAAGTATAAAGAAACTGGCAGTTATCATAAATTCTTAATTCGAATTGGTGCGTAAAACTAAAAGTTGAGAAACAGTTGAGTTTTCAAGTTGGAGAAACACATTGAGCAATAACATTGGGCTCCCCGAAGTTCCTTTAACGTTAACGATCCTGTTATACGTTTCTCCCTTTTGTAAAAGGGGTTCGTTTCAAAGGATGGCTATGAACATGGGAGCTTGGTTTGGATAAAGTCACCGATGGGAGTAACGTGAGGAGTTCAACTTCGGGTTAAAGGAGCTCTTTCAACGAGATACTCGATCTTTATATTTCCATTCAATTGATCAAACTAGGACTCGTATTTTTATTTGACCTCTTAAATCATTTACACTCAGATTCCAAAGACTATTTTCTGAGAATTTTAAATTTTTAGACAAATTTCTCTCATTTTGTCACCAGTTTTTTTTTAATATCTTGAAATTTTAGCGAGATAGGGCAATTTTACTGAAATCCTTTTTTTTGTAGAGAATTTCAGGAGCTACTAAAATAATTTGAGCCAAATCACTCTATCTCGCTTAGTTTACGAGATATCCTCAAAAAACTGGAAATAGATTGAAATCGATTTGTTTGAAAATTTCATAGTTATTTTTTCGTCATTATCTACTATAAAATATTTTGGAAACTAAGCAACAGCGTGATTTCGCTTGGAACCCTTTTTGTAGAGAATTTTGAAAGCTACGAAAAAGAAACCGAAGCATAAAAGGCGTATTTCAATTATTTTCCGAAATGATATTTAAAAAAAAAAAAAACAAAAACAAAGTTCGAAATTTTTATTTTTTTATTTCTAAATTAGTTAAACCTAACAAAAGGATTAAACTTTGTACCATGAAACTTGTCTCCTGGGTCTCCTCTCGTTCATGCATCCCTCCAAGTGGCCGCAATCGCGTCTCAAATGCGATCTGCAATTCCACAAATGGGGCGGTACAAAGTTGGCTCCCAAACAAAAGATGTAATAATTCTGTCCTACCCCTTTTCTGGATCCTCACAAATTGGAATATTTCTCTCTCTCTTTCTCTTGCACCTCAGCTGTAGTACGGTACTACTAACTACCCTCTGGTTACCATTTTCGCCTTTAACGGCAACCCACCGTCATTCTCTCAGTCCCCGCGTTAACCTCTTTGTTGTCAAGACAAACAAGAATCGTTTGCCCTACGCGAGCCTCACTACTCCCGCACTATAGCTTAACCAGAACAGGGTGGAATTTTAATTACGTGAATATCAAGGCGTCTCTTTTGTCTCATACCGAAAAAAAATTTTCCTTTCATTATCAATTAATATTTAAAAAAATTTCAGTTTCATGAAAAAAAAAGAGAAAAAACGTGAACTAGTCATTTGTGAAAATAATTCTTGACTTTTATTATTTGAGGGAGAAGAAAAAAATTAAATTAGTCCCATTGTTTTCAGGGGTCTCATTACGTTGGGAGAGGGAAAAAAAAGAAGGATTAAACATAATTGTCAAATTTTCTTCTAACAAAAACCGTTGTCTAGCACGAAAGACAATGCCTACAACAGTAGATTGAATAAAACCACAGTACAATACGAGAAAAAGAGAGTAAAAGTGGAGTGAGGGAGGAAAATCATGTCCTCTCTCCCTCCCCAACCGGTAGTCTCTGTTACGTGTTTTCAACGTTGAATAGTAAGAGTTGGAATAGAGGGAAAAGCCAGTGCGCCTCTCCGCGGTAATTTGAATGAAGAGATGGCGAGACAATGCGTTCGGCAATTGGGGGACAGAAGAACCTCCAACGTCACTACTCAGTAGGGAAGGGAAGCTTTAAAAGCGGGTGAAAACAACCGCGGAATCAAATTAGGGAATGCCAAGGGAGTATGGGAGTTTGTAATTATATTTACAAGTGGCAGTTCTTGGTGAAACAAAAGGTAATATCCCAGACCAACGTTAGTTGGGGCACTTTTAAATCCGAGATTGCTCTATTCGACTTATCTTATCATTATATTGCATTATTTTTTTTTTGTTGTTTTCAGGGAATGAGAGCAGAAATGAAATGAGTACAAGGAATTTTATTAATTGACGGGTAACAATTGTTCTCTCTTAATTTATAGAGATAAGGTGAAAGTACCTATTATTGATGGGGTACTAAATATTGATAACCAATTTTATTTGATTATAATTCGATAAAAATATAAATATAAAATGTATTAATAGTTCCAATATGTCAATAATATATTTTGAATTATAGAAAAATGGATAGATGGTATTTTATGAAAATTAATAATTAAATATATTTTTATTATGTATAAAAAAAAAAAATTATATTGCAGCGTTAGAAGCGGAAGGGCGTATGTGCCATTTTTGCCACTTTTCGGTTTCTTTTAGATAACAAAAGAGTGTAATTTTTCTCTTGCCCAATCGATTATTCTCTCATTCCCGATTACTTACAGCATTCTCTTTCAAGTAATAAATGGGCATGTTATCAGTTTCATTTTTTTCACAATCTGAAGTATTATCGACGGAATGTTTAGTGACAAAGGGGTGTATCTCCCGCACACACGCCCTTTTGTTTTTGATTGACTTTCTCAAATATACGATAATTTTCGGACATGCACCCTTTTGTTACTATAAAATTTCAAAATGAATTAAAATTGTAAAAACATTAATAACAAAAAGGCGTATGTTTAGATGATATGCCCTATCCACGCTACACATAGGCAATTACGGCCTATTGTTATTTCAATTTTTAGTTTTCTCTTTTTTCTGAATACGTCATGAAAAAACTTTTTGTGATGTATTTGGGACATATGCCCCCTCCCTTTGAAAAGTGGATCTTTTGGCACTTATACCGTTTTGCTTCTGAGGGGACGATATAGTGGACATACGCCTTTTTGTAATAATAAGAGGGCGTTAGTCCATGAGACCATTCAGAAATTCTATAATAATGGAATTTCAAAGTAAATTGAAAATTTAAAAAGCACTAAAAATTCTAAAAATTAATAATAACTCCATTTTTGAGACGTCTCATTATATAAAAATTAATGACAAAGTGAAACTAACTTATCTCTTCCAGCAACTCTACCGTTGATTTATATTTTATTATGTTTCATGTAATAATTTTATCTTAAGGTTTCCACTGTTCGGAAAGTCTGACAGAAGCCATTCATACACTCGGCAGAAAAAAATTCAATGCCATCATAACTTGGGTAAAGAAAATTAACCACAAGTATATTTTCACTGTTACGATTGAGAAGAGGAGAAAAAAAAATCATTGAGAGAGTGGAAGCAAGGGTGTATATAAGGACAGGTGATTTCTTGGAACGACTCTGGTGAAGCAATAAAAATGAAGGAGGAATAAAAAGTCGTTGGGTAGAAGAAAAAAATCGCTGACGCGAAATGACTAGAGGAATGCTCAGAGGATTCAGGAAGAAAAGAAGCGAAAGAGAGTCCTTGAGTAGTGGACGTTGAATATGGACACGTTGAGAGGTTGAATTCTTGGACAAAGCAAAATGAAAAGATTGTTGGCGTTCTTCAAGTACCTTCAAATGTCTTTGACGTGTCTCAAGTCACTGAAATTTCAAATAAAATGCTATGAATTTAATAAAATAACGCAACTTTTATTCACATGCACATTAATAATTCCTTGAATTTTATTGTCATTTGAATTGTGCATGAATGCGTGAATGAAAAAAAGTTGTATTAAATTTCTTTTAAAAATACGTTGAAGGAAAAAAAGTATTATCTGAGTTATAAAAAACAAACTAAGAAAAATGAAATATATTATTACAACATTTTAATAAAGTGAGTTGGGCAATCAAGACGGGGGCGTTAAAAAGCTTTGTTGTTTTAACGAGCATTTTATGCGCGTTTAAATCACACTTCGTGACCCCCCCCCCCCCCTCCTCTTTCCATCATCTTTCCTGTTCTACTTGAAATCTAAGGGAAAAAAAGGAGTTGGTGAAGAGAATGAAGTACAGACACACAATGCCAGAATAGAAATATTTTTTTATAAGAGTTATGGAAATGAAAAAAATGTGAAAACTTTCGTTCTCCCATGCCTCCTTCTACCATGGTCGTCATCTCCATCCACGCTTTATCCTCTTTTTTTTCTCTCTCTCTCTTGCTCCCTGGGGTGGGCTTTTTACCTTTTTATTATATCTTGCCTTTCCCTTTTTTTTTTTTTTTACTCATTGGTATACTCGGAGGAGTTGGAGTGCAGGGGACACGCATCAGCCGGCCGGATATTATTTCAGTCAGTGCGCACATTTCCGTAAATGAATTTTATGAAAACAACTAAGCCAGTTCTTCATTAGTATTATTCTTTTTATTATTACTTTTTAATTCTTTCATTAATTAATGAAGTCTTTGCAATACAAGAGGATATTATGAGATTTAAAAAAATATTCTGCTTTGTTTAAGAATGAAAGAAGGATGAATTTTTATTTCAACAGTAGGAAGGAAATGGACATGTGAATAGATTACTGGATTTTTTTTCTATTTTTCTTCGTAATTTTTTGTTTTAATTCAGCTTTAAAAAATAAAAATTTCATTCTTCAAATATCATTTTCTCCTTTAAGGAAGTACACGAAATGTTTTCTGCCACAGATTCATCTGCTATATATATTTGCTATATAATATGATAGATTTAATCACGAGGAAATTTATTCAAGAAGGTCCAATCACTGTCCATGTTAAATGAAACTTATTAGATAACAATGGAAATTATCTTTTTGAATAATAGTTTGAGTCATCATTAATACTATCGCAGAATTTCGATTAACCTTATCATGTAAATGTTTGAGTATTGAATTTATATAAATGTGAAACAGGGGAGACTGGAGCAAAATGAACATGCGAGTCAAAATGATTCGAAATTTTCGTTGAGAGTCAAGACGTTAGCGGAAAATTCAATAACAACTTTCACATACATATTGGAGCATCTTCTTGAATTTTTTTCATTTTTTTCCAAGGAATCCTACATATCTGAGTCTTTCAATTCAGAATATTTGACAATTACTAGACTTACAACTGAGAAATTTTCAAGGAATCAAATTTATTTATTTAATCCTGAGTCATGTTACCTTGGAGGTCCTTCTGCCCCAGTTTCTCCTCTTTTACAATTTTTTTGGAAATTAGGATTTGGGCCCTTTACTTCGGATTAAACCACAATTTTTTGATTAGATGAGTTTAAAAAAAAAAAAAAAAATTAGCTAAAATAAAAAAAAATAACGTAAAGCTTTACATTTTTGAAAATTGAATTCTCAGAGATTTTCGCAATAAAGATGATCGAAATTCCGCGATGGTATGGATAACGACTCAAATTATCATGAAAAAATTGTTTTTCATTATTACCTAATAATTTTCATTTAACATGGACAGCGATTGGACCTCCTTGAATTTTGTCCTATTATTTTAATAATCTAGGTGGATGATTATTTTACGAGAAATGCCTGAGACACTCGGGGCACCTTTTAAGCTAGGCGCGGTTGTTGGATAATCGCATGCCCATAAATAATATTTATCGAGAGCAAAAAGAGGACAGGGGGAGGGTGGCGGAGGCTGACCAGGCTTGGCCTCACTAATTGCCGATGATTACCGCGTGAGAGCCGCCTGGGAAAAATTGCCAATTTGCATCGAATGCCTGTCGTTCGTCATAGTTTCCTCCACCCACGTCCATAACTCCCTCCCTCACTTCATTTTATCGAATCTCGATTCATCATCAACGAAACAAAAAAAAAGGGGTGCAAATTTCATGGATGAACATTAATTTTTTATTTCAATAAAAAAGAGAAGGAATTAATTTAGGTAAAAATAGAAACGTGTCAAAATGAAAAATTGCAATCCAGAAGGGAATTACATTTCCTTTTTCAAGTTTTAAATAAATTAAGGATAATTTTGTTCTTTCTTTTCGGTTTTTCTTTGGAACATTAATTGTAGATGATCCACATTTTTGAGAGAAAAATTAAAAAAATTCCACAACAATGTAGACGTGTTGTAGTATTTTTTCAATTTTTTCAGACTTTTTCGTAGAGTCCTTTGCCCATGAAAAAAATCCGGGATCATTTTGTCCCACATGTCCGTTTTGCCCCGATCTCTCCAATATTTTTGCCATTCAACTGAATACCTCTGGATTTGTCTGAGATAGCATTTACCTTTTCCCCTACACTCGAATAGAGAGTCAGAAACGTTGCGCTTCTCTCCTGAATACACAATAGGAATTATCCAGTGAGATTTTTCGTTTTCTCCAATGTTAAACTACACAACAGTGAAGAAAAAGGGGTGGCAAGCACAGCAGTGCGTTATGATTGGTAAATTATTGACACTGGAGTTATTGTAGAGCCAATCACGTACTAACCTTAAATATTTGATAAGAAACATGATATATATTTGAGTTGAAAAGGGAATTGAGTGCGAAGATACGTTATGAAGGAATATTTCCTATTAAAATTCTACGATAAAATATACATTATCCCGTTTTTTTTCCACAGGAAAAGAACAAAATCGTACGAATATAATATTAACATCGAAAGAATTCTTTATTCTCATTTTACAATAGTAAACTATAATACAAAAAACATGTTACAATTCTTTTGTTTTCTCTTTTCATTCTTATTTTTTTAATTTATCTTGGGAAGTCTCCTTACATTTTTCCCATATTCAATAAACGTAAAAAGAAACTACGTTTATTACTTTATGAATATTGGCGCTATAGGACAGTATACATTGTTCATTTTTTTTCACTCCATTATTGAGTTTCTAATATTAGGAACGTGTTTTCTCGATATTTCTCCTTCTTGGATCGCGTAGTTTAGTTTATACATTATTTGAAAGATAATTTGCACAAAATCATTCAAATTAAAAAAAGCTTTTTAATCACTTTTTTTTAAAAGTTCGATTTTTTTCTACAAACAAAATATATAATTCAGTGGTGAAAAAGTAAAACTGGATAATTAGATTTTTTTCGTTGATCTTTTGAAGTTACCTTGGCAAATAAGCAAGATGGAGCGATTTTGCCCCAATCTTTTTTTGCAGCTCTTGAAATTTTCCATGAAAAAAAATACAAAAATTTGGAGAACAAAAATGAAATAATTGATAGAAATATTCTCCTGATAATCTTAATAACAAATCACAAATATTTGAATTTAACATTAACTTTTGGAAGCATTCGTCGCAGGTACGACTTTGATTTTCATTCTTTTCTCTCGAACATTTATTTTTCATCGTCTCCCCTTTATCCACAACCTGCGAACGTATGTGGCCCTTTTTTCTAACACACGGCCTGGAAATAAAGCATTCTTCTGCGCCCCCCTCCCCTCTCTATGTCTCTACCCTTCCCCTAAACTCACTTTATTCCTCCTGTGTTTAAAAACTTTGGGCATAACTCAGCCTCGTTATCTGACTCGCAAATAAGGCAGCGCAAAAGTTGGCCGCATCAATCTGGGCCTCTACGGAGATTCGAAGTTGAAACGATGCTAAGTCACCCCTAACGTATTATACCCCCGGGGTAGTCCCAGCTACCATTCACGCTCGATCCCCGATCTATCTACGAATTTTTTACCAAATCCACTTTCTGTTAAACTTAAACTTCAAAACTGATACATTGTCTTTTATTTCCTCTATCAGAGGTAAATCGCTTCTTTTCCTTTATTAACAACAAATTTTATTTATTTTCTACAAAGCACCAATTTGTTTCACTGAGAAATATATATCAATTTTTTTTCTAAATGAATTTAAAGGAAAAATTATTATTTTCAATAATGTTATTTTTTTAAATAATTTTTCTCAGTATTTTTCGAAAGTATCAGGTGAAATTCTATACCTGTGATTATTATAATTTTTCACGTGTATGAATTATCTAAAATTATTATTCATCAATTTGTATACATTAAATTAAATTATATAAATCAATTTAATTTTTTTTGGCAGCTTCAGACAGTCCACATTCTTCTACTCTCATCTGAGTTTCGATATCTCCGCTTTTTTTTATTGATAAAAAAGAGTGGCTCTTACTTTGACTGTCATTTAGTATCGTATGTAGCTTGTGCGTTGATGCTGTTTAAATTATTCATAGGATTTAAAGCGTTATGGGCTCCGGCTGAGGTAGCTGCTGGTGGTGGATATCCATTGTGGTTATGACCAGCATCACCATTCGCTTGTCTCGCTTGGGCTCCAGCTACCGTCTGAAAAAAAAAAGAAAAAAGAAATATATTTATGTATCATGATATGTTTCATTCTTATTTAAAAAGATGAAGAAGCATTTCGAGCCCGTGTGGAGATGAATATATTTTTAGAAATATGTGGAAAAATGTTTTTATTCAGGAGATTATGTAACAATTATATGCGAAAAATAATTTTTTTTTTTTAATGTGATATATATTTGACAGATGAATTTTGACTTCTAAGAGTAGGGAATATATTTTATCTATAATTATGATGAATTTTATCGAGTATATTTTGAATTATCATCGAAAATTAATTCAAGTGATTGAAAAATATGTGACAATAATGTCATGTTTTATAATAAATATAGATTTTTTTCGTGAGATTAAATAATGACTATATATAATAAATAGATGTCTGATCAATATATTTTATAGGTCTCTTACCACTTATAAGAGCAAAGAATACATTTTATTGATTATACGATTCATTTCTATATTTTGAAATAGGAAGATTAAAAACAATATTAAATCATTGTCAATCTGCAACGTTTCATTTAGAATTTGAGCTTCTCCAGGCACTTGAGATTCTCAGTATTTCGTTACATAAAACCTAACCAGATTCATCTTAATAACTAACAAAATTGCTAATAATCAATACAATAAACCTACAATAAATTATCTATAAAACTATTGAATGTATGGGCTTTATCGATTATAATTATGATCGATTTTACCGAGTAGATTCAATATTGTCATCAGAACGAGTGAGTAATTGAAAAATATATGACAATAATATTTTATTTTAAAATTAAAGATAATGTGAAAATATATTTTCAAATGTATTCCTTCATACAATGAATATACGATGAATATATACTAAATATTTAATTTTAATTTAACTCAATTTCAATATTTATATCAATATATTTATATATCGTCGCCTTAGAGTGAAAGAGGCATAAGTGCCATTTTTCCGATTTTTTCTCTTCTTAAAACAACAAAGAGGCGTATCTCCACCATTATTGCTCCAATAGGCTTCCTAAGGCCTTTTACGCAATATTAGTAAAAAAAATAAAAAATAATAACATATAGGCGTAAGTACCACCCACTAATAACAAACGGGCGTAAGTGCCGGAGATACGCCTCTTTGTTTTTAATTTTTTCTATTGAATTTTTGCTGATTATCAGAAAAATACTAATAACAAAGAGGTGTAAGTCCGGAAAAATAATTCAATGAAACAAATTTTGAAACAAAATGGCGTAAGTGCCATAATTTAGATAAAAATTGCAAAAAACAAAAGGACGTAACTCGAAAAATTCTCATATGCTATGAAAAAAATTAAAAACAAAGAGGTGTAAGTGCGGAGATACGTCCTTTCCACTTTAACATTAATAATTATATAGCGTTCAAAAAGAAAATAACGAAGGGGCGTAAGTGTGGAGATACGTCTCTTCCATTTTAAGATTGGTATTTATGCCACTTTATTATTCTAATTTTCAATTACCCAAATAATGTTCCAGAGACCATAAAAAACATTTTGGAGTGAAAAGTGGACATATGCCCCTTTCACACTAGGATTTTGTATTTTTGGCACTTACGCCTCTTTCACTCTAAGGTGACGATATATTGATTATATTATGATGAATATGTTATAAAATTTTTTATTTAAATATTCTGAATTCATATTTCTAGACATATGAGTATCTCTAATCGGTTATCGAAAAAAAAAATAAACGCATTAACAACTCTATTAAATTAAAAAATGAAATTATCAAAGTTTGTGCAAGCCTAATACGAAATACTTTCACCGAGCTTCACTTGTTAAAACAAAAAGGTTGAGCGAACTTGTATCTCAACTCGGGTGAGTAACTTGACTCGTAGAGGGGAGAGTGGTGACTAGAGTGGAATGGGTGAAATGTGGAGCTTTCTCTCGAAGCCATATTTATGTGGAGCAGAAGCTGCTGTAGCGAGGTGAAGCGTGAGAGTAAGGGAGAAGAACAATTTAGTGGTAGCTAGTAGAGCCGTTGAAAACTTCAAACTTTCGACTCCTCCACTCTCTCAACAGACCTACCCCACTCCCCCTCTTTCTCCTCACTTTCTTTCAATCTCTGTTACCTATCCCTCTTGCAGGAGCTTCCACCCCCCTCCTCCGGCCTATTCTAGGGATGAGGCTTACACGGGCAAGGTGTTAAATTAAACAAGCTTAAAATTTGCAATCAGAGCCCCTCTACGTTGGCCTGTTCTGTTGAGTTTACCCAAGTTTGCCATCTTAAATTCTCGAATATTCACTCTCGATTATCTCTCTTAACGAGAGCTAAAAGCTCACTCCAAGAATTTCACTGAGGAGAATGAGAAATATTGAATTTATAGAATTTGAAGTACAGTAGGCTTACAGAATAAATTTAGTAGTGAAGACGTGAAAGAGGATGAGTCGATTTTTTCTTTATCATTCTTTGAGAATAGTGTAGAAACTGAGCGGGATAAAGCGATTTTGCACTTTTTGCTTCCAAATGGAAGCTTATTTCATGGAAAATTTCAAGAGCTACAAAAAAAGGATTAGAATAAAATTATCTCATCTCCCCTAGTTTTCGATATATTATTAAAGAAATAAAGGACAAGAAAAATGGACTCATCCCGTTATATTCTTTTATTGTAAAATTATATGAACATTAAATATCTATATATTTAACTATAGTTAAGAAATTAAACTCGACGCAGGGGATCTATTCTTGAATTTTGGGAGTTTCCCTTCGTGCTGGAAATGTGTTTGGTATAAGAAACATTTTTTTTCGAGATCAAAAATTTTTCCGATCAAAATTGAATTCCTAATGGGAATCGATTTTTGACACGAAAACAAAAATGAATTTCCATTTGATGGAATTCCCGTGGAGGAAAGTCGAATGCACTTTCTCCCAAGTACTTTGTGCTTTATTAACTTATTAGTCGGGAATTATGGATGATTTTTTCAACCAGTAAGTGTTCGGAATGAACAAATCACCGTATTTTATATTAACGCCGACAAGGATAACTATGTAAAAAGCGGAAGATTACACTATAATACGAATGAATAATGATCAACAACAATAATTAAAAAACGAGAATATAAATTGTACTTTTATAGTGTCAGAAATAGGGTTTTTGACGCCATAATATCAATAAAATAGTTGCCAAATATAATTATTCAGATGAAAGAACAAAATTTTGTAGCGGAGAAGTAAAACAGGATAAATCGATTTTTTCGCATCTTTTTTTGTAGCTCTTGAAATGTTCTACAAAAAAAAGGATGAAGGTAAAAAGAGCATATCTCTCTTAGAATAAAAAAATTAAAGGAAAAGTGGAAAGAAATATTTATTTATTTATTTATTTTATACGCCAATCGGCTTCATACACAGTACAATCAATTTCAACAATTTAATAGAAAAATAACAAAAGGAAACAATTCAATAAGTGAGTTAAGAGGTGAAGATGAGAATTAACAAGAAATTAACTCTAAAGATCCCTCTTACACAGAGAAAAATGGTTTCTTAATTTAAGAATGTGCAGTTACTTAATTTAAGAATGTGCAAGCCACTTAAATTAAGTGAATTTTTCTTTCTTAATTTAAGAAAGTGAAAATCACTTAAATTAAGTGACTTTTTCTTTCTTAATTTAAGAAAGTAAAACTCACTTAAATCAAGTGAGTTTTCTCACTTAAATCAAGTAACTTTTTCTTTCTTAATTTAAGTGACCTGCACATTCTTAAATTAAGAAAACATTTTTCTCTGTGTAGCTTTCAAGAAATCTCTATTCGAAATTATTGAGGAAAAAATTTATTGGAATTTTCAATTTTGTTTGTCTTTATAACTATCCATGTAAAAATTCGTCAACTCGATTAATTTTTCAGAGAAAAGTTTCGCCGCAATATTTAACTTCATAAAAAAATTATATATAACTCCTGAAAATTTCCCGGGAAATATGAGTGTATATAAATTAAAATTTGTACGACTCTCTTACAGTGGCAATTGTAGATAAAACGCAGAATAAGTCATAGCGTTAATTTAGTTCGTGAGTCTTTTCCAACGGAGATTTCTTAATTATACACACCAGAAAAGTGAGGAAAGATAGGAGAGTACGGAACACCACTGGGACATTTGTGTTTTCAGGAAAAGGGTTGTGCTAGAAAGAAGGGGATTCTGGAGATTTAAACATCCCTTGAAAGTAACAATATAACTGAAAACTTTTATCATTTTTATCTCAATTATTTACGACCTAATTACTCAATTATTCTCGTGATACATTGCTTTAGTGGATAAAATGGGAAAAAAATGAAGATGTAGGAACTTTCTGCATATTTTTTTTGTGAGATTTAGAAGAATAGAAATTTCTTCTAAAAATTGAAATCTTATAGCATCGATTTTACTCCATAAAACAAGTATTTTTTGAAGCATTGTTACATAATCTCATAGGAATTACATATTTCTCATATAAACTTAAAAAAAAAAAAAAATTTCGAATATTTTTTTTAAATTATATTCTGTGTAAATTATTTTCCAAATTCACTTCTACATAAAAAATATATAATTCTTATATATTAAAAAAATATTATTCTTCAAAATATATCAATTTTAACATGAATTAATACGCCTGGTGATGATAAATCAGATATTACGGGTAATAAATGAGCTACCATAGAGTACACATGAACATCAAATTGACGTTATCCAAGATAAATTTCGGATGTAGCTCATCAGATCGTTAGCGCTCACGTAGACACGATTATATTACTGTTTCCAGAAAATGAGCTAGTTTTCTCATGAGGGAGAGAATGATGAAAAGAGTAAGAGATATATATCTTTCTCACTTTTCGAATCATGAGTCGCTCGCGAATAAGACATTAATCGCGGCAGTGGGTCGTAGGCAGTTTGTAACATAGCGTCGCCTCCTCCTCCTCTCCCTTTCTTTCTCGACATTGAAGAGAAAGATGCGAGAGAGAGAGGTTTGTGGATGGAATGGGAATCGCGTGTCATTTGTCCGTTGATCTCCTGGGGCTGAGAACAAACCAGGTGTCTATGCTTCCTCGGCTTTTCTTTCGCGTAAAAATTAGCACCCCACTGTGTACGAGAGTTTTACTCCCTCCCCCTCACCCCTCTTTCCTCCTCTCGAGCGAGAGGTGAAGGCGTAGGCAAGAAGACTGGTTAGTGAGTTGGATGGAAGGAAAATAAAGAGAAAGAAATTGTGGTCATTTGTACAAAAGAAATTCGTGTGAAACTCAGTGGTCTACGAGATTAACCAGCCGGCACTAACGAGGCTTAGGGGGTGATGTATGTTTTTTTTCTTCTCTTCTACGTTTTTTTTTTCCTTATGGATGATAATCAGTCGGAGATAATCTCTCATGAGAAATTTAGTGTTTCTCAACATTTTTTTTTGTTTTTATAATTTTCATCGTAAGATGATCGAAAAAGTGGTGGCGTATTGAAACAAGTGAGTTGATACAAATTGGCAAACAGTTTGGGTCAAATGCGGAATGATTAATTGATAGTCTATTTACGAGGAAGCCGAGAATCAGCCCCGAGGTGAATCGATTGATTGGACACGAATTAAATGAGAATAAATATCAAAGAATTTATTAAATGATTGTCAATTTGGTGGCAAAGAGGCGAAATATAACAATTTGATTTTTTGCTATTTTTCAAGAATATCGAGGAGACTGAGCGAGATAGCTCAATTTCCGTCGAATTCTTTTCTGTGAGGAATTTCGAAAGCCAAAAAAAAAACATAGGGTAAAATCACATTATCTCCCTTAATTTCTGTATAACCTCTTCCCTACTAAATTGTCCCTAATTTTCTAGAATTGACGTAACTGGCGATATTACACTTCACAAATCGATATAAAACTTAATAAAGCCTCTACAATGTTAGAATTATGAATTCATCAATAATTCTCCTCATTTCTTGAGTAAATGACAAATTATCATAAGATAAGCGTCTTTATTTCCATTTGAATATCAAAGTTTCTTTTGCATAGAAAATAATCGAATCAAGTGAATAAATGAGCAGTTGCTTCAACGATGAAATTGAGATGGCCATAGAAATGAATGAAAAGGGACGAAAAGTGGTGCAATAATCGTTATAAAAGTGAGTACACTGAGAAACTTGGAGTTGTTTCGCAACAAAACTCATAATCTCACGTAAAGCTTCCAAGCTGGGCTTTCCCATATGAAACTTCATACCTCTTCCTCTTCGTTTCTCCGCAGCCAAAACTTCCCCTCTTCATTGGCTGCATTTTATCCTCACGGTTTACGTGAAATTCAGCTATACCTCTGGTTGCCTAATAATAAGCTCGTTAGGTGGGCAGAGCCACGCGAACTTACCATGTACCTAAGGGGGGTGGCAAGTTATTACTTGTTCCAGGGTGAGGTAGAATATAGTGAGAATCGATCCTCATGAACTTTCGGAAGACCCATGAATTAATAGTTTATCGATTTCTTGAGGTCTTTTTTATTTAATTACTTGAAAGGTTTCGAGATGTAGGATGTTATTGAGGGGTTTACTCGCGTACAAATGAATATGTATTTAGGATTATATATTTGTCTACATACATAAGTAGATATAAATATGCGAACATATAGAAGAAATAAATATTGGAAATGATATAAATTATTGACAATATAGATATATTTTAGAAAAGCATTTCCACTCAGAAAAGCAAATAAAAATATTTTATTTAGGATCATAATTTATTTTGTCAAGTATATTTCATATTTACACCAAGGACTACTATAAATATAAGTAAAATAATGAATCATGAATCGTTTATGTACTCTGAAGACAGAAGATGATAAGATGAATATAAACTTGGAAATATATTTTTCAATATATTTCTACATATAACAAATTTTAACCAAAAATATATAATTGATGTTTATTGATTATATTTCTAGAAATATATTCATTTTTACACGAGTATTCCCCTCGGTCTAATCTCAAGCCGATTGTAATAAATTCATTTTACCACTTTGCTGCTTCCTTAAAAATAATTTCCCCAAGTTGAAAAATAAAAAGAGACATTTGAAATTATTTTGTTTCACTTAATTCTAGGATGTAGATTGTTGACTCGATGATACTTCTGAAACTAGTTCCACCTAATCGTAACGACTGTACTTCTTTCGAGGGGTTGGGGGGGTGAGAAGTAAGAGTAAGGTTGCATTGATCCTCTTAAATTTCCATGTAGCTCCTTCCTTGGCATTAGCATATTATCTCGTTCCGTCACCAACCCTCGCTGTGAACCACCTCCTTTACCTCCTTTAAACCATCCCTACCCATGAGGATTCACAAAGGACTTTGCAGACACTTGAGAGTTTGTTTTAAAACTCAGATAATCGTTTCTAGTCCTATTCCCCCAACTACCTCAAAATTTTCGCCCCTTCCACCTCCTCCTTCCCCTTCTCTCAGCGGAACTTACACCCCCCAGTGTGACACTCCCTTGGGGAATATCAAAATCAGAATAAAAACTTTCGACAATTATCAAGAAAACTGGTTTCACAAATTTTTCCTCTAAAAATATTAAATTACATTTTTAGAATTGATTGTCGTGTTTGAATTATTTTTTCATAGATTTCTAACAAATAGCGAAAATGGTGCTTCAGGTAAGCGAGAGAGAAATTGGGACAGCTGTCTGATTCTCAGGCAATCAGAAAAACTACAAGCCCTCCCCCGGGGGTATGGGGAAATACTTGAGCACCCTTCACCAACTTTTTCTAACCGGAGAGAAAGCGGCATAATAGAGGGGATGAGGAGTAAGTTGAGTCCCGAATGGGAACGTCTGCCACTTGGTGGTTTTTTTTTTTTCTTGAAAGAATCTTGAGGTGATTCTTAAAGTGAGATAGTGATGGGCACTTTGCATCTCGTTATGCTGGGTAATTTGTCTCTTTATTTCAATATTTCAGATTTTTTTTTCCATTAATTCGTAAATGAATGCTTTCTCAAAAAGTATATGAACTGTTTTTTATCGCCAATTTATTTGCTATATTATAAAATATATGAGATAACATCTCTGTATATTAAGAAATCTGCTTTTGCCTGATGAAAAAAATTTCCTGAAGTTTTTTTTACAGGACGGATGTACCCAAATCGAAGTCTAGAGTCAATCTAATATGCTTCTCACTTTTTTTATTTCCGCTCCCAATTGACAAGCGTTGCTCTCAACTTCACTTCTTTCTTTTTCTCACGTGAATATTGATGTTCTCTTTTCATGAAAAGCAATACGCAAAAATACGTTGATTCTTTCGCCTAATGATCAATAAATAATTAGTGAAGTTAGCAGCAAAACAATCGCTTATCAATTCTCGGATAGAAAAAATAATTTCATTATTATTTTGCATTTCGTGTCAAATGTCTCAGCGTAGAAAGATAGATCAAATAAAACGTTTTGACAACAATTAAGAGTTGCCCATTTATTTAAATACTATACGTTAGAATATCGTGGCCCTAAAGTGAAAAAGGCGTAACAAAATAGAGAACGTGTACTATTTACGCCTCTTTCACTCTAGAACAACGATATCATGAAGCGCATTTCATTTAAAGTATTCTAATCAATTAGAAAATTTGAGAACCCGATAAAAAACAGTGAAAATCTATTTTTTTTAATCTTTTCATTCAGTAAAAGATGACACTGTCATTTCTCGGGTATAAAATTGATTGGAGTCATAGGGAGGGTGCCTTCAATATATTCCAATAAATAAATATGAAGAATCGTGAATGAATAGAACGGCCACCTCTCGAACTTCTCCAATTCTCCCACCAATATCTCCACAGCACTGAAGGACGCTTTGCGATTCATTTTTTTTTCCACTGACGTCAAGTAGGATTCGTCAGGGGGCTTAAGGGTAATAGCTGCTCCAACAACATTAGCATTTACCACCCCTCATGCGATTATATTGGTATTAACCGTTGACGTGGCATTATATACACGAGTCATTTATAATTTTATCCCAACATTTTCCATCTCAAAAACATCAATTCAGGTAGAATGAATCATTCTTAATAATAATAAAAGAAAATGAATAATGAAATATATTTCCATTTGGAATTTATGTCCTGAATAAAGAGCAATTCAATTAATTGTTTTAATTTTTTTTATTCTACAATGAAGTCGAGAAATGAATTTTTTTTCTTATCTTTGTAATTTTTCTCCCTTTTTCATTTTTTTGTTTTTTAAACTAATTAGAGAATAAATGAGGGCACAATGCATCATCGAGAATGGAATTAACTACATTTCGCCCCTCATACAGACTGGCTAATATGAATGAAGAGAGGGAAACTTGGCATTTGCATATTATAAGTAGTACACGTTACTCCGATATAATCATGCTCGTTATTCTATGCTCACGTATATATATATGCGATTCGTGTGCAAGGGCAGCAAACAACTATACATTCTATAGCCTCAACTCTGCCACCCTCTCACCTTCCCCCCCCCCCCCCCCCCCCTTCTCTCCCTCCCTAGTTATTCAACGGTGAATCGTTTCTAGCATATAGTCGACGATCACGCATGTAACTAATTATTAACGAAGCATTTTTCCCATTCAACAGAAGGAAAGAAAAAGTGCACAAAAATTCATTGAACGTGAGAAAGAGAGACTGTCAGTACGTGACTGTTTTGTAGGGATGGTTATTGTTGGAATACTGGTGGAGATAGGATTAAGTTCATCAGGGTTACTATGATGCTGAAGTAGCTCCCAGACACCCCTTTCTAGGAGGCCATTTTGGTAGGATTAAGTTATCATTTTGGTTGAGTGGAATTTGGAGATAATCTATTCAAAAAATTTATATTCATGTAATTTTTGGACTTACTGGAGAATTAGTAAGTGGGGGAGAGATAAATTGGAAAAGTCCAATCAAGGAGGAGACTGATTTTTTTTTCATGATTATTGTGATTTTTGGACAGCATTGAAGTTATGGAACGAATCATGAGAATGTCATTCTGTATAAATTTTAAGAAATTTTGAGAGGACTTGGATGTCAAATTTCCAATCAATAATATTAATGTGAAAATGAATATATTTGGAAAAATGTATCTTCATCCTAGAAAACCAAAAGGCGTAAGTATTATGTGTAAATATAGCACTTACGCCACTTTGGTTCTAAGACAACGATACAATAATTAAATTTCAGAATAGATATATCATGAATCAAAATTAGAATATACTGTATTTATAAATATAATGGATCCTATCAAGCATTTTTTATATTTTCATCAAAAATGGAATTCTATATGCAGACTGAAATCAGAAAATATTGACATACAGGTCAATTCGAAAGAAATATTTTCAAATATATTCCCCCATGTTTTGTTGGATGCTTTATACGTAAATGTGTGTGTGTATGAAAATTGATCTTTTGTAATCTGAGAACCCTATGTTGAACCGATACTATTCATGTTTATGTTTATGTTACGCTCGCAAGGTCCAGAACGATGCTTATTTTTCGGTCTCTGCAATTGGTTAGTCTCGACTGATGTATATGCTAGAAGAAGAACGTGCTCGTGAACTGATCTAATGAAAATAAAATCCAAAGACATCAAATATATAACAAAGTGTTATCATTTAAATAACCTATCCCCTATATATTCAAGGATACCTAATCAATATCTTGTTGAATACATTATTTAGATATTTTCGATTTATACTTCTAAAAATATATATTCAATTTCTGCACGAGTAACAGCTCATAAAATTCAAAAATCCATCAATTTTTAGATTTTTTCCCATTTAATTTGTGATTACTTCATTGTATCGGAAATTCCACGAGTTTCCTAATACTACATGAATTATGCATGTAACTTGCTCCTCAGATAATCTCATTTGTTCACATGAAACCCGAAAATTTTAATTAATCTTTGTTAACAACATTTTGGGTATTAACATTGTATAGAAGAGAATGAAGTCTGTAAATTTTCGTAAGACTGATAGACTGATCTTGAGAGGAAAGGCAAGATGATCTCTGAGCATACGACGAGCGGCAGTGCTCGACTTAATTAATAAGGACACGCGATACTCAACCAAGACATGGCTGAAGGCGTGTTCCGCCTTGAGGGAGTTTTAAGGCTCCTTTGTTGTTTAGAAGGGGTCAGAGGCCACTTTAACCCAATGGCCTCTCGAGGGCTCAATGTTTCTCAAGGCAACACGTACTTCAAACTTAACGTGCCTTTAGTCTCTCCTCTGTCTCCTCTCGAAATTAAACCTGTAAATCCCCTACGGGCCGAAGATCATTGTCAAGATTTACTCACATGCAGAGGTAAGGACCGCTCTAGTTCCTCGAGGATTATTCAACTCACCTGGGGCTGTAGATGCGTCACCTGACGTTTTATGTGTGCTAGTGTCGCCGTTGGCGGTGGATGAAGTGCCATGTTTGCAAATACAAGCCTCTCCTCGTAATCGTACTCGCAAAGTATCTTATTTTCACATAAATAAAATCTATCTCCAACGCAGAATCTGAAAAGAAGAAAATTTTTTTTATTATCAAATGATTTTTTTTCTCGATTTTTCTTGTATTTTAGACGATTTTACATGGGAAAAGGGAATTGAATAATCTATCCGTGTAGAAAAAGAGCTATTTTCAGAAATATCTATAATTTTTCTTACTTATAATTTTGATGTATTTCATCAAGTATATTTTATATTCCCATCGGAAGTTATTGGAAAATAGTATATAATATCTCAAAATGAAATAATTTATGCAAATTAACATCAAAAAATGTTGAAATGCAAATGAATTTGAAATCATATAGTAAAATATCTGATTAATATATTTTTGATTGACATTTATCGATCTCAGCGAAAAACTGAACATTCTCGAGTTTTTAATTATTACTCTCTTAATTTTTCGTTAGTTTATGAAAAAAAATTTAAGAGTGAAGGTTTGTGAACATTTTATCCCCTAAAAGTGTCTCCAAATCTATCGACTCATAATCGGTATTTTCTACTCCGTAATACCTACTTTCCTCTGTGAATGGGCGTAGCAAATTTCGTTCAAGTCCACTTTCCGCTCGCGGAAATTGTGGGTAAATAAAGACAGTAAAACCAATAGAACGAAGAGGAAAAAAGTAAAAGTACATGATCAAGGGGCCGAGGAAAGAGAGATTCTCACCCTAATACTGAAATCCTCAACTTGTTTAAATGCAAATTTCCACTCGATTCGAATGCGTTCACTTATGCAATTTATAGCTGATTTTACCAATCATCAAATGTTCAAAAGCTCATTGAGCTTTCAAAGAAATAAGAAAGCAACGTGAATTTTTTGAAATACGTGATTCGCTTGTGTTATGATTTTAGGGAGTGAGTTTTGCTGGGGTCGTATTCCGGTATACGTACCGTGCCAACTGTCGCCTTAGTGTTCTAAAGAAAAGGAAGGAAGGAAGGAGAAAAATTCAAATCTACACACTGTCTGCATGGTTCTCCACGTTTTTCTTTTATTGCTGGTTTTAAAAGTTGTTTTTTTTTCTTCTTTTTTTGCATTTTTCCTTATGTTTCCGAATGAGAACAAGGGATATAGTAAAAAGATATGCACGTCAAATGGAGGGAGAATGAACAAAGGGATTCTGGGGATTCAAATATCGTTTCAAGAGTCATTTTGAATTCCTCGTGAGTGTCTGGAACATCAGTCTTTCGTCTCTTCTTTTATCGTTTGTCATTATCGTTTTATTTGTGGGACATAATGAAGAGTCGTTTGTCATCAGCTATTTTGGATTTTTTGAGCTGAAAATTTTATGGTCGTATGGAGGATGTACGCAGTAAAATCCAGTGTCACTGGTATACCTGCTATAATTTCTGAATATGCTTTCTTAGGAATGGTATGTAAAAATGAATATATTTCGAGAAATGTAAATAAAGAATACATAAATAGAATATTTTGAATTCCATTAATTATATACTTTGGAATATATATGAGTTATAGATTATTCCCATCTATTTCGTATGTATAAATCTATATGTACAGAATACACTGAGACGAATCGAAATTAAATACACTTCTGGTACAATTTATATGCAGAATTTTTTTTTTTCTTCAGATTTGTACGAGTATTTACATTTTTCTTTTCTCGTGTACATGAACAATTCTGTTTTTTTACTATTGTTTGCGATCCATTATGAAAATGTATATTATTGTCACACATTTCGAACGATTTGCGATTGGTGGTTCCAATTGCAATACTTCACGATAAAAATATGATATATTCTGCCGGGAATACACAATAATCAGGGATGGAATATATTCTTCGCTTTGATTAGTAAGAATGTTTTTCTAAATGATGAATACATTTGTTCAGGATATAAAGAATTTATACCATCCTCAATTCATGACGAAAGAGATATCTAGTGATCATCATTGATAAGCTATCTATTTCATAGATAGCTGCTATACAATCTCTTCATATATTTCTCAAAATATATATTAAATCACTACAATGGTGGGATCACCGGACGAGAATTTTTTTTTTTTTTAAATTCCACAAAAAAAAAATTGAACGATTAGTGTTTCACATGTTTATATTGCATGATTTTATATCCGATAGATTAGTTCAGACAACAGAGCATACATTATTTATTTATTCACTCGCCATTGGGTATTCTGGTTACGCTCTTGTTTGCATGATTTTACGTCAGGAGATCCTCCTACGAGTGGTTTACACCCATGCTTATGCTAATGCAGATATGATTCCTTTTTTTATCCAGACGCGTTTCATATGACAGGAATCGCTACAACTCCATAAATGAAATAATAAGAGAAAAAGTGTAGTTAAAAGAGACGATTAAGCAGATAAAAAATTCTAATCAAATTTCACGCTTCAAAATGTTATTTTCTATCACCGTTCTTTTTTGCTCTTTTAATTTCCCCAGAATTGGAAGTATCTCTACCTATAGCCAGTACAATACCATTGGCTAGCTATAAAAACCAATGTGGCATCGTAATGCGCTACGATAAGTACACCCCATTGTGTTCTCCCGATGGCATCGAAATCGATGCCTCTGGAACATCAAAATATCGTGTCATAAAAACTCGTAGCCCTCCCTCAGTGCCACTGATTTCTGTATAATGCTTCTGGTGATTTTCTGACATCGTTGGTAAACATTTTCAACGATAACACGGTGCGTAAATACTACAAAACGCTCCAGGCATTAGGTGTCTGGTATTGATGACCTTGAACAAGAGCCAGAATCGAAAGTGGAAAAATGAGAATATCATGTAAATATAAATATACATACTTCCTATATGGTTAGAATTATAATGATTATATACCAAATAGCATATTATGTCAATTATTCACATTTTCAACATATTTCCGAAAGAATTTTCCATTTGAAAGATTTCTAAAAAAATATTTTTTTTATAAATGCCGAAGTCATTTGTTGACATGTTTTCGAAATAAACATAGTGCTTTGTGAGATAGTCTTTGTGTGCTTTCTGCGATAATATTTAAGAGATGGTCGAGATATTACTGGATTTCAATGAGGAGCGTGGAGCAGGATGAAATGATCACTGATACGCGGGTTTATGTTATAGTTAATTTTATTTAACACTATAAATTTTTGAATAATTAGCAAATAATCTCACTCAGAAGTTCACTTTTTAACAATTAATTTGAGAACTTCAAAATCAGTCTAATTACCAATATAATGAGTTAAACGATTTGAGAAATACGATCAACCCTATGTACACACTGAATTCTAAGAAAAGAGTGAGAGAGAGAAAGTAGAATAAAACATTTTGAGAGATGTCCTGATTTAATTCAATACCTTGTGTTGATGCCATTGAGTTACCTTCAGTTGCGTCAACTTATACTGCAATTGGAAACTGATATGCTTAGGAGTTCGATCAATTATTTTGAGGAGCCGCTGAACGTGAGCCGAGATGAAGCAAAGAGTGATGCTGCTTACCACAAACTTGGCCATCACTCTTCACTACTCTGCACCTGGTCTCGGTCCTACAATTGTGAACTTCATGTATCCCCAGACAGTTGGAACACAAATGCTTTTTTTTAACAACTTCTTTACGAGCAATCGGAGTTAAACTGCGAAAACCACAGCACGAAACAATGTTATGCTTGCCATTACAGTATGAGCAGCGATAATTCTCCATCTCAGTCCAAGAGGCCTTCTTAGTGGAATGCATTTGTGAGATGTTCGATGTTTGTTGGACTTGAGAGGGAGGTTGAGCTGGAGGCTTCGGTTGAGAGCGATTTGACGAGGTATATGACAGCGGTTTCTGAGCCATCATTTCAATGCTCTTCATCGCGCAAGCACGATCTCTTAAGAATTTGAATAACTGCTCCTTTGAAGGATATTCAGTGGATGCCTCAATTTCATATTCCCAAGCCTCTCGCAGTTTTGAGTGAAGCCGCGAAACTACTATGTAAACAATAAGTATATCCCAGTGTTCAGTTGGTTGATCCAAAGCCTTGAGAGCACTCAAAGCCCCAATAACTGAAGACATCAATTGATCTAGCTCCTTTAAGCTATGCGATGACATTGGAGCTGGTTGAAGAAGTATCTCGAGTTGAGCCGATACTAGCAACCATTTGTTCTCATAACGAGAAGTGATGAGATTCCAAGCAATTTCATACGAGTCGTTTGTAATAGCTAAATGAGAAATGAGACGAGCAGGCTCCTCTGATAAACACGTACTCAAATAGTGCATGCGTTCGACATCCTCTAAACCAGAATTCGGGCCAGTCAACGCAAAGAACAATTCTCGAAATGAGCGCCATTCGGAAAAAATTCCAGAGAATTTTGGAAGAGGAATACTTGGCAGTAGATATCGAGATGATTCGATTGAATGATTAAGTGTTGAGTTACGTCGTCTGGTGTCATTCCGATTAACTCCACCCGCCTGGTCGGATAATTGATGAAGCTCAATCCGAGCTTCGTGGTACCATTCAAAAGTCGTATCGAATAGTTTTTTCGTGAAATATTCATTCTTGAGAAGATTCTCATATTTCGAACTATTATTTACGATGTTTTCATGAGTCTCCTCGAATTCCGCCCAATAAAATTCGAGTAAATCCAACTTCGATTGTAGTGCAGCTACTTCGAACGCAACAATTGCTGCCTCTTTAATATCATTGTACATCTTTTTTATATAAGATGAGCGAGACTGTTGATTCTGAATAACGAGGTCAATATCCATATTCGAAGATGATCGGGAATTTCGGAAAAAATCAAAACAAATTCGGAAAATAAAAAAAATCAGTTTCCAGAGCTTTCTGAGCTTATTCCAGTTGAGGAGGTCAAATGACGTGAAGCAGCCTTAACAATCAGAGCTGATCAACAAAAAATTCGGAAATTTCGAGAAAATTAAAAAATACGTCGAGACGTCCTTCAGGAATTCTGCAGTAGCACCCTCAGGTAAGTTGAGTCCTCGATCGATGAGAAAAATACCAAATTCTGTGTTGTTTCTTAACTGAAATTCAAATTTCGCGGGTCGACACGTTTGAAGAGTCCCAGGTTGAGCGACCCTGTATGAATTCGAATTTCTCAAAGTCCAATGAAATCTTTGAGATGAGCACCACTGCTGAAAACTGCCGGTGAAGTAATAGTTCCTAAAAAAATCACGAAAAACTATGAGAAAAAAACGAAAATATCAAAAAATATATTGCCTGGCCGGCTCGGAGAATCAAAATGTTTTGATAGATACCTGATTTTGCAATAATATTTGAGGAATGGGCTAGATTTTGGCGGATTTCAATGAGAAGCGTGGAGCAGGATGAAATGAGCACTGACACGCGGTTTCACGCTAGAGTCAATACTATTTAACACAATGAATGTCGCAATAATCAACAAATAATTTTACTTGAAATATCACTTTTTAACAATCATTTTGAGAACTTCAGAATGAGTCTAATTATCAAAACAATGAGGTAATCGATTTGATGAAGTGAGAAACACGATTAACAATATGAACGCTCTGAATTCTGAGAAAAGAGTGAGAGTGAGAGAGAAAAATAGAAAAATATGGCAGGTGTCCTGATTTAATTCAATAAATCAATTGAAGAGCGCGTGCCAGGACACTTGTCAATCATGTGGCGCCTCAAGCGATCAGTTGAGAAGGTCATGGGTCATCGAGATCGCCAGTCGATAACAAAGGTCCGTTTGTATGATTGTGAGTGTGCGTGAGTGGGCCAGCCGTTTAAGAGATAACCAAACACGTATATATTATTCAAAATTTTAATTGTTAATGTACATTGAGAGCAGAAAATATTAAAATACAAATAAATTCAGAAACATGTATAACACTTGATAAATATAGGTATATAATCATATTATGAAAAATATTCTATTTTCAGATCATTCAATATGTCATCTCTATGGATGGAATGTAGTGAAGATGAAATAGATAATTCCTTTTTCTTGATTTCAAAGTTTAAATGATTTTTCGAGTAAAAACTTCAATCGTCTTCCTCTTCGAGTAGCTCGTTGAGATTGCTAAGAATTTTTGTTGGTACTTATTGAGTTTCCAGTTATTGATTTAAGAAGGTATGTCGTCGAATCAAGCCGAAAACGTAAGTCTCCAATTTAAAGAACTTCCTTCGGATTCAGGAAATTAGAAGTTGATTGAATAACTTGTAGAAATAATACATGATGGAATGCAGTAATCTGCGGCTGATAGACAATTTTCTCTTTCATTGATTTTTTTCGGGTAATTGAATGTGAACGTGCACACTTTTATTTTGCGAAGTCTATGTTTTTTATATAAACATTGTATAGCAATTATATACGAAATTATTCCTTCATTAATTATCATTTATGCATCGAAAATAACATAAATCATTTACATATTGAATATATTTTATTCTTAATTATAATGGATTATATCGAGTATATTCCACATTTTTAGGGGGCAGTGTCCATGTACACTAAAGAGAGAAAATATTAAAATATGAGTAAATTTTGAGAAATATCATTGAGTATTTTCCCTTATATGATGAATGTACAATAAAAATAGATTTAATTTCAATTTGATACAATATACTATCTACATATAGAGAATACACTTGAAAAAACTGAATGAAGTATATTTTCCTATATTTGAAAGTATATAAGGTACATATTTCAAAATATATCGTTGACCTAGAAACAAAAGGGCGTAAGTGCCATTTTTTTCTTTTTGTTTTTAATAACAAAAAGGCGTAATTTTTTTTTCGCTCTATCGATTATGCTCGACTTCACCCATCATTTGGAGCATTTTTTTCTCAATAATAAACAAGCGTATCTCCAATAATTAATATGAAAAGGGCGTATCTCACTCACATACGTCCTTTTGTTAATTTTATTCCCAATCGCGAGATCCTGCTATATAATTCATAACAAAAGAGCGTATGTTTTGCACATACACCCTTTTGTTATCAAATAAATCAGGGAGATGAAGCAAAAAGAACAAAAAATTAGTAACAGAAAGGCGTATATGTTGCACATACGCCCCATTCCTGCTAGAATTGGCAAATACGCCCTTTTGTTACTCAAATTTTAAATTCGTTTCTTTTGCATCATTGGAGCATAAAAAACATTTTTAGAGGCATTTTGGACATACGCCCTTTTCCCTCAGAAAAGTGTTTTTTTTTGGCGCTTACGCCCTTGTGTTTCTAGGGCGACGATATTATTGATATATTTCCCATGCACATTCCTACAGATATATTTATTTCTAAACGAAAAGTATCTTCGAAACTCTTCTCCACACAAATGAGAAGCACCGTGAATAGAAACTAAATGAAAATGGATGAGGAAATTGCCAACAAAAAAAAGCTACTTTTGTCATGAGAAATTGAAAGATGCATGTTTATCAAGTATTAGAGAGCGATTTCCTCTAGTAAACAAATGCAAAACCCCAAACGACACTCCAAGTACTGGAGACAGGAGTGAGGATGGAGATAAAGTCGGGGGAGATGGCCCGAATAAACTTTGCTCCGATCAGGAATTCCCGATGGAGCACGAGGGCTGACGGTAGTTGGCGCCGCTCGTACTCAATTTGCATCAAGCCGTCGAGACAGAGAGAAAGAGAGATTGAGTGAGTGAGATGAAAGGAATAAAGTTTTCTCTCCCATCGTCTCCCTTTTCTTCTCCATATACTGCATTCTCAGTCGTGCAGCAGTCTAACGCGTTTAGCTGAGACTCTTGAGGCCCTAATCAGATCTTGTCGAAGGAAGACGACAGCGAAGGTGGCGCTAAGTGTAAAGTTAATGGAGTCAGGTTTGATGTATATAGAACGGATGGTACTCGTACAGTTTTGGTAGCGCATTCAAGTGACACTGTGGCATGCCACCGGTTGAGGATGCTTTCGTTATTCATGCAGAGAATATCGTTGCTCTTCGCGTTTGAATGAATAAGGAAATAGATTTTAATGGAATCGTTAATATTTCTTTCTGTCTGTGGCTTCTCAATAATGATTCAGCATGATCTCACATTTTCATGAGCTTCAATTATTAATTGTCAAATAAAATTCACTGGTGAAGAGGTAAAACAGGACAAATCGAATTGTCTTTGATGGATCATTTCTAATAGAATATTTTGAAAACTAATTCGGCCTGAGATCTGGCCTTTTAGTGTCACATCTGATCCGCACAATGTCAGTTCCACACAGATATGATCACCACATCTTCAATATGATTTACTTTTAATATTTTCTGTCATCTTTTTCAGCTACAATTACAAAAAATTTAACATGTACAAGATAAAGTACATAATAGCTGCTCTAACGAGTACTGCTCTACCCACTAACGGATTTGTGTATTTATATTCATGGAAAATTTGTAAATGTAGATATGCAAATATGTGGAGTGAGCAGGTCCTAATTTCTGAGCAGCTACAGGGTACTTTACCTCAATTACAATTTATAATTTTTCATTTTTGAAATTTTTCGATGTAATTCTATTTAATTTTTTTTTGGAATTGCCTCTGCGTATAAGCTTATTTGAAAGTTTGGGCTTATAAGCCCAGAATCAATACATGGATTAATTTATATTAATAGTATTGGTATTAGGTGCCATCACATTATTATGGATTATCGACGAATTGTATTTGTGCTATACTATTCTGAATTTAATTAGGCATGTGTTGAATTGACGAAATGTAGTCGACCTTTTTCGTAGAGAATCTCAAAAACTACAAAAGAGGATTTAGACTGAATCACCCTATCTCGTTTATTTTCCCAGATATTTAAGAAAAAAAAGGCAAAAATAAAATGTGGTTCGAAATGAAATATTTTCGGTAGTTACGCGCAGACGTCCCGATAATGGCAACTTCTAACTGTTAATTAATTCAAACTGTCAAGGGGTATCAGGGAACCGTGGCGCGTTAATTCGATCAGGAATGAACTCTCGGCGCTGTAGAGTACGCGGAGTGACGTCAGTCTATGGTTTATATACGTGTATACTATGTTCTTAGCTGCTGGAAGGGACTGATTTAGCATCCTTGAAAGACATCTGACATTTGTTATCTGTAGTGTCAAGTGAAATGGCATTTCACGTCTCATCGGTGAACAATGTAACGAGACAACAAAACAGTGGCAAACTTTAAAATTAAAAGCTCCTATCATTGCTCATATCACGTGGAAATAAATGAGTGATGCTTAATAAAGCTATTTACTTGGTTCATACTGAAAGAAGTGAGATGCTTTCATATTGATGATAAATCCATCTCATCAATAATACTGTGCAAAATTGTCTGGTTAGTAAAGCAATATTAATGACAAAGATCATGGGGTAAGGTAGGTATCACGGACTGGGGAATTAGAGGAAGTTGACGCGTTGGGTGGCCAAGTAGATAGCCCGGACTTTCCAAGGGGTTGCGTGTGAGAGACTCTTGAGCAACCCCTTTTCGAGGGATGAAACTGCGATATTTCCAACTATTCAGAATTATAATCGGCCGGAATAAGGTGGTTGAATATCTCCAGTTGAGAAATATAAATTAGCTTCTTTGTTTGAGGAAAAACGTCGTGAATTATTGGGGTAATTTATAGGTTGTACTCGTGTAAATAGAAGAGATTTTTGCTAATTAATTGAAAATATAATGGACACACATTAATTTGAATTGAAACATTTCCTCGAAATGTTTCAAACTTGCGGTTGTAATTTTTGTAATTTCAAAAGCAAAAAAGTGTTGTAATTCCGGTTGTGATTTTATTTTATTGAATTAGAAGAGACGGGAAGAAATGAACCAATTTTCATTTAGCAAACGATGGTGACATTTTTAAGCATCTCCATGATTTTTTCTTTATTTCTTCGTAAACACTTTGCCCTTTAAATCCATCTTGTCCTACCCCCCTATTTGATCAATTGTAATTTTTTGGTTTAGTAATATTTTCATGCATGTTTTGGAATCTTAAGAAAAAAAAATCTTTTGAGAAAAAAATTCCTAAAATTATTTTTTAGCTTCACCCTTGAAAGTCTTGAGCAAAACTTAGGTTTATCCAAAAAAATTTAACATCCTCATAATTGAAGGAGCATTAGTATTGTTGCCATGGGAATGGCCGGTGGTTGTAGAGTGAGGTATTAAGTATGACTTAGTGCTCAAGTTTCGATCATTAACTGGCCCTTCCTCCAACTTTGCACACTGTATACTAGGTCTCCTTCCCCACAAAGGCCACTCACACCATTGGTTTTCATCCTATAAGGTAAGGATACATAGTCCAAGTTGTTCGAGAAAGGGGGATGAGCATTGTCAAGGCTTCCTTCAACGAAAGTTTCCTCGGCTTCTCTAACACCCGATTAGCCATTACCGAATAGGGATTATACCTATTCTCTTGAAATCTCTTGAGCAAACTCGAATTGGTCAAAAATTACATTCACTTCACATTCAACCAGCTCTTGGGTAACTTATAGCTCCTTAAACTTATTTGTTGACAAAACTTTTTGACATTTCAGATTATTATTAACGATGAAATTTTTCATCCAAATTGAGACGAATACCCTTGGTTAACCCTAATTCAAAGCTGAAAGCCCATTAACCCTTTTAGGATGAGACGTTGGTACTTTGGGCTTGTACGTTATCTACCCTGAGGCAGCTTGTTTGACTTCCGGCGGCCTGTCTCCTCTGACCGGACGCTCACTTGATAACCGAATATATAAACTGCTGGATACTCAGCCACTAATCCGTTCCGGTTTTGCTTCTCGAGTGTATTATCAAGTCTGAATTCTTCATCTACTCTATTTAGATCACTGAATTGTGAAATGAATTAATATATATTTTTTCAATTTCATGGAGATTTTAAAGTCGTAAGTGGCACTCAGTAAAATCAAACAAGTGTATTTCCAGGACTTACGCCTTTTTATTTTCAATGATTTATTCATTCCACTCAGTTGCCCTTTTTGTTACCACTAACAAAAAGGCGTAAGTCCTGATGGAAATTTTAATGAAATGTAGGGGAGACTGGGATAAAATGGACCTTCACGGCAGAATGATCCAGGAATTTTTTTCGAAGTGAAAGACTTAATTAAGAAATCTGAAAAAAATTGAGAAGATGCTCCAACATGTTGACGTGGTTGGCTGATTTTTTTAAAGTATTTTGAAGAGAACTTTGTTCTGAAAAAAAAAAATTATTCTGCCTCTCATGTGCGGAGATACGTCTCTTTTATATTAAGAATGGTATTACGTCAATTTTTTACACTTTTTTAATGCTGGAATCTAGCCATTCTAGCACATACGCTACTCATTTTCTCATGCGAAGATATAGAAAAATCAGAAATTAATGTGCTAATAATTTTTTCCCTATTCTTTCACAGAATGATTTCGAGGAAAAAAACATTAGATGATGACTCAATAATAATCGGAGGATTTATCACCATGTCTTCATTTGAGATCCTCAATCCAGAAGTATTTGAAGAGGGGACTCTCGAAGGGGGTTAATCTTTCTCACAGAGGAGCAAAAAGACCGATCGCCATATTTCTCAATAAACGATAAATCAGTGAAACGAGAGCAAAAGAGAGAGAAAGAGAGAGACAAAAAAAAAGAGATTCTGCTTTCATTCTTAACGCTAACTCCTGGCTCTTTTCCCAGTCACAATTCAGTAGTTGTATACCTATATACTTTCCGTTCAGTGTGGGACCCATTAATCTATGGTTATCTATGGCGTGCGCAGCGGATAAGTGCGCGGGAATGAGCCATTTCACCCTTGGGACTTCGAAAGGATCTCCAACATCATCCCTAACGTAGTTTTGCCGATGGAAGAAGGGTCACTCCCCCCACCCCATCCCTCTTTTCTCTCCCTACACCTTATTCTTCAATTACCTCCCGGCAATATGACAGAATCAAAACGAAAATGACATTGCTTAAGTTGTATTATGGCTTCCTCGTGTAGAAATAAATATATTTTGAAATATGAAAAAATATTTGGATGGCATATTAAGTCAAATCGAAATGAAATACATTTCTATTGTCTATTTATTGTATAAAGATATATACATTTCAAGATATATTTTCAAATTTATATCATCGGCTTAAAATAAAGGAGCGTAAATGTTATGCTCACACACACCACTTACGCCAGTTTGTTTCTAAGCTGACAATGTGTACTTATTTTAATCTTTCTTAACGTGTGTGTAGATAAACAATTCAATTTTTTTTTTCAATTTTTTTATCATTTTTCATATTTCATTTTTCAAAACAGTGTATACTTCCGGAGAAAGAATTTCCGAGCTATCCGTCTCGAATTTCGATACGATATTCTTCACCACATGCTTTATGTCACTATGGGAGTTTTTCTTTAATTTTCATATTTTTTCAATGAAACAAACCGCCACCATCTTCCCAATTTTGATTTTAAAAAAAGAAACTCTCCATAGCAAGATAGTGGCTTTCGTATAGCCCGATAATGTTTTTACAGATTTTATTCAAGATAATATTTATGACCAGAATCTCGTTCACCATGAGGATATTTTTTTTGTAACATTATCAACGATAAAAAAATCTTTAAAAAAAAAAAATGTGTGAAATTATTTTTTTGTTCTTCATGACTGCTCCAATTTGACATAAAAACCAGACTAATTAGCATGTTTCAACTATCGAAGAAAAATCGCGAAAATCAGCTATTTTTCGACTCGTTACACTGTAATCATTGTCAAATTTTTTCAACGATTAACTGTTTTATTTGCATCTTTTGAAAATATCTTGGAATCTAAAAGAGAGGCGGGATTTGACTTAAATTCGTTTTTGTGGCCCTCAAAATTCCCTATAAAAAAAGATGAGAGCTTAGTTTTTGAGAAATCCTTGAAAAAAATATCAAGAAAAATCGACTTAGTCTGATTCACCTCTTCACCACTAAATCGATCAAATTTTTTTTGAATTCCTGAGTTCATTAAATGATAATAAAACTCTTAGACTACAGAAGTCTAGAATAATCTTCCGAATCACAATATGTAATTCACTGTGAAAAAACTCTAGAGTCTGGAGATTTTCTTTCTCAATTCTTGCAAAAACCTTCAGAATGAGAAACCGAATTTTATCGGAAACTTCATCGGCCGTCTAAACCAGTGTATTTGGTGAATAATGTTACTGGGTTATCTTTCAACCTCTAGTCACATAATTTTTACGACTCGAAGAAGAAAAAGAAAAACGCCTATCCCTTGTCACATCGAGGGGGAAGAGAGAAAGAAATAGCGAGAGAAGGGGAAGAGAATGAGTGCTTAACGAAGTAAAGAATAACTTTGGCTACGCGTCTGGCGTATATTCGACTTTACCTCCTTCTTCCACTTAGTTCTCTTATCGTTGAAAAAGTTAAGTGGAAGAAAATGGCTGGTGGCATGGTGGGAGAGAGGAAAAAGTTGAAATTGATGCAGTGGACATGGTAGTAGAAAAAGAATGAGTGTGTTCAGACACGTTTGTACAAAAGTTTTTCTGCAAACTTACAAGGCTGCCACTGGTTATGAGGTGAATAAGAATTGGTGGGCTTCCTACGTCGATATACCAAGTTAACAAATGTATTCCTCTATACAATGGAGGAAGCAGAGGAAAATCAAGTGAATGAAATTATCATTTTCATTTTACACTAGTGCCAAATTGTTGCTGAGTCAGACTATTATCCAAGAGAACTTGGAAATGTTACCACAGTGTCAAGCAGTGAATATGCCATTTGAATTACGTCAGACGTGACGCTTGATATTGTATCAGTACTCGGTTGAGGAGTGTCTGACGCAGATACCACCCGCCAGCCCATTTCTCAGGCACCATTGTGCATCCAAAACAGTCATCGGAGTAGAATTTAACTGAAAACATTTATTTAATGAATATTTTCAAGATAACCTAATATTTTTATATAAAATACCTGATAAAAAAACTTTGGATCCAATTATATATAATTTGATATTGGCATATCTGCTAATACTCACGAATGAATAATGAAACTTGAACGTTGATAATGTAAAATAATTTGTTTATCACAAACACTTGGAAGAACATCTTAATTACTCTTCATTTTTATTCGGCGATGAAAATTAATATTGTTGAAGGAAAACCAGGCTTAATAGTCACTACCCAAAAAAAAAATATTGATTACAAAAATTGAAATCTATAAAATTATTAAGACAGTATTTATTCAGTAATTTCAAAGTCATTGGTTAAGATTGCACTCGAGATGACCTATTACGTCATAAGAAGAACAATCAGTGTTGCCAGGTTTTACGAAATTCGTTAAATTTTCCCTATTAGCCATCCCTAGTCAAAATTTCTCAAAATTCCCTCACAATTATTTGAAAAAGGATTTTTTTTTCAAATTCATTGTTGGAGAAGTGATGAATTAATGCGATAAATTCACTTGAATATTTTCCAAATCCTGGATGAATTTTATGTACATGACAATTAAAGGGATTTGAACTATCGAGAATGATAATTACCATGGATTGTTGAATGGTGAATGGAGCGTGTATAAAATGGCCCGTTAATTTTTACTTCGATATAAACAATGGCTTCAGTGTCTCGATTTAAACGAACGAACGTGTTATACGTCCAACACACACATACACAAACCTACACATATAGAGCTGAACAACAGTAGTGTGTATAAATAATGGCACGCGTGCATACAGTATAACAGGGGCTAACCCCTCTGGTTAAATTCTCGTACACACTCTCAAATCATTTCATACCGTGTAAATAACGTTGAATAATTTTCGAATGGTTATTAGCGATAATAAAATCCCGATTTATCGGTTAAACGCTGGCCGATTGGTTATACATATACCATTTATAATCTACTAACTCCCACATCTATTCATCTACATTAATTATTAAAATGAATTAAATTAATTGAGTCATTTAATTTTTTTTTATTAATTTAAAGTAAATTGATGATGCTTGAAAATTCCACTTCCAATCAACAGTTTAAACAGTTCATTACTCTTTTTCATGTGGAAATAAATGTATTTCTAGGAATAGGAATAAAAAATATATAATTGATATATTAAGTCATCGGAACTAAATAAGGGAGAAATTAGGGTAAAATTGCGATTATTATGAAATGGCTTGAGATGGATTTTTTAAAAAATGATTTCATTGAAAAGCTGAGGTAATTTCTAATAGAAAACATGTTTAAAAATTAGTTTTTTTAGATTTCTACTTTTTTCCTGGCACAAATGATCCAGGATTTCTTTTGGAGTGAAAGATTATGTGAAAAAATCGTAAAAAAATCAAGAAGACGTAAAAAAATGTCCCAATTGTTCACGAATTTTTTCAAAATTTTCCGTACAGTTTTTCATTTTCAAAAAAATACCTGTTTGGGTTCTTATAAAAAATCTATATATATTTACAAGAGACATTCATTCATTTTTATTCAAGATTATTTTCATCGAGATGACTCCACACAGTGAAAATTTATTTGAATTCACGAGTTGCGTGATAGAAGTTCTCTAACCAGCCCTCTGACAGAAGCGTTACAAGGTGGCGCCCCTCGTCTCTCCTTGTTGCTATATACTGTGCAACATATAGGACATATTGCTATAGTTAGACTGCAAGAGGGGGGAGGGAGGGGGGAATGGTACGATGATTACACAGTGGTAACGAGGCTCGACGTCATCGAGTTACGATACTGCAACGTGAGTATGCATGCGAAACACAACCTCCTCCTCCCCCCCCCCCCCCTCCCTCCCTCCTCCGAATCCCTGATTCTCCAATTCTCGAAAACCGTAGTATTTACCTATGATATAATTATGCCAATGTACGTCCGAAATATTCATTTAATAATGAGTTCGCACAATTTGAGTTTTTCAAGAATAAATAATAATGAAGTGAAAAATAACATTATTGAATAAATAATTAATCGAAATAGTTGAAATTAAATTAAGCTCAAATTAAATGATGCAAATTTAATTATAAATTAACGCGTGTCAAGTCCGAAAAATCACATTAGTTACTAATGATATTTGGTCCTGTCGTGCTATTTCGAAGTAATGGCGGAAGGGAGAGAGAGGAAGAGAGAGAGAGAGAGAGAGGCAGAGAGACACTGGGGAAAGGATGGGTAGGGTGGGAGGGGGTGTGGAGGTGGTTGAATGTATAGCGTTTTATCGTTTCGTGTCTCTCAGCGTCCACCATTTGGCGTGTGCTCGCTCAGCTAATTTCGTATTTGCCCGATTAATTCCGGGGCGTTTAACGGAATTTGATGTTTCGCTAATTATTCTGTCGTGCACGTTTCATATATATATATATAGATATATATATATATAGATATATACAAAATTAAAATCCCCTTTCCTCTTTACCCTCGAATTTTCTTGTCTCCTATTTCAATATATTGTGAATGCACGAATTGATTTTTCGTATTTATTTGTATCAGCAGGGATTAAATGAATTTATTATTATCAATTAAACTGTTTAAATTTTTTCATTCTTTGGAATTCAAGTGTGAATGATTTTTTTTTTGTTTAATTTTAATCGGAAAAAAAATGTAATTCACTGAATTTATCAGATTATTTCCACTTTTGAATTGATTAAAGCGATTGAATCGTGACTGCACAAGTAATGAAATTGTTTAATTGTTGAAATGATAGGGGATAAGAGTGATTGAATAGAAACGTGAGGGGGGGAGGGGGAGGAATTGTGAATTTGGTTTAATTGTGAAACCTCACGCTCTGTGCATCCAATCATTTGGTGTCGTTCGTCTCTAATAATGATTATGTTATAATCCAATTGTCATTTTGAAATTCAGTTTCAATTCTAAAGGCATTTCATAAGCGTCAAGGATTAAGTCGTCACTCAGTGTATGACGGAGCTTTATATACCCAAAAAGCCCAGTTGAGATTAACGTTCTCAAGTGGCAGCCACCCTAGTGTTATTAATATCCAGGGGTTAAATTAAATTAAATTTATAACCATAGAATATAATTAAAATCATTCAAACGGGTTCAAGATTTTTTTTTTTAATCTTAATTAAAAATAAAAAATAAAAAAATATGCATTTATCAAAATACATGTGAAATAAATAGATTTTTTATACAAAGCACTTACGCTACTTTGATTCTAAAGTAATATATAAATTATATAAATTCATATGGACATAAAAAAACATAGAAACTATATACTTAGAATATATATTTTTCTTCAATTTTTTTTTCCATTGAAAGCTTTATTCTTTGATGTATAATGAGAATTTAGTTTTGACGACTCATTTGTAATGATATAACTAAAAAATAATGTATAAAATCACGTGAGCAATCTCCTAAAATCTTCACAAAAGTTTCTCGTAACATTTACCACGGTTCCCACGTATATGCACATTATATACCATTTTAGTTGGATAATGGGTGGGCTACACGTTTATATCCAAAAGCGTGTACACCCGGGAGCATTTACGGTGTGCGATGATTTATGCATACCGCTAATTACCAGGCATGCAACCTATACACCCACATACATCGGTTTATTTTATCCATGGCAGCATAGTTTTATTAGATCCATACAAACTCTACAAATTGTCATGAACAAATGGCATTATTGAAACATTTAAAAAAAGTCTGTATTCAACAAACTTGATTCAACTAAAAGACGAGAGTGTGAGGAACTTTTTGAATATTCTGAAAGTGTAAAATTACAGGGAGAAATCAAATTTTTTTTTCAGTTTTTTGCGGACTAGTTTTAATCCTATAGCCTTTCAAATACTCTGATAGGGTAGAAAATCCATTTGTTGACCCTGTAAAGAGTTTGATTGATATTTCAATTTTTTCCACCATATTTACTAATGCTAATTTTTTTTGCCTGTGTCATCTGTTTTTATTGGTTCAATTTTTTGAAAAGCCAATAATCAATATCTCGACAGTTTGGCTGGTCGGATACGTGCGGGCTCACTGGAACCACCAAATTGAACAGTTAAAAATTGACTGCTGCTTGGATGGGTGACCGCTTGCCCGCTCCTGGTCTCGAACGACAAACTGAGCGGAAGGTACACATGCAAGGGAGTTTAGTGTGCTTTTTTCGTCAGTGTGACAGAAGGGGCTGCATAATTGACCGTCTTTACCAATCAGGGTTTTCCATGGTTTCTCCTCATCCTAGAGGAATGTAGTGCAGTAACTAAAAAGTCGCAGAATGGAGGGAGAGGATTGAAAGAAATTGTAAAATTTTGGAAGGTTATACAATAAGAAGTAAAGGGAATATAGAACAAAATAGAATAATCAATGGAAAGGGGCAAAATAAGATATGAAATAGAGGCAATCTCAGATATAAAATAAAATAGGATGTCAATAATAGAAACTCTTACTCCAATAACTTCAACACAAGAATCTTATTCAATTCTTTGAATCTCATTGAAATGCCTTTTTTCATAAGGACGAGAAGGAATCCGCGCTCAAGCCTTGAAGAATATTTCAATGGTCTTCAAGTGAGAAAATGAGAAAAATAAGTATAACAAATTAATCGTGACAACTTCCGATATATCGATTATTTTCTTGTTCTTTTTTGTAAAAGAAAAAGAAAAGCTCTCCAATAATGTTCAATCAACTGCTCTTACATCTCATCTGAATCATTCAATTATGTTTGAAATCATCAGCAACAGTAATTAGTATACGACCCCTGGTCTATAAAAAATGTTAACTGGCCAATTATCATAATAATGATGCTGATAATAATTAATTTCGTTGGTCCATTCCACGTGGAATTTGAACAGGGCATTTGGAGCAATCAATTATCTTTTCAAAATTTGAAATAAAAAGACAAAATTGATTAGTGATGGAAGGCTAATACGACATCCATTCATTTATAATCGACGAAACGCTTATTACGTGGCCATTGGTATCGGATGAAACAGAGGGTGAGGATTTTGATAGTAAAACGAAGCGGGTAGGAGGGAAATACGTGTATGGATAGTGCAGAGCATCGAGGCGGAAGGGTGACGTTCTATCGCAACCAGAGCCGGCAATGCCGAGACTAGGTTATCCGATGACAAAGCGGCTTCGGGATCCTGCCTACTCTAAAACCCTACTCTCTCATTCTCTCTATCCCTCTCTCGGTCCTCCCCCTTTCAAACCGAGAGACACTCAAACCGTTTGGATTATCACCATTGAAAATGCAACCGAAGCCCCCCAGTGTTCGAATGCAGCCGCGCTTGAACGCGATACCGTCACGTTAAACCGGTAGTTTAGTCCTTCTTGTCATATTCATTGATTGTTGAAACCAAAAACATTGTTTCGATATATTTTTCCGTTTCCCCTCGCTATTTTTTCGCGTTTTTATCACACGTCATACATATGTTTTCATTAAAAAATGGGGGAAAAAAAAAATACTAAATACAAGTGTCAGAATTCAACGAATTTTCAGTACGAGTATGAAGAATAATTGATGCTTTTTGTATAAATTTGAGATTTTATCTGTTTGTATAGACGGATATTCCATTGAATATGGAAGATTTTTTTATTTACGGAGGTGATAAACGTTTTTTTTCACACAAAACGAGAAAAAATGTCATGATCCCTTAAACTCAAATAGAAATCGAATAGATTTCAAAGTATGTTTTCAAATTTATATGCATTCTGTGAAAATTGACTTTATATTTTCAAAATGTAAATAATTTATGTTATCTCCAATGTATAAATGAGGATTAATGAGATATCTATTCGATACATAAATATTGTATATTCTTCTAATGAAAAGAATTAAATAAATATTTTTTTTTCTCTTATGTCGATAGCAAAATAGGTATATATGGAGATTAGCGGCCTTCCAAAATCGAATTAATTTAAAATTGCCTCAGGAAGGGAGGTGGAGAAAATAAGATGATATATCGGAATCAGAAATTCGAAGGTAAATAGTGGAACTCGCAATAGCTCAATTGGCAGAGCACCAGACATGTAATCTGATGGTTGTGAGTTCAAACCTCGCTTGCACATTCCCTATTTTTTCCGAAATTTGATTCTGAGATTTTCAAATTTTATTTTAAAAAAAGGCCCCCAATCTCCATATTTACCGCAAAATAAACTGTATTGCTTGAACCTCATTAAATAAAATAAAAAATATATTATATTTTTAATACAATGAGAAAAAAAAGTGCTAAGAACTATCAAATATTCGTTCCATTGGTCCTTAACAATATTTTTTTGGAATAATTAAAAAAGTTGTTGAATTTATAGAATTTTGTTTATGCAAACAGTTGATTTGTTTCAATGAACAAAATTGAGTAAATCCAACAATTTTTTTATTATTTCAAGAAAATATTTGCTGAACACCGATGAAACAAATATTTGATAGTTTTCACCACTTATTTTTTCTTAGTGTAAAATAGTGGAGATCCGGGCAGAATAGATCTATCTACCAATTGGAGTGATTCGAGATTTTTTTCGAAAATGAAAGAGTGAACGAACCGATTTGAAAAAATTCACTAACAATGTCCACGATCGGAGCATCTCCTCAAATTTTTTCAGATCTTTTCATGAAGTCCTTCATCCTGAAAAGAATTCCTGAATCATGTTGCCACAGTGGTCCATTTTGCCCCACTTTCCTCTATATTAAAATTATGAATTAAAATACATTCTTTGCTTGTATAAGTGAGACTGCATTTTCAAAATACGTTGATAATGAAAACATCTACTCAATCATTATATAATCTTATTTACAGAAATATATAATAAATTTCATATATTTGAAAAATATATTGAATTCAACAGGGATTATTTTTCAACAGTATAAATATGTGTTGTGATGGAAAGCAAAACATATGGAATTGAAAATATTTAGTTTCAAAGGGGAGATATTAAATGTCCTCTCTCTTTCTATCTGGGTGTGACAAAACGAAACAATTGAACTGGAAACGAGTTTAGAGAGGTTGGTTAAGAGAGTGAGGTTTGGGAGTGAGAAGAGGTATAGGCAGTGTGAAGCGCCCCCACGGGGACACCCTCGTGTGGCTAAATTGGCGGCAGTATATTACCGCTTGGAGTCCGCATTTAATTTGAATATAATCGTGAAAGGAGATCTTGGTGAGAGAGAGATAGAGTTAGGGGTGTGAGGCCAGTGAGAAAGGCTCCTATAGTCAGGCTTCGAGTTTACTCTCAAGTATACAACTACATACTGCATTAAGTACATTTATATGCATATACGTTTGGCATAGACGTAACAGTAGTTATAACGAAGGTAAATGCGTGACGGTGACTCGAACGGAAGTTGCCCTCGGGACACCGGATGTAAAATGGCCGATGGTCAAACCTCTAACGCGCTGCAAGCTCTCTTTAGTATGAGTTTGCATTTTAAGTGTTGTAACAATTGTGCACAGAAAAAAAAATTCATTACTTGAGGCTTCTTGGGTTCATTGTTATCTCGTCTCTTTACAAAATATTCCATCACTTTATTCTGGAAGAAAATGGAAAAAAATAATTTCATGAAATAAGAAAATTTGAAGAGGTTCTGCTCGATTCTCGAAACAGTAATAGTGACTTGAAAGTTTGAGAGCATATTTTGAAGTACATACTGCGATACCTGAAAAATTTCAGCAATATTTACTACTTGATATCTGAGAAAAAAATCGCAAGGATACTCTTCAAATGTATAGAGTCTTATCGTCATAACGTCAATCGTCATAACGTCAATCGTCATAACGTGAGGAATCGTGCGATATTAAGCAGTTAAAAAAAGTGGTGACTGTTCGGAAATTTTAGGAAAGTATGGATTTGTCTCTTATAGAGATTTTGAAAGAAGGAACGGATTCGATTTATCACGCACATCATAAATCATAGCAAATTAATCGAAAGAAAATATGCTAAATTGGATAGGACACGGTCGCGAAAGACGCTTTCCTGAGATAATAAAAAGTTTTTCTTACTATCGTATATTTTGGAATGAAATTAAGTATTTAAGTTCCATTTATTTAAGAATAGTACTGTATCTGTTGATATCAATTGAGTATGGTGTGAATTTTGTTTTTTTCGTCAAAAATTACACTAAGAAAAAGAAAGATGGTAAGACCTATTAAAATGTTGATGATATTGGTCGTTAGCAAATATTTTTTTGGAATAATTAAAATTTCTGTTGAAATTACTGAATTTAGTCAATTCAACTAGTTAATCTGCTTGCATTAACTAAAATCAGTAAATTCAACAACTTTTTAATTATTTCAAAAAAAAATTTGCTAAGGACCAATCGTATCAATATTTGATAGCTTTTACCACCTTTTCTCCTCAGTGTAGGTTGGCAGTAGTGCGGTTGCTCTGTATATAAGCATAGATCCCCCCCCCCCTCCTTTAACCACACGTTCCTCACAGTCCTAGCAGAATCTCCTTAAGACAAATTTTATGTACAAAAAAAAGAGTTTATACACAATCATTATTATTATTAAATAAAAAAAGTTTCTTTTCTTTAAACCTTAGTCTGTGCTTCTTAGAGACATATTATTAAACAACTTCGAGTGCTTTATGCCCAAGCACAAGAGACCTTAACGTTTGGTTTTGATCGCGTGACCCCAATGGCCATATCCGTTTCCTGGCTGTGCGCACAAGCCCTCCTACTCGGTCAACCACCACTTTGGCTACCTTTTGCGGAAGAAGAAAAAAAAAAGAAAGCCCTTAAAACCCAATGGGCTTAAGAAATGGATAACAATCTTAACGAAAAGAAATGTACCTTCGACGTTTCAGTTAGCTACGGCCTATACTTTGTATTCATCTAACCTTTCTTCATGAATTTCAACCGGTCTAATTAGTGCATGCTTTTTTGTAAGGGAATGATCATAATTTTGTTGGAAAAGGTCAAGGAAATGTCGTGGATGTGACATTAAAATGCCAATGTTAGAATATTTTCTTGATTGGAATAAATTCATTAGTGAAGAGGTAAAAGGGGGAATATCTCGGAAACTAAGTGAGATAAAGCGATTTTGCTCCAACGCTCTTTTATAGAAAATTTCAAGAACTACAAAAAAAAAAAGTAAGAGAAAAATTGACTTATCTCGTTTAGTTTTCAGAATATTCTAAAAAAAATTAATCATTCGGTTTTACCTTTTTGCAACTGAATTTGAAATAAAAATAATAATAATTGATAAATTTTACGGAACTTCTTCAATATCAAGGGATTATTATTCCATTGTTCGCAAAGAGATTGGATTATCTCATTGCCTCATTCAACTTTGAATTCCGACCCCTTGTAATATTTGTGTAATGTGTGCTATACTCAAGATTTCGTATTTCAAATCCCCTCAAGTATATCTGGCAAGTATAATTGACGGACGGGCGTTGATGCTGAAACTCAGTGAGTTTGTTCCCTCTTCTCTTCTCTTACACAAGTGTTAGCAACTTGCGTAGAAGAGAGTTGAATGAGTTAAACGTCAGATGCAAATCATCTCAACTAATTTAACGGAAAACATTGTATGGAAGATTGGTGAATTCAGTAGATAGAAGGTAGAACTGAATAGGTCTATTGTTATTTGAAGACATTTTTTTTAGGGAATTCCAAGAGGGTTAAATTATATTTCTACAAAATTCACGCCATCTCACTTAGTTTTCGAGATATCTCTCAAAAAAGAATGATGAAAAAAATGGATTCATCCTCTTTTCAAATTTGTTTGACCCAATATTCAAATACACCCGCGATTAAAAAAATAACTGCTTTATCGAATGTCATATTATTTAATTGTATTCATGATTAACGAACCTCGCTTCGATCTCTCTCGCGTAATTTTTAATAAGATCAAATGATATTAATTTATAGTCGACAAAATTATCCATTAAAATATAATACATCTTTTGCTTACAACCAAAACTTCGTTATCAGTTTATTCAATTATCATGGCCCTTTAACAAAATTTAACATTACCTTCTTGCTACTCAATTAGTTGTGGAAAGGATATTTTGAGAAAAAAAACAGATAAAAACTTCGTTTATAACAATTTGAAAGTACAATTTGAGAGGAAAAAATGATGAATGCGAAGAAAAATTTTTTTAACACATTTGACTTCAGTTGTCAATTGTGATTATTTTTTCAATTTTTGTTAATTAGAAATTTTTCGACTTACCTGTGATTACACTGTTGACAAGCGAAGCATTCAAGATGATAAACATTAGCACGAGCTCTCATGACCATTTCAAAAGCTGGAATAACTTTGGAGCAAGCAGCACAGTATCCAGTATTACCAAATAATCTGTAAAAATATTAAATTCCATTATTACATTTGTTGAGGCAACAAAAACCAATAAACTCTCTCACGTGAGGGCAAATATGATAAAGAAAAAAGAGAGATAGAAAGAGAGTTCACTAATATTCTCTTCAAATATTGGGGCCATTAATAAAGACCACAGTTTCAATAGCCCCTCTTTCACAATAGCACCTGCGTGTGTTCCCCTGAGACTTCCGTAATCTCAACACACTTTATTTACTCTCCTAACCATTGGTATTCCTCTTCTCTTCCATTTTCATACAAAAACTATGATTCAGGGAGAGAGAGAGAGAGAGAGAGAGACCCCCCTCTTTCTAACATTATCAGTGTTGTATCATCGAATATTTTCATGCCCAATCTCCCTATGCTTCAGTTGGTATTCAATAAAGCAAACTCATCTGGTAAATTCGATTTGTGATATTGCTATCTACCTATTTTAATATTTGAATTCCTCTGTTTCTCTTTATTTTTCTGGGAAATTTCATGGGGATTTCATATTTAATATTGAATATTTGTGACTCACCTCAAGTAATCGCGTTTGCAGAGAATCAGATTTGCTTTTGTATAGAGGGTTGAACCCACTTCACCAAGTCTACAGTCACAGCAGCCACATTTTAAACAATCCTCGTGCCAGAACATATCCAGTGCTTTTAGTAGATATCTGATTCAAGAAAGAATAGAATATTTTATTATTATTATTATTATTATGAACAATTGGATTTCTTGTGTAGAAGATTATATCATAATTCAATAGGGTAGGGGTAAAATAGGATAAATCTATTTTTTCATCAGTACTTTCTGAAAAATATCTTTGGGAAACTAAGCGAGATAGCAAAATTTTTGTTAGATATTTTTTTGTAGCTGACTTCAAGAACTACAGGAGAAGTGCGAATGAAAATTGTGTTATTTTGCTCAACTGAGATATTTTCAAAATTACTGACAGAAAAATTGAGGCATCCTATTGTATCTCTTCACTACTTAAGTGAGACAGACCGAGGTGAAACGGACCTGCCAGTTAAAATGAACTGGATTTCCTTTTCGAGTGAAGACCTTTGCGAAAAAATGAGAAGTAATTGGGAAGTTGCTCCAACATGTCTCTACTATTGAAGAACTTTTTTCCTGAAGGCCATTACTCTCAAAAAAAATCTGGTCGTTTGGCACCACTCTCCCTTTATAGATTAAATAGATCTATGAATACTCATTCACATTTTGAAAATATTTTAGAAATGCATTGTCATGTATAAGAACGGAGAATATATTTTATTTATAATTATAATAGATTCTGTTGAGTATATTTCATATTTTTTTCAGCAAATATTTCAAATAAAAATATATTTACTCTCCCTTTTTTCTATCCAAAAATATATAATTAATATATTGTAAAATATATTATTTATATATTTTTGATTCATATTCCTAGAATTATCTTTTGTTCTCTCCGTGACAATTGAATAAATTACTGAAATTTTTCAGTTTTTCCTATTGAAATCTACTGGATCTTTGAGAAATTAATTTCCAAATATTAAATTATAGAGTTCCTGTAGACCTGAAGCTATGACATAATGTACGGCAGTTGAATTCTTCAATTCAACTGATGTATAAATGCTTCAGTAACATTGATTTCCAATTTCCTCTAAAAATTTCGTTAAAAATGATGTCTTACCTCTCCGTGATTGATTTGCCACATCCAGCACACTCTTGCTGTGTCGAACCATTTTTATTTGGCTCAGTTTTGCTCACGTCCATCGTCATCTCGTTACACCTGATGAATAAATAGAACCAATTACAAGTTATAATGAATTAGTTACAAATCACGAGAATGTGCCTCGAAATTCTAACTGGGTCTTTAACAGCATTATGAATAATCATTGGGGACGCAGAGTTAAGTGGCCTATAAATCTACAATGTTGATCTGTCTCAACTGGATAGTGGCAGGATGTGTCTGAATATTGCTTTTATCAAGTTTCAACGGCAGCTGCCGTATCCGTGGTTTTCTCAGTTTGTCTATGAGTAATTAGAGTTTGGAGGTGGATAGACAGAGATAGAGGTAGACCCTGAGAATTTAACGGCGGTTTAGTGCCATCTGTGTCCGAGTGCGGGGGCGACTACTGTGGCTATGGTCAGAAACGGAGTTTAGAATCGAATTAGTTTTGACCCCTTACCGCATCTCTAAATGTGTGTAAATTTACTCCAATAAGTCTGCCTAAAACTGTTTTCTGCTGTTATTTAACCGAGTATTTCATTAATTCACGGAAATTGAGAGAGTTAGAACTTTTAGTTGGAAATCAATGTTATATTCTGAGGAGTACGATCCTTCTTAGGAAGAGACGTAACTGTGGTCTTTGTTTCGTGCTAAGACATACGCCCTTTACATATGGGGCCGGAATCAAGATCGATGAAATTATGCCCAATTTTAACTTTAGACTCGTCATCATGAGCGATCTAACGACTTTGGTTGAAAGATGAGGAATTCCCTGTCGCGCTATTTCAGCTGCGACGTTGCCGAATCCACTCTAGATTGCACATGCGCATTTACCGATTTTTCGGCAACGTCTCTCCCCAAATGATCTCACTCAGCATGTGAAAAATTTGGTTAACTACTAGAATTCATTCCATTCTTTCATCAACTTTGTAAGAAATTTAATTTAAAAAATAGAATAGTTTGTTAAACACTTTGATAAATGCAATTATTTTTCTTTCAGAATTTGAGAACAATCGCGATAGATCATAGAAGGATAAAAACCGTGGAACGGGGGAAATCCCTCATATGGTGACCAGTCTAGGGTTGAATCTTATTTTGAACCACTCTTCGATTTTAGAATGAGGTAGGCCACAATAATTATATCCATTAACGAACGAATGAATATCAATGTCAAAGGTTAATTCATTCTGTCAAGTAACAGTTCAATCTAATTACTCCAATCGGTTCACAATCTCACTTAAATATCTTTCATCAAAATGATAATTCCTTCAAATTCATCACTTTCATCGATTGTCTCATTGAACGCTCAAATTATTACGACATTGTTTAATAAATTTTAGTTAGTCAATTGATCATGAAAGTATCAACAATTCGTTGTCCTTTCAAATTTTAGACTATTACAATAAAATAAAATGAGGAAAAAAATCAGATAATTCTTTGGTTAAGTTGAGTAGAATTTAAAGTTGGAATAGGAGAAAATATTGCTGTATTGTAAAATTTCAGAGGCATCGAAAATACCAGAAGCTGGAGAAGTGGCAAGTCAACTTTGACTATGAGCAAAGTTCTCCTGCGGTTTTAATACAGGAATACCCCCGGACAATATTAACCATGGGACGTTTAATATCTTCCTGCGGTTCAAGTTTCGTGCAAACACATTTACCCAAAATCCCTTTGATCTATATAGTAAATGGAAAATTACACTGATTTGAATTTTCATTTCTCCATTTATTTTTTTATTAATTTTCTACAGAATCAGAGTGAAATTTGAAGGAGAAAAAAAATGACAAAGTTGGATGTAATTCGTTGATTATTTCCTTCTGGACACGGGGCAAATTTTAAACGAGTTCATTTCTGGAATACTGAAGACTCAACCGTCGGAATCTGACCGCGAGAATTCCTGTGGCAAAGCGGCCAGTACTCCGTGGCGAACGAGAACTCTCTCCATAGGGATCAAAACCTATCTCCCCTTTTAGCCTCGATTTTCACTTTGTTCGTGTACTTTCAACGACCACAGAACGAATCGTTGTGGTACGAAAATGCTTTGTCTTAAACTCGATTTTATGTAACTGCAGAAAATAAATTTTCCAGTGTTTATTCTCAGGAATTTCATTTGATAAATTTTGGGGAACATCTCAGGGAGATTAATAAATATCATGGGAGATTGGAAGATTATGAATACAATACTAAGATATTGTCAATTCGCGACATTTCGCTTATAATTTAAGCTTTTGTAAGCTCTGAAATCCAAAAATTACAAATTATTCACTTGTTTCCTCAGAATAATAAAAAAATACAACCAATAAAACAAATAAGAGCCTATGGATTTAACCTGAAACATTTACAGCAATCAGTCAACTTATAATTAAAATTAACAGAATTTAATGAAATTACCTTGACATTCTTAGTATTTTGCTTCTGAAAGGAAGCATTGTAAACGTCAGATTTTTCGATTTTGAGTTTTCATCGGAATATGACTTCAAATGATCCAAAACGTCGAGAAAAAATTTTTTTACAGCATGTCTGTATGTGTGTCTGTGTGTGTGTGTGGTTGTGTGTGCCTAAGTGTATTGACATGTGTCATCATTTTCTCTGTATGCAAAATGTTGTCAGCAGAATTTCAGCGCAATCGGTTGAATAGTTTCCGAGAAAAACAGAATTTTCAAAGAAGGGTTTTTTTGAATTTTCTCGACGAAAAATTAATTCGTAGCCCTCAGTCTGGGCTAGGATATTCATCTTATTCAAACTCACATTTTTCATTCAGGGTAAATTTTTCTCTGATTTTTCGTTTTGGAAATTCTTTCAATTTTAGTGATTTTCAGTTCAGAGCTTAGCGGAACGATAACTCGACAAGTATTTGAGCTAGAGACTCCAAATTTTGTCAGTTTGTATATCTGATGAAGGTACAGTTTGGTATTGAATCTAGGCGAAATCCGTCCAGCCGTTCTGGAGATATTTGCAAAAAATGATTTTTTTTTAAAGGCGTATTTCTCAAAAACTACTGGGCTATTTAAACCAGCTTGTACTCGAAAAATTCCTTATAATGAAGGGAATGAACTCTCTAGATTCCAAATTTATTGGTCAAGTATTTCTTTTTGTTATGAAAAAAAAAAAATTTCAGAAAAATTCAGAAATTTCAATTTTTCTTCATTTTTCCCTGAGAACACATATAGTTTTCATTTCATGATAATGAAATATATACTTTTCCGCATAGAATGAGATCATTTTCATCCTGATATGATGATTAGAACCTTGAGAAGCTCAATCATCAAATTCAAAAATTATTCAATTCATTATTTTGGATCGATTATTGCATGTTCAATAGATTAATAATAATACTTTTTCGTATATGAAAAATACTAATTCAAAAGAGAATCGAATCAATAAAAGTCACGATTCTCGAACTAGAGCTCGAAAATCCCATTCGGAAGCATACTGCCAATTGTATTGGCAGAATATTAAATCTGAGAATTCAAATGACACACAAAGGGTGAACGCCTGCTTGTTTAGTGGAAAAATTAATTGATTGTGTATTTATTCATTATTTGGGATAATTTGCAATGTTGCTAGGACTCAACATGGATTTATTTAAGTTTAATTTGAGAAAATACTAAGAATGTCAAGGTAATTTCGTTAAATTCTGTTAATTTCAATTATAACTTGAGCCTGATTGCTGTAAATTTTTTAGATAGAGTGAGGTTAAACCCATAGGCTCTAATGTGTTTTATTGTTTGTATTTATTTATTATCCTGAGGAAAAAAGTGAATAATTTGTAATTTTTGTATTTCAGAGCCTGAAGAAGCTTAAATTATAGGCGAAACGTCGTGAACTGACAATATCTTAGTATTGTATTTATAGCCTTCCAATCTCCCATGATATTTAATTAATTACAACATATATGGAAATGAATCCGATAATCTATCTCAGGAAAAATTGCAGAATAGCTTCGAGCAAAGATTACTATTCGCTTGAAAGTAAATATCAATTGGAGAAGATTATATTAAGATAATATACTCAATCAGTAGTGAAGGGCTGAAATAAGACAAATCGACCTATCTTTGTGATCAATCTGAATGAAATATCTCGGAAATTGAGCAAGACAGGGCAAAATTGCCCTATCTCGCTGAATTTCTTAGATATTTTTAACAAATAGCTGGATGGAAAAATCGACTTATGCTATTTCAACTTTTCACTACTAAAATGCAACATATTTAGAAAATTTTCAGAAGTGAGCACACATGTCATTTCCAAAATTGAAAATAGTCTTAACTTTTCAAAAAAAAATTATTTTCTTGCGGTCTGAAATAAATGTCCACAATCATTCCAACAGAATATCCAAAAATGAGCGAAATTCAACAACATCTCTTGAAAAGTGAGTAAAATAGCATGGAATGTCTCTTTTTAATCAAAAGAGTCCATTTCATACTGCATTGAGAAATATTGCGAATGAAACAATAAATCGTAAGTCAGTCAGAAATATGGGATCATGATATTACTCAGTTCGAAGTAGATGATATTTAGAAATTTAATACCTGGAATATACATCTGTATACTGTAATACTACGCTATAGCAAAGAGGTAGAACAGGCTCCATAGATTCTTTTTCTCCAAATATTTTCTAGAATATTTAGAAAAATAAGCGAGATAGCACAATTTCGCTCTAATCCTCTTCTCCTCTTGCAATTCTCTACCAAAAATATTGTGATAAAAATAGTATTATGTCACTTAATTTCCGACATATTCACCAAAGAAGATCAACAAAAAAGTACGACACATCTTATTTTATATCTTGTCTATTAACATAAATTTCTAAATATAGTTTTTGAAGTAGATTGAAAGCTGAAGATTCAGGTCTATTTCTTTAAATTTCAAAAAATATAAATTTATCATAAAAATCCGTGCATTATTTAACGCTCTTTACATTTGAATCGAATAATCTAATTAATTCTCATAATAGCCTTTTTATGAAACATCATCCAATAAAATTCGCAAGGGGTAATTTAACTCTGCATTCATCTCTATTTCTGCATAATGGAGAAAAAAACTCGACGCCACATCTCCGAATGAATTTAATCGAAAATGAACGCTCGCTGGTGCACGTTGATGGTTCAGAGCAACTCCATAATGGACGGTAGAGAATAGATCGAGATGGATAGTGACCATGTGTAGAGAGAGAGAGAGGATAGGGTAGTGGAAATGGCACTACATACGGAAGTGGTTCGCATCGTTGGCAATTCGTCCATCGGCCACGTGATCGGATCATCCACGGGCTCTGATCCTCAAAGCAACGTTAATTCGATTAGTCACGCTGCGCGTTCATCAACCACTAACCACTGTATATTGCCACAGTGTAACCAATATATACGTTATCCCTTCGAGTTCCTCACTGGAATCCTTCTTCCGTGACTTGATGAGACAATGTATAATTTTTTTGTTCATTGAAAAAAAAAAAAAAATCTCAGTGAAATTCAAGGAACATTTAAAAAATGAAATGCTACAGATTTTTTTTATTTTTTTTCAAGGGTGGAGTCGGAATAAAATTTGAATATCTTGAGACGCATTCGTATGACTCTGAGTGCTGCAGCGCCGGCTCCAGCCACCTGAAGCTCCGCCCCCTCGTGAAGCACTGGAGCACCACCCCTATCATCTCCTAGAACCTCCTAGAAGTCTCGTGGAATTAAAAAAAATAACAGAAGAGAACGAAAAGATAGTTGGACTACGCCCACTGAGATAAAGAGAGGAAGAGGATGTCGAGAGTGTCAGAACGGATCATCTTATCACTGATGCTTCTCACGGTTATCGTTGGGTCTTTCTTCTGGTCTGCAGATGGTGAGTGCATCAATCAAAAACTGTGTTGAACACTCAATTTATAATATTCAAGGATATTTTTTTTTTAAAGAAGCGAATGTATATCATATTATCTAACGAGAGGAAAAAATATTACAAATCCAGAAATTTATTGGTATCAAACATGTTCTGATGAGTAATCTGGAGAGAAATGAATTTTTATTCATAAAATTGTATCATTGTTCTTTAGAGAATATGTCGGAAACTAAACGAGATAATACGGATTTTGTTAATACATTTCTCATAGCTCTTGAAATTTTCTGCAAAACAAGATTGAGAAAAAATTGTGTTGTATTCTTTGATTTCCGAAATATTCCACTAAAGAAAATTTCGAAAAAAATGAAGTTATCTTGTTTTATATCTTTATGACTGACTTCAATGCTGGAACATTCCATGACTATCGGGAAAATTCTGCATAAATTCTTGAGAACCGTCGAAATCTTTTGTTGGTCACGAAGCATGAGATATAACTTGGAAATTTAGTTTAATCTCTCCTTCAATTTTGATACTAAATATTCGTCAAGTGATTCAGCTAAAAATTTAGAAGCATGTCATTTCCGATTTTTCAGATTTAATAAAAAAATGATGGGAGCTAGTTCACGACGCAGAGGGTTATAATAGAATAGAATAGATTTTTCGTTCCGAAAGGAAAAAAAATGTCTCTCGGCTTTTCCTGATATTTTTCTCCTTAACGAAGTTAAATAAAAATAGCTTCTGATCCTGTGTGGAACGAATCTCAAAGATGCTTGTTTAAAACACTCAATTAGTCACGATTTCATCAATTATAGAGACACCAGAAAGACTCAGCAGAAATTTTTCAGCGATTTCAGCAAAACTAGCAACTGTTATGCAAGGATTTATTTTTCAGAGTTTCTTCAACGATTTGAATATTTTAATAGCAAAGAGCTAAAACAGGATGAGTTGATTTTTTTCTCCAATATTTACAGAATTTTTTACAGAATTTCAAGAGCTCCAAAAAGAGATTGCTGCGACATCGCGCTATCTCGTTCAGTTTCCGAGATATTTTCAACAAATTGTTGGATTGAAAAATCGAAGTCTTTTATCTCTTCGCCACCGATTTGGATTATTGATAATAATAATAACACACAGGTCGAGTGGCTGAGCGCGATAACAGACGTTCTGGTGATCTACGACATCTAATTAATAAAAAAAAATGACAGGCGACCTACTTTTCAAAATAAAATTCAAACAACTGCATCATGAGGAGAAAATGATGAAGTGAGCTTTTGGATCAAATAATGCTCTGGGGAGAATAACATGGAAATTGTTGAATTTCTCAGAGTTTATGATCTAGAAATAACTCCAACGCGCGATACAGTTTGAATTCTCTGAATATGACCGAATTTCAGAAAAAAATCAGAATTCGAAGGGATTCGTGCAATTCTTAATACGAAAGATTCATTTAGGCATGAGTTTTCATACTAAATGTCAACTTTTTGTATAAAAATTAATCAATCGCTGTTCACGAATTTTCATGAAAAATCAGTTCATCAAAATTGAATGACAATGAAATTAGCACAGATTTGACAATTTTGTAAATTTTTCTAAACAAATAAATTATTTTCTAAAAACCATTTATAGAATTCACACTCATTGTTATTTGAATTTTCTAAATGTGCATATGTTTCATACTTTTAACTAATTTTTTCGGTGAAAGAAGAAATCCTTCTTCAAATATCTGCTATTTTCGGAAATCATGAAACTTAACGTCAGTCACCTATGCACGCGTCAGATTTATTTCTGATCTAGGTTATACCAATTAAAATCGATTTGTTGAATTATTTCCAGAAATAATTCCCATCTCAAATGGAACAAATTCATTAAAAAATTAACTTGAAGAATTGTGAAACAGAAAAAAATCTCAAATTTCCACTTAATTTATGTACATTGAGACAATTCTTTCGTCTTTTTTTTTTCATACATCCGGTGAGTCCATTAATTAGTAAAGGAGCCACATTAAGCCAGGCATTAATATACTCGGGGTACAGTGTTTTGTTTTATCCCACAGGAAGGAAGGAAAACGTAACCGAGTCTGCGACATTATATCGAGGGAGAAATGGTTTTTCGAGTAGACTGGGTGAGTTTAATCCTTGGCCTTATCCCATCCAGAGAATAGCTGGGCTGTTTAAATTCTGAAAATCGCTCTCCCTCCCTCTCCTTCTCACCATCTTCTTCTCTCAGCAGTAGCCACTTTCAAGAAATTAAGGAGATAAGACCGATAACGAGCTTCTCATTCTCCTTCGTTTCTTTAAAATCCCTTTCTTTTTGGAATTTCATGAATTCACAGAGCGTTTGAATAATCTGAGGGGTGAAAAAGGAAAATCTACAAAATCTTTACGCATTGCCAGGCATATAATATCCTTTCCTCTTATTTTTCTTGCCTCTCTAGAAAAGTCGTTGGTATGTGCCGGGGCCAACTCTCTAACCCTTTCCCCAACTTTCTGTTCTGGGTAACAGCGTAATTCTCGCCCTCTCTTGGAAAAGGTGAGGGAATATTTCGCATGAAATAAATCTTAAAGAGTGAGAGAGAGAGAGAGAGAGAAAGATGGGAGAAAGGAGGAAAGGGGACACTGTGAAATCCTCGTTTGCTGGCTATTCAGCCAGGGCCCTCACTACTAATGGATGGGTAATTTAAGGGATGTTTTAAGCTCCTGCGAACGTGGTCACACGTGAGACCCACACAAAACCGTATTACGTGTATAATCGGCCATTAGCATTCAGAATTATGGCATCTCCTCATTTTTTTTTTCAACCCTCAATTATATTAATTTGAATTTTTTGGTTTATGATTTTTTTATAGTGATTTGACCATTGAATACATTCATTTCAATGGAATGGCGATTTTTATGCCTTTTTCCGTGTAGGAATAAATATGTTTCTGAAAATATGAATTAAAAATAGGTTTTTAATTCATTTTGAAATATTTTTTGATTGTATGAATATATTTATTATTTGAAGAAATCCATTGTAAAACAGGGGAGACTGGGGCAAAACGGACCTGCAGTGTGAAATGAATGGCAATTTTTTTCGGTGGAGGCCTCTGCCAAAAAAAAATTGGAAAAATTATCCAACAATATCACACATGTGTTGAAGCATCTTCTCAATTTTTTTAAAATTATTTTTTTCACTCCAAAAAAATTTATGAATCATTTCGATCCAAAGGTCTATTTTGCCCCAGCCTTCTCCATATTCTCCAATTTATATGTATTTTTATATTTTCTGCCTTTACTGTACATAAACAATTGTTTAAAAAATTATTTCTCGAGTTTAATTTATTCAAATCGATTTCTCTAATTTTTCCCCACGAAAAAACTTCTTTGTTTTGATTCAAGAATGCACTGAAAAGAATTAATGTCAACTCCAAGTCTCTTGTCTTCACTCGTTCGATTTAAATAAAACATTTCAATGGTTGCGATGAAAAATTGGAACGGAGGGGGAGACATTCTTTTAGGTGATGATACTTTAGTTTTTTTTTTTTTTGTCACAGGGTAGGGTTTGGTATCTACCCCTCGACCGCGTGGGAATGAGTACAAACTGAAATAGGGATGGTGTGCAGTCAGATTACGTTAAGCTATGCTTGTACGTGCTCGTATGGAAAGTTCGCCACACCGATCCCATGTATTCCAAAGGTCTTCCTTTCCCCTCTCTCTCTCTCTCGCTCTCTCTTTCACTTTCCATGTGTATAAGCAAAATATATTTATTGTTGTTTGTCCAGTGTATATATATAGTAGTGACGGTGTAAAAAATCGCCACTGACGGCCCACGAAATGTGGGACATAAATTCAAACGCACCCCCCCCCCTCATTCTCCTGTTTTTTCTCCCCCTCATTCTAATTTATTTTATTTCATTTTTTTTCTATCTTTTCTGCGTTTCGTCTAGAGTAAATCTAAACTGTTGTACCGAATCAATTTTTATTCTGGAAACTCGGAAATATTCTCGAATTCCTTTTATTCAGGGGAAAAGGATTAATTATAATTAATTCATTAAAACACCAGTAGCCTTAGAAACAAAGTGGCGTATGTTTTCATTTCGTTCTAATTCATTTTTTCAGGACACTCCATGCAATTTAGATGGAATAAAAATTATTTATCATAAATTTTTAGTTAATACCACTTACTACAATCAAAAAGGCCTATCTCCAGGACTTACGCCTTTCCGTTTCTAGGGATTCATTCGATTTTTTCTAGCTTCCTGAAGAAATACTGATAACAAGTAGGCACAAGTGTCATATTGCAGTTTCTTAATGATAAAAAAACTTGAAAAACCCAAAAGGGCGTAAATACAAATATTTCTTGTGGGGAGATACGCCTCTTTTACTCTAACAAAGGGGATTAGGCTCCTTTATTACTTCAAATTCTAATAAAATAAATAAAATCAAGTTAAATATAATTCCTCAATTTTTTAATTCATTATTTTTAACAGTTACGCCACTTTACTTCTAAGGCAATGATATCATGAAGTAAACGAATTATCTTTTGTCGAACCTTTCTTAATAAAAATGTGATCGTACATTGTATCAGACTGCCCTAAGTTTTTGTTAATCGCGTATTTTTGTTAGGCGATTAATTGGCCAATGAGATTGGTGATTGTCATCGATACGCCAGTACCAGAGCAGAACGATTCGTAGCAGTCGTTGGCAGTGATGCGGGTAGCTAGAGAGAAGAGAAGAGAGAGAAAGAGAGAGAGAGCCATGGACAGACGACAAAAGGGCTGTTACTACCGGGGAAACTTTTATCTTTGCCCGGATTAATGGACGGATTAAAGTCTTTGCGGGTGGAAAGGGAATAGGAAAGAGGGGGAGGAGGAGGGGGGGGGGGAACATGAAATGCTGGCCAATTCGAATATAGGATAGACGTGTAGAAGAAGGGGGATTAGAACTTGATTGGCTAATTTGTAAGTGTCCAAGGCAGAAACTTTCGGTGAATCGATCTCTCTGAATTTTTGTTGGAATTAAAATGTTGAGGTTTTTTTTTCCTCTATTTCTTTTTTTTTTTATTTATTTTCCAGCACAAAGAAATAAATCTCAGGTAGTGGTGTTTGTTTCACTGTAAAGAGGTACTGGGGTGGAGGGCTTGAAGCATAAGAGAGTAGGGGATAAGTTAATGTGCGGCGAGCACAGGCGGCTGACCACTCGGCTGATTTACATCGCACAAGCCCTGGCTTTAACCGGAACGACTGCTTCAGAACTGCAGAGTGAAGGAGAGAGACAGAGTCTATATGTGTGTGTGTGTGTGTGGGAGTGAGACACTGCTATAGTGGTCAACTGAGGGATGTAGCGTGTGATCGAGCAACCGGTTCTCATTAAACACGCGTATATACGGACGAGTGAGCTAAACACAAGTGTAATAGGGGAGGAACGATATTACAGCCGATGAAGTGAATTTCATGAGTAAATTTCTTGGAAATGTTTAGGAAAAGATGAAAATAATTCGTTTATTGGGAGACCAGCGAGGATTGAATGAGCTCGATGCTGGGAGAGTACTTACTAATCATGATGACTTGATCTAAAAAAAAATATATGCTGGGTGCCTTACTTGAAAATGTACGGTCTTATAATTTTTGAAGAGGATGGCAATCGAAACTACTTTGAAATCCAAGTTGTAGGGGTGGAAAGAGGGACAACTGATGCAAGCTACGTTTTAAGCAGAACTGTTTATGTTTCTATGCTGCAAGTGATGCTACATTTTTTTCAAATGGCAACCAAAGTTTTAACCTTCTGGATGTTATTTTTCTTGATGAGGTGAATTTAGCCATATCGCATGTTATGTCAGTCTATCAATTTTTCGGCGAAATGTTGATTGTACGTTCCAAAATGTGAATGATCATAATAATTGTGATATTATGGTATATTTGTGTGGAATCACTCAACATTTGTAGTTGTGAATTCTGATATACAGAAATTAATGAATGCATTAAATAATTTCTGTTTTTTCTGTTAGCTCTTTGCTTCGCATGACTACCCCAATACGTGCTATTACGAAATAATCAGTGCCTTTGGCGAAGCAAACGATTCAGGTAGTTCCAGCGTGAAATCATTTTTTAATAGATTTCTTTTCGATTTTGTTCATAAGATATGAATAACGCTTACTGATGACTAATTAGCGAAGAAATGGTTTTCAGAGGGCCTTTCCATTTCGAACCACCATCTCCCAAAAAGCCAGATATCCAATCGTTAGCAACCCCATACAATAGTAGTGTAAAATCAACGCAACCAACAACGATAAAGTCTTAACAATGCATGTCGGGAATCGACTTTTTTGTAAAATTCAATTGTTATGAAATCTATTGTTTATTGTGGAAATTGTATCGCATAACTGTACACTGGCCTTATTAAATAAACACTTAAAAAAAAAAAAAAAAAAACGCTTACTGATGAATCTTGAAGTTTCGGAATATTTGACCATTCAGAATGCGATAATCAATGACAAAGTTGACAATCTTCAGGCTCATCTCCCATTTGAAGCATGTACAACTGCATGCTTGAGTATTTTTTATTATACCAAAAAACTTTTCGATAGAACTTTGAAAAGATAGGAGAGTGTAGGAAATTTTTTTTCAAACCAATTAAAAAAAAAGAATATGTCGCTATTTGATATTCGAGATATAATAATTTAAAATTTCCGTTATTTTTCTATTCCAACACGTTTCTCTCATAGTCAATGGCGATTGCTGTGATATTTTTGTTGAGATTGATCCGACATGTATCTAAATTTCTTTGTAAATGTTGAGGAAGAGATGAAAATAATTATTCCGTCTCTGAAAATTATCCAAGTGACCGTTTATTTTGGAAATACAGTGCATTCTATTGATCCCTCGGTAAAGCAAGAAAATAAATATTTTCTCAGAGTAAGAGATTCATGATAAGAGAGAAAAAAAATGAAGTAATTAATAAACATTCTTGCACGAAGCTTTCGGTGAAGTTTTCCAAGCAGGGAATGCTAATTAAATCATTATTGGAATTACTCGAGAAAACACCTGGTGAAATTTTCTCAAGTAACTATGCAAATATAAATGCAAAGGCATTCCTGTAGTTACGGCTTGAGAATTTCGAGGAGAAAAAGTAAAATACAAATAAATGCAAATTCATTGGCCAGAGAAACGAGTTACACAGTAAGGCCTATCTTGTGCTATTGATAAATAAAAATACACTCTATTGTTCATTTTACCAGGCTGCACTCGAAGCATTGTGGGTGGGTGGGTGGACACCTACTGCGTTTTGTCTTCGTTATGAATGGGTCCTTATCTTGGACCTGGTCCGTCATCCACTAGTGTTTTGTCCTGCTGTACTGTCTGGGGATATTGTAAGGAGGACAGGAAACCGGATACACCAAACGTCTGGACAAGTCCAACTGTTCTTTCACTTCTCCAAAAGCCTCCCCTTTACGATTTTACTCAAAATCATTCTGCCTAAAATACTGTAGACACACCACTGTATTCCGAAATAAAGTGTGGTAGAAAAAAAAAGTAAAATATTTTTCATGTGAAACCGACCCTCCGTCATCACTATATAGAATTTCAAAGCACAACCCAGAGTCTGGAGGGTTAGAAGGAATATTTTGGTTGACTCCCCTTCGAGTTGACGAGGAGATAACTCTTTTTTCATTTCAAATTTATGCTCTTGGCGTGAAAAAACATGAGAGCGAATATTGAATGATTTTTCTTATTATCAGGATAAATTGCATTCTGGGAAAATTAATTTTGAGAGATTCTAAAGTTGACAGGTGAAATATGCAGTAGTGGCGAGGTAAAACAGGAAGAGTTTCTTTTTGACGATTATTTTTTGGAATATCCTGGAAATTATGCGAGATGATAAACTTTTGCGGAGACCTTCTTTGCAGCTCTCGAAATTTCCTTAAATGCAAGGTTTCAGCAAAAATTACGCTATCTTAAGGAGTTCCCGAGATATTCCAAGAGATTAGCCGAAAAAAGACTCATCTAGGTTTAGCTCTTCTCTGCTGAATCCATTCCGAAAAACAAACTGAAAATCGAAGTAACAAGAGATCGCCAATGTGTAGCGTGAATAGGGTGTCTATTCTGAACATACGATTAACAATATCATTAATAATGTTAGGAAATTTGCGAAACATTATAAGAGTTCAGACCAACAAAAAGGCAGATTTCCAATTCACATACCACTTTGTGATTAGTCATTTCTTTAATTATTCTATACTTTAACAACATAATAACAAAAAAGCATATCATCGGCACTTACGCCCTTTTGTTATCAATAATTTTTCCGAATTTTAAATTTATTCTGAAATTATATAACGATAAAAGGGCGTATCTCCAAAAATTCTTGTATAATTAAGAAAGATGATTCTAGAAAGGGGCCTATGTGTGAGAGATACGCGCCTTTGTCATTGAACAATTTAGCACGATTCTTCAAATTGTAAAAAAAAAATATAAAATCAAAAGGGTATATTTGCTGAAAATATGTCTTTTTGAAATTATCAATTCTATGCAAGGAATCTTAAATTAAGAATATATGCAGAAGATACGCCTTTTTGTTATTATCAACGTCATACAACGAATTGCGAATTTGAGGAATATTTGATATCAAACAGGCATATAAGCGACGGAGGTACGTCCCTTTCGTATTAATAACGTGCATTGATAACGTCCATACACCTATTCGTAACTTGAAAAGAAAAATGCTGTAAATTTTCGGAAAAAGAGAGAATAATCGATTGAACACGAAAAAAATACGCCCCTTTGTTACCAAAAAAATCCGCAAAGAAAGTGGCACTTACGCCCTTTTGCTTCTAGGACAACCATATATAATAGAAATTGTCAAGGAAATAAAAAAGTACATGAATAAAGTGGAATCTTCTCTATTTGAATCAATTTTGTAATTCTTAACTTTCCATGATTTACATTTCATGTTTCATAAAGCATTTCTATGGCGCATCCAAGTAGCCAAATGATTAAGTTACCACGGGCATGATTTACCAACAGAAACCCTCGCGTTCATCCAAGATGTTGTGGTTTAAGACGAAAGCCTAAGGAGCAAGTGGAGTGGGTTACGCGTGGCATATTCCTTAAGGAAGTCATGGAGGGAAGGAAACTGTTGAATTAGTACCGTTGGGCATATGCCAGAAGGGTAGAGATGCTTTGCATCTTCCAAAACCATGAGGTGGTTTAGCTTTCTCGCTTGTTAGTATAGTATGGGTTTTTGGTATTAAGTCTAGAGTGTGAGCTACCTCGTGGTCAGGCAGGCTTCTGACCAGCCTTTGCAGACCATATCTCCATGGATTTTATACAATGATTGATGAGGAAATTTCACCCTTGGGTATAAATAACGAAGACAACATTCAGAAAGCTAATGTATTCATGGAAAGTTGCTGACCCTTCATTTAATTATTTTCATATGCACTCAATTTAGTCATTCACGCTTCATATATCATGATGTTTAGTTTTTTTATAAATTATAATTTGAGATCAAGTTCATCATCACTTATTAACTATGTTGAAGTGTCAATTTTGGTGACAATCATTTTTTCTTGCACTAATAACATTCGTGACTCCTGCTATAAATTCTCTCCAATTTTTTGAATTAATCGCAAATTTCCATTTTTATAACATCATATTGAGCAACTTTTTTCTCCATGTACGTTATAGAAATTTCATTATATTGAGAAACATATATTTAGAAATGTATCTTCAAATTGATATAGATGAATAAAAAAGTAGTAATTGGAATGAATTTATCTAGTAATCCTCAACAAATGATTTTTCTGATAATTTTCTTCATTCTAACGGAATTCATCTATTTGCTATCTATTTTATAAGTTCAAAAAAAAAAAATTGTTCCCAAATTTGATAAATCTTGAATCACTTGAAAGGAAATATTTGTTGAGGACTATTGAAACCATTTATTCCATCATTTTTACTACTATTTTCTTCTCAATGTATGAATCCCATTATTTTTCAGAAACAATAGATAAGCAAAACTTTGCTTCAATTTTTCTGGATACTCGTGACTATGGAAAAGACGTTCAGTTAACCTGTCTGACAAGTCTCAAAGACCCCTACATACATCAAGCAGGAGGGATGAAGCCCCTCTTGAGCCTCAGTACTTGTTGATTCTTTCACGGATCGATTCAGCTCCCCTCTCATTTTCTTTTTTTTCTCTTCCCTCACGAGGTTAAATAACTCTCAAATTCCATCCAACATCTGGGTTCGACTTCTCTTCACACTTTTATTTCCCGTGTTTTCCGCACGCGTCAACGAATGAATTCAAGTTTGAAAGGCAACTGATAAAAAAGCAATAGTAGTGTGAAATAATTGTTGAAGTGGCAGGGAGATTTCAAAGCTGCCCCATTGCTGATTTGACGCCATTAGAGGACCTAAGCAAAGGCTGACCAAGCAAGTGTCTTCTCATCCCAATGTACATAATTATCTAGGGAGTAGACGCACGCCAGCAAACCATGTCAGCAGTGCTCATTTTGTACTATCATGCAGCATGCAGACAATATGGTAATTCACCGAGTGAATTCTTGATTATTAGAATTCAATACCCAGGAGCCATTATTTTCACGAATTAAGCCAAAAGAAAAGTTTGGTGGCAAAATTTATATGATATTCATCATACGAATATACATTTAATGCATTGAAGATAAAGAGGAAATATTGTTTTTTTCTAATCATGATTTTTGTCTGTATTTTTTTTCAATTGTTTTGAATTATACTTTTCCATTTGAAAAAAAATTATTTCTTCATTTCTGATTATTTAAAGCTTTCACATAAATATTGTAATAAATATTGCAATAAAAGGGATGAATTAAACTTTTAAGAATTGATCATCTTGTCAATCATACTTCGTTTTGTATTGACAAGATGATTTATTCTTCATGTCACAAATTCAACTAACTCTCTTCACACATCCGAACAGTCCATAGCGACCATACAGCATTCATTTCAATTAGGAGGAAAGTGGATTCTGGCATTCGTTACAATTTATATTTATAGGAATGTATATAAAAAATTTATATATATTAATGTATAAATATAATATATTAATATGAATATTAATATAAATAGATTATTAATATATATTCATATAATATATTTTACAGTACATTCATTATATAATATGAAATTTAAAAAATAAACCTAACTATGTGATTTTCCAATCTATTTCATGTGTGGAGATAGCACATGAAGTTCAATGAACAATGAATATATATTTATATCATATTTAGCATGTTCAGAAATATATTAAGTAATATGTTTTTTAATTCACATGTATTTATATAGTTTTTGCCTTCAGTGGACATGGATGATTCAATTTTTCTTAATGAAAATATAAAATATACATGAAAATATAGTGTTATGTATATGAAATTAGAATGCCCTTTCCCCCTCTTAGTATGATGCATGAGCGAGAGAGACGAAAATCATGTGGTTGCTAAGGACTGGCATGAAACAAAAATAACATTCATTCCTGGTTTGGATTAATGAGAAGTCACAGCTCTTGTATTAAATAAAATGCGCCAATCCTTTTTTAATTGTGTTGTGCATTTCTTGGATATGAAGACTTCAATATACTCGATGAAATACATCATAATAATGAATGAAATATATTCTTCGTTCGTATAAGTGGAAATACATTAAAAATATGTTTTTGAAATATTAATAATTCAGATTATTTTCTATTTATAAATTATGATTAATGGGTCATCTATTGATTACATGAGTGTTTTATAATTTATTAATTATAAATATATATATTTTTTTATACATTGGGAAATAAAAATATCTATTCATCTCTTCGAAGTTGAAAAAAATGCGTAGGATTTCAGCAATGATTCTCCAACTTTCGAAATATTCACAAAAAAAAGTATTACAAAGAATTTATGTACATAATTTTTCCATCATCACTTCATGCTAATGCCTTGAACACTTCTTTTTATCACATTCTCTTGATCTACCCATTTATGACACTTGGCTAGTCATAAAGAGAATCACCTACTGGACGAGTCTCTCAATAATTCATCAGAGATTTTCTTTACTCTCTCGGGGGAAAAAAAAAAAACAGAAAAATAATAAAAACAGACGAAACAAAGAGCGCAGATATATGGTTTCGTATAAACGACTTTGACAGGATAGCGGACGTAAAAATAACGACCGTTTTAGAATACACAAAAACTGTGTGAACCAGTTAGACACGAGAGACAGTACTTGATCCTCGAGGAAAAAAAAAATTCGAGTTTGGATTTATCGTGAGTTGGAATCCACGTGTGCTGGTTTTGTTGCACAAGTTTTTGTTTTTTTTTCTTTTTTGGTTTCATATATATATATTTTTTTTTTCACGGGAAAACTACGGTGAGGGATCTCAACAGATATTTATACGGTTTGAATTCACGTACGAGGATCAGTCTTAATGGTTTTATTATACTGAAAATGGTTCAGGTTTTTGTGTTGGGTTTGCCTGCCGGCCGCTCAGTTACTCTTTTATGGGAATACCCTATGTGTTACGTGTGTGTTTACCCAACAGCGTTTGCACTTATGGCTTTTGATCATATGGAGTTCCACCCTTCTGAACGATGATATAACACACTCGGAGAATATTATGTCTCGGGAATTTCATCTTCTTCGAATTTCTTTATAATTTTTTTTTCTTCTCTTCGCACTTGAAGAAATAATATCTACTGGAAAAATAAATAAAATTCAAATACCTTCAGAAATCGATTTATTGGAGTTACGAAATCAAATTTCTCATGCACTCAAAAGTGAAGGAGACTAGAGCAGTATGGACCAGATTTTTTTCAGATAAAATTCCTCATGAGAAATTTGAAAAAATTGTCCAACAATAAACACATGTTAAAGCATCTTTTCAATTTTTTTGAAATTTTTTCGTGGAATATTTTACTCCGAAAAAAATCATAATTCATTTTACTGTGCGGTTTTAAAATGAATATCGTATTCTAAAAAGTTCATGCACGTTGAATTTAATTCTAAAACTGTCACATCTGCTCCTCATTCCCCATTGGCTGACCATAATTGTGCGCTTGATTTGAAAAACAGAATAGAAATGAAGAATAAAACAAGATTTTTTCGGTGATTATCGGTCATTGGTAATAGTTTTCAATTTACCTCGAAGAAAAATCATCAAAAAAATTGAAAAAACTCATTTGGATAAATATATTGATCTTTAATGAGAGAAAATGACGTAAAATAGACATTCTAATGAAATTCCTTGAGATGGAATTTATTTAACGATTCCATTGAAGACCTGAGGAAATTTCCAGTGAAAACCAAAATATTGTTGAAATTAATTCCCTCTCATTAGAACAAGAAATATATTTTATTTGTTATTATGTATTTTATCGAATCATTCTTATTATAGTAGTTCTATTTAATTTTTCTTTTCAAATAGAAAAAGATGTAGTCACAAATAAAACAATTAAAAGAAATTTCACGATTGCTTTCAGAGCCTGAAGCTGGCATGTTCCAGTGAAACGTCGTGATTTGACGATAACTTGATGTTGTTAATGTTTTTTTCCAATATCTCTATGAACAATTAGTACAGCAACTCTTATATTCTTATTTTCATAATTTCTTCAGTATTGTTCTCTTCTCAAAGAGTACATTCATCTCCTCTTCCATCATGACACGACCAGAAAAAATATTTTCCAGTTTTTTTTTTTCACATAACAGTAGCTGCAGACAGTAAAAATGAAGCATTCTGATAATTATTTTCATGAAAGTGAAGGTTAAACTTCTGCGGGTACTTGTACACTCTCTTTGGTTAGCCATTGCCACCAAAAACTATACAAGGTTATGTCACAACAGTGTGGCAGCTTATCGGGGCCTTGCGGTACATTAAGCACGACCGTTGCCATCTCCTCCCTTCCTCTCTTCCCTTGACGTGGTCTCATCGTCTCTGCGTTCCAAAAGGACCATAGTATGAAACCTATCCAGGAGTGAGGTAACGTCTCTTCAAGAGATTATCTTGTCGTATTCAATATTCCTATGAAACGCCCGGGGATGATAAATCATTTTTGTTCGATAGCGAAAAGACGAAGTTGTCGGTGGCTCGACGAATTCACCCTCACCATTTTTTTTCTTCAACTTACCTTAACCTTCTTCATGCCTTTTTTTTCATATGTATCCCTCAGGGATAAAACTTATTTGAAACATTTTTCTGCAGAGATGAATTCATTGCTGAGCTGATCATTTTCAAAGCATTAAATGATGCAATGATTGATTGGAGACATCGGCCATTTTGTCCACTTTTTGATGCAAATCATTGCCTATAGGGAATAGGGGAAACTGGGGCAAAATGATCAAGAATTTTTTTTCAAAGAAGAGCTCTATGAAAACAAATGAAAAAAATGACCCAACAATGGAGACATGTTCGGACATCTTCTCAATTTTTTTTTAAAGTCTTGCAAAAAAATCCTGATCATTTTGCCACGGAGGTCCATTTTTCCCTGTCCTTGGGAACTGATGGAGATACGCCCTTTTTGCCTCAATTTATTTTTGTAGAGAATTTCAGAAAGTGCAAAAAGAATGAAGGCAAAAGAGGCATATGTCCATTAGTTTTCTAGATATTCTCGAAAAACAGTTGGAAGAAAAAATCGACTTTCCTTCCTCGTTACTTAATTATCATGAGAATATTCAATGATTAAAACATCAAATTCCCCAAAAAAAGCTTTTCTCATAATTTAACTGCTACCGAAAAGTTATCGAGAAACTTCCAACTAACTCGTCATCCCTTGAGTCACTCAACAAAGTAAGTTGTCCTCTTAAGTAAGAATATCATCCCCAAGAACTCTTTGCCTGGGAAATTTGTCAGGCTGTTCATGGATTAAGTGAGAATTGTGAACGGATGCTCAAAATTAATTAGAAAACGACAGCCATCCGTCTCATGCATAAGGAGAAACTCATAGAGACGTAAATTGAAGGGAATGGTAAATTCAGTAGTTTCAATCATAGAATGAATGAGAGCTTTGTGAATGACCATTTCCGTCAGTGAGATGCATTCCTCCCCTCAGATTTATAAGAGGATATTGAGTGGTTAGCAATGGACAAAAGGTGCCCATCAATGTCTGTCTATATAGACAATAAAAACTAAAGGGTTGTCCATCGAATTTCCTTCTCATTTTTTTTTCCAACTTTTTCGTTCCATAATTCCAATGAAATTTTCATGTTGACTTGTAGTAGATGCGCAAAGAATTGGACGTGAAGTTTTTTTGATGGTTCAAGAGAGAAAGAAGGGGGGGGGGGTGAAGCACGTGACAATCCTGCTGCACATCTACATATCCATAAACTTCGTAGTAAGCAAACTCCTCTCTCTGATAGTCCAATGTAATATGATGAAAGTGAGGATGTGCGAAAAATGGGAGAAAGGGGATGGCTTCTAGTTTCCGTGGCATTGACACACGACAATACAAGCCCTGATGCTGTCTCTCGTCATAGTACTATACAAGACCCTCCATTTGCGTGCCAAAACCCATCCTTTCCATGCAATCTTCTTCACAACCCCTCTCGCACTTAAATTTTGGTAGGAAGAGTTCTTTGGCATTTGAAAGCTTCTCATTCATCGCCTTTCTCTGGTTGTTTCCTGGTAAATCTTGACGCAAACAGAATGCGGTCATTCTGCAGATGAAAATAGTAGGTGAAAGGATCATTTTACGATGATGGCTTCATCGTAAAGTCGAAAAGTGCGAAATCATTGGATGATTATGTGGTCGAATGTAGAATCTATCCTCAAGTGCTTATCGACGGCATTTCAGTTGTCGCACAATATCGATGTGTATCATTATTTAGGGATTGAAGGGAAAGGGTGAACAAAGCCGTTGCACAAGACCCCTCCATGTCCCTCGAAAATACGTGGATATAACCTAGCCTATAGGCGTCGATCAGTGGCGTCACTATCAGTCGTTTCCGGTTCACCGGTTGTGCCAAAGCTATATAGCTTCAGTGCGACAACACAAGATGGCGCCGGTTGAATGCAACACACGGGGATTCCCTCTTATTCGAACACAATATGCACCCGTTTGATTTACGATAGACGGGTATATTTGGGGAAAAAAAATGATACAATAAATATGAAAAAAAAGGGAGTCAAAATGAGCAGACGCTGGATAACCGGAACGTCCAATCAGTTTTCGACTCAGTTAGGTTTTATAAATATGTTGGGGGAGGAAATAAAAAAGGTGAGAGAAGGTGTCAATATTCTTCATCATTTAGATGGTAAATAATTTGATTTGGACTTCTTGAATCAATTTCCAATAACCCCAACTGTAAACAGGAGAATTTAAACGAATACAAAACTCTGTACGTTCAATAATTTCGTGTCACCAGTGGATTGTGATATGGAAAGAGTGACTGAACTTCTGCAACTGACATACACTGATGAAAAGTAACTATTGACTACTCAGGTGTGAGAGAGCTGCTGTCTAGTTTTGATAAAAATATATATATATAGATATATACATATATACGTATGGAAATGGGAAAAAATGAAATTCGTTCAAAGACGAAAAAAAAATCACTGTACGTTTTTGGATGAAAACACATGGATAGAATCTAGCTAATGGTCGACTGAATCAGCGCACACATGGAGAAGAGTATGAGTGTGTGTATGGAAAAGGTAGAGGGAGAGGGGGTACTGCCGTTTACCGGGGCAAACAGACAGAAAATGGAGCGCGACCGCATATAAAGAGTCGATGATAACGGAATGATATACGATTCGGCGTGAATAACAGAGGGCAGAAGTGAGATAGAGAATTGAAACTGAAACGGTAGTACCGAAACCTCCCCCCCCTTTCCCCTTTTCGGGCTTTACGGATGTGTGGGTGAATAGAAAGAGGAAGGTTATGTGGTGGATGGTAGGTGTGGGGAATAGTGTGCGTTTGGTGATTGATCGGCCTCGAGATAACGCGTGATATTCGCTTGCGGGATTAAGTGAATGTGGGAACACTTCATAATTTTGGGATATGGATCAACTGAAAAAATATATCTATATAAAATACCAGAAAGTTGAGATTACGGAAATAATGTAAACAGATGAATGAAATGGTTATCGTTAACGAGAAGTCTCATTGGGATTGAGTTTTGTCCATCAAATAGAATTAATGAGTTCTTTATCGTAAAAATATATGAATTATATCTTCCAGAATATAAAAAGAAATTGATTTAAATATACCGTTATGTCAGAATTAAAGTGGCGTAAGTGCTATGTATAAGCATAGCGCTTACACCACTTTTCTTCTAAGATGGCGATACTTTTAGTGTTCAGAAAAGACCGAGCTGGAATAATCTATGATTTTTTTCAGCGAGAAGGAGCTTGCAAAAAAGTTTGAAAAAAATTGATAAGATGCTCCAACCGATATATATTGTTACGTAATTTTTTCAAATTTTTTCGTAGACGCATTCACTCACGAAAAAAATTCCGGTTTATTTGGCTCTGCAGATCCATTTTGCCTTCATCTCCTCTATTTATTGTGTTTTTCTCAATTTCCGCCTTTTCGAAATAAATTCAATTTTAAATAGGTTTTTCCTCAACATTTCGAATGACCTATGAATTTTTATTAGTAATTCAATTAATTCATGTGACAATATTCGAAATGCTCTTGCAACTCAATAATCATAAAAATTGATGACTAAAAAAATTATAATGGTGACATTATCCTTATGACTCGTTGGAAAAATTTAATGAACCGTCACGTAATCACCTGGAGTCTAATATCATGATAACCTAATATCTTCCATTTCATCGATTCAATTATGATAAAAGTGCTATAAAATTACCCATCTGCTCTTTTGTTTCGACTGAAAAGTTCTTTTTATCGATTAATCATGAGCGAGAAGGGGAGAAATGAAAAAATACCAAGACTATCATAAATGTCGAATAGAAAACTTTTGCTTTCATCACCAACAGAGGATGTATTTCTCATTAGACTTGACATGAGTATACAGATATTAAATCCGGTGATCTTCCATGCATTTAACCATCTTTCATAATGCACACTCGACCCTTAATCTCCGGTACGGATAGAAACTCAACCAGCCCGGAGTTCTATGAATATAATAGTAACAGTTTTCGAGTTTCAGTTCAAAGCCTCTAAACACACTTTGGTATGGTTATTTCAGTAAGACAATTGCCTCGTTTAACCTTCATGATTCATATGTTTAAAATTATTTTCATTCCATTAATCAAGTGAATGCTGTAAATAGGTCATGTACTATTAATTTAATCGAATATCTCGTGATTTCGTGAGGACTAAAGTATTTGTATGATATCATTTTAGGAACAAAGTGACTTAAAGTAGAAATATCTTTTTTGGCCATTTTATATCCAAATTCGAATATGAATCATTTTATAAGTACAATAACATCATAAGTTAGATTCGTGTAATTATGGAGATTTCAAAATTCTATTAAAAGGAATTTTGTATCAAGAAATTTTGTCACAGGCTGTTTTTTAATGTATTTTCAACGTATGTTTTATTTTTTATTGTATTTATAGAGCCTGAAGAAGCTTCTAGTCAGAGGCGAAACGTCTCGATTTCAGGGAATAAATGTGAAGATTGACTTGTACTATTTATTCATCTGTCCAATATTCAAACAACTTCAAAATTCAATATTCATCATCATGGACGACAACAAAAATAGAAATTCTATAAAAATATTATTTTGATTTAAGATTTTTTTCTTATTAACTCGAATTTTGAGTCGCCAAAAAAGGTGCAAAGGTGGCCAAAATTGATACTTCTACCCTATAATTTTATTCCGCTTTAATCGATTTTTCTGATCATTCCTTGCAGTTATTTTGGCAAAAAAATGAGTAATAATAAACAGTAATAAGTGTCCCTCACTAAAATCAAAAAGACGTATCTCCAGGACTTGGGCCTGTTTATTTCAAGTGATTTCGGCACTTGATTCAGTTCAAAATACGTAATAAAAAATATTCCTAAACCAAAAACTGATGGAAACAAAAGGTCGTAAGTCCGAAACTGCGAATTCCACACGAAAAAAATTCTAGGAACAAAAAAGCATAAGTTCCAAATTAAAGCATCTTGATTAAAATAGTTGAAGTAGTTCAGATAATAACAAAAAGGCGTAAGTCCAAATATTTCCTCCAAAAGAATTCAAAATCCGGAGAGATAAAGGAAAGTAACGAGGTAGATACGCCCTTCTTTTATTTAATCATTGAAATCTAATTGAAGATCATGTTCTGTAATTTGTTTATCAGACAATTTGATATTCCACGTACGTTAATAGCCGGACATGAACCACCCTGGTACTGGATCCTTCAATTATTCAAGTACCCTGGCTCGTTAGAACGAGATTGCAAGGTTCCTAAACGTTTTAGGTTGTGTGCGGGACAAACCTGGTATTCACATCCTATATCTCTTGCACGCTTGCTTTAGCCCATGTGACCGAAACCCCGTTTCCAGGAACGCTTCAACCGGATTTACCGAATTCGGATATCCCTCTGAAATTCCAAATCGATTCACATAGACGATTTGCCCCCCTCTCCCCTTCAGCTACCAAAATACCATATTCCTATTTGCATGATAAAGATTACGGAAGTAATACTTGGTGGATAATAGAACTGCCTTTTGATTATTAGTAGATTATGACGCGTGCCTCGTGTGCATCTTGTGAATTGTGACTTTAACCTAATCAATATTTATGCATCATCATTTTTCAAAACCAAAAAGAAAATTTTGCTTTTTTCGAATCATAGACTGTCATTTATATTGATAAGGAGAAATGTAATATATTGTGCACGATCTTTCAATAGGAAAAATTTGTTCTTTTTTTATTTGCCTTTAGACAATCAAACTTCAAATGTGCTGCGAGAGAGTAGCTCTAATTGTTCTTCCCAACAGATATTTTATATTTGGAATAATCCACGCAATTCTTCAACCAATGAAATTTAGGCGTTACAAGATTTCGATGTACTCGCTGTTCAAAGAAATCTCGCAATTTGTTCTTTTAAAAAAGGGAAATCAACTTGAATTGAGCCTCATCTGCCGATGAGATTAAACTGAAGCAGCTTGAGCTCGAGATCAAATAATTCAGAAACTTTTTTGTGAGATGTTAAAATAAATGTCAACGGATAAGCCCAGCGGAAGTAGGATTTTTTTTTGTTCCTGCTATCGTTTCCCACGCTTTCGGATGCATTGTCTACCGGAAATGAAGAGGGACAGGAGCATTATGTATTCAGGAGTCTTGACGAGACAAGTCTGCAGCAACTATGAAACTTTTAGCGGAATAAAATGTGAACGCTTTTTGTTACCCATAAACAGCCTCAGGGCTACTCAAAATTACCAACTTGTGATGTTTTTGGTAATTAAAAATGATCGTAGATGGCTTGAGGCTGATCTAAAACCAGCTGACCGTACTTTCAAATGAGTTTAGGATTTACCCTCGAGCAGAGTGACCCTCGATTCGAAGAATCGGGGGGAATTGAATTTTTCATAATTATTCATCGAGGTGCAAATTTCCAAGCTGAGGAAATAATTAAGGTTGGGTCATAACCTGCCTTGGAGGAAACTATGTTCAAAAATTCAGAAATTGATTCTAGGGTGAGTCGTCCAGTTTTCAAACGGCTGAAAGTCGTCAGACACCAGTCATCAAACAAATGAAATTTGATCATCACTAATATATTCAATAGTTTCATAGCCTTTCATTGAGTTGATGAACATCATTTTATGTTTTGAACATTCAAAAAGTTATATTTCGCTGGATCACCAATTTTTTCGGGATAAATATGTTAGTTCCATAATTCGATTACTGGACGAGTTCTGCATCCTTCTTATTATTAGAATTATACGAAACAAGTCATTTGAATAATAACCCTTAGATCTATATTCTTTCTTTCCAGTTTTTATTTCACTAAGTAGAAAACTTGGAAAGCACGTTTCGCTTCTAGCATATATTAGTCGGGACGAACGATTATTCGTCCCGCACTCATTACACTGAACCTTGTGAGCATAATTCAAACATACACATAAACAGTATCGGTTTACCATAATATCCTCAGCATATCATAGATTAGTTCTCGTACATGCATATTCGTACAAGAATCCAACAAGACTGAAGCTAATAATTTAGGTTTGGGTGCAGAAGAGATCGGGCCGAAGTGGAAGACACAGTGGCGTAAGTGCTATGTATAAGCATATCAATTACGCTACTTTGTTTCTAAGACGAAGATATATTATAGGAGAGAAACTGGTGCAAAATAGACTAGCAGGATAAAGTGAACCGGTATTTTTTCCGAGTCACTCCAAAAAAAAATCGAAGATTTGTTCTAAAAAGCGACATGTACTTTTGAAAACAGATGTACAAAAATGTAGAAAATAAATAAAATTTACTGAAAAAGATTTCTCTCACTGAAGGACTAAAAAATTTTCATTTCATCCATGATAAGACCATTATAAGCTCACTGTGTTAGTAAAAGGGTAGTAAAGTTTGATGTACGTATTCTTGTGCAGTTACGGGGAATCTCGCATTAGAAATGAAAGCTCCGTCGGGAAACGAGAAGTTACGGGGCACATTTATGCCTCTCGTAAGTATATCCGCTTGTCTGGAGTATCATGACGAATGTATGTCTTTATGCTGCGATATAAAGTACAATTTTTCTATCTACAAAATTGTGAATTACTGTTAACGATCTTCCGTGGCGTGATCTGCCAAACCACAGATTATTAATTACCTGGGAATGAAAAATTGAAGGAAATTTCAATGAGAAGGTTGAAATATCCACAATCAAAGTTAACTTAATCTTTTTTTTTTCATCCCAACAGAAGCACATCCCTTACAATTTGCTCCCCCTTTGTATAAAATATTTTATTCCATTCGTCCAGTCCCTCCTAATCGACGTAACTGCTTCGCATAATATTTAATTTTTAATTCGGTATTCAAATGCAGTCTTCCCATTCTACTTTCGTTATCCAAAAAGCCGCACTGGCTAATGGGGATACAATTTATATCCTATCCACGAGCTTATTTTACATTTATGCTAAATATAGCAATTTTATATTTTATCATAATGTTATGAAATATCTTTCTTTTAATTTTATTCTAAAATCAAATATGCTTATAGTTTCTAAAAAATTATTCTCATTCAGCTTTTTCCATCTCAGTCTTCTTTTATTTTACCAATTCCTTCCCCAAAGGAATAGTCTATATTAGTAATTGAAGAAAAAGGAGACCGGGGAGAATGGACTCTCTCGGAATTTTTTTCCGGGTAAAGAAGGAAATTCGCAAGAAAGTTTGGAAAAATTAGGAGAAAAGCTCCAATATGTCTACATCATTGGCCTATTTTTTCAAATTGTTTCATAGAAGCTTTTCTTTTTCGAAAAAAAATTCTAGTTCATTTAACCCCCAATATATAGTTTTTTTTTATTTTTTTCGTTAAAAATTGTCATTCATTTCTTTTTTGTGAGTAATTTTTATATCATCGTTGTCAAGATTTTTTTATTTGGCTTGGTAAGTTATTGTGACTGGAGAAATTCCATTCAATTTATTGTAAAATCCTAATTAAATAAGAAAACAGTTCTCCTCTCATGACTTTTTGAATGGAAACGTTTATATAATGATCATTATTTTCGTTGAATCGCTTGTTTCGCACAATTTCCCCCTTACAATAGTAAATGCGAACTAAAACCTATACGCTTGGTTAAGACAGACAAATGCGTTCTGGTCAGTCGGGGGCGGCTGTACACCGGCCACTGGGACGTTGGAGATTTACAAGTTTAGTTAGCAGTGATCACACCCCCGGGAATGGCCCACAGTGATGCCACGTCCTCCTATTTCTCGTGTCTCCTATTTCCACTCAAACGCAAACTCCTCAACACTGAAACCTCGATGTTATTCTCTCTTGATACAATTCAAATTAATACAATCATAACTTATGAATATTTTGACGTACAAGTTTTCACGGAAAAAGAAGAAGAAAAAACGAAATTTATCATATTTCATGTGGAGAAATTTCTTTTAGACTCTAATGTAACGGAATGAATGACACCAACAAATCTCCGGTAGTCGGCTAACTGTTACAGATAACTCGACCGGGAGAAAGAGAGAAGGCCCCGGTTAGCGTTTACCAGTGTCATTTTTTTCCTGTAGCTTCGTTTATATGAATGACCATCCGCGGATAAGCCGCAGGACGTATATATATTATCCCACAAGGACTGTCCGAATTCCCCTGGAGGTATTCGTTTGAATTATTTTATATCCACCAATTTTTTATTATCACAATCTAACATCAAACAGTATTGGATAAATCTTGCGAGATTTATCACCTCATTCACTCTGAACTTTGGGTCATCGAATCCAAGAAAACCCACAAAGAATTATATGATTGAAGTAATTAGAAAAGTATACTTATGCACTGTTCAGCATACGAATGTTTTCGGCTTAGCTAACCATAGATATTTCAATACAAAGATTTAAGTTTTGGAAATGATGAAAAATTTCAGCGTGAATCGTTCCCTTCATTCATGTATTTGTCTATATACTAATGTGTATTTATAGGTATATATCGAGCTGGTTCATTTGGGTCATTCTTCGAATTTCAGCTTACCTATCGTTGAAAATGGCAGTTTATTTTATGAGATAGAAAAACAATGTGAATTCTTTCAAATTTTTGAATATATTTTTCCAGGCTACACGGGTCATTTAAAGTTGTATGAAAATTTTTGACCTACTGGCAGTTTTCGACTATAAAATTTGATGAGTAGTTAAATGCCACAAATGACCCTTCGTTGTCAGGTAGGAAATGTATACCCGGTCGGAGTGATGGGCATTCTAAGTCATAAAGAAGAAGCTTACCATTGCTGAATACCTGAACTACCTGCTCTGAGATATTCAACAAATTTTGGAAATATTTCCGTTGCAAATATTTTTGTGGTGAATGATGTAAAGGTGTTGAAATTCGAGGGGCCTCGCAAGAATGGCTCTTGTGTTGTCATTTTTAAATATTTTTTGATGAATTTCTTTTCTGAAGACTCAAATACATGCTCAACCACTCTCTCAAATATTATTTTATTGCCACTTTTTCTATAGAAAAAAAAAACAAAAAACGCCGTTTTTTAGACTTTTACAGTGGTGTTACCCCTTAATATACAAACATTTTTCATACGACTTGCTGAAGCTGACATTAAAAAAAAAATTATTGACATTTCTTTTCTATCAAATTCAGTAGAGAAAATCTCAAATTGTGATGGTGCTATCACGATGATTGTAATATCATTAGCTCCTAAATCACATTTCGGTGATCTTCGTTTCTCCACTTTCGTTTCCATGTCTTATCCACGGCATTTTTCATTTAAAAAAGATATATTTTATATGCAAAATATAAGGTTTTTGAATGCGATTCCAACAGTCCCAAAGAATTAAGTGTATTTTTTCTAAGAATTTGAGCATATTATAGCGATTTTGAGGAATAAGGAAATTAATTAATGTATATTGTCGAGATAGGTCATCAAAGTGTACTACACCCTGTCGAGTACTTTCCTGGAAATAACGTTAATGAATAGCTCTGAGAGAAGTCCAATGTCGTTCTCTCTCTCTTGCTTTTTTATGACGCTACCTGCTCTGCCTCTTCGGAATAGAGTACCTTTATACATTGTCAAACAGATATTAACAGTCAGTCGAAGATTGTCCTCCGGATAGTTGACATCGATTTCAGTCTGAGTTTTGAATAATCGTTGTGTGATTTTCCCAGTCATAGTGAAATGCCGGAAACGCGACAAGACACCTATATTCCGTTAATCGGCAACATAACAGCTGAAATTTGTGGGAATCAATTGCCTTCAAATAGGCAACTTTTGCAGTGCTATTTTTATTATACGAGACATGCAACACCCAAACTAACTGCTCGCGAAGCTGCCATGCGTGTTGTGCGAAAGTGTACTGTGTTCTGGAAATATGCGAACATTCCCATCATTAAAGAGTGCAACGCAATTAAAAAAGTGGAAAAATTGGTCCAGCAGTACAGAAAACTCACTAAGTACGGTCCTTCTCGAAAAGAGAATGTTAATGTTCAAATTATGAAAATTGACTTCGAACATATGCTGAACGAATTATTTGACATTGCGCACCAAAAGGAAGTGAACTCTATGAGGAATGAAGCAGGAAGAACTTTGTTGAATCTTTATCGAGAGCAAGGACAACAGGGATTCTTGGACAAGATCATTGATACAAAAACATGTGCTGTTCCAGATACACATCAGGATGAAGACTAGAGCACGAAGGATGGAGTTGAACAAGGTATGATAATTATTAAATTATCAAAACATTCTTCTTGGAGTGTTACTGTACGGATCAGCTCACTTGAAGAAGAACAATGGAGCTCCTTTCCTCATTTTTATTGTAAAATTTGTTCAAAATTATTTTCAAAGAAATGAATGGATCAAGCCGGAAGAGAAGTTTAAGCAAAGTTTTACTCCAATTCGAGGAATAATCTCTATTCTTCACTGTTTCTTCAGTTATTTCTACACAATAAAACACTTTACTTATCATTCTTTCATCTTACCCCCTTCAATTCGCATGTCAATGAAACACTTCACTGAATATTTCGGAAACTGAGTGAGATAGGGAGTTGAGATGGGCAATTTTGCCACTATCCCTTCTTATAAGAAGTCCCAAGAGCTGCAAAAAATGATTAGCATGAAATCGCCCTGCCTCACTTAATTTCTGAGATATTTCCGAAAAATGATGAACAACAAACGATACATATCTTGATTTACCTTTTCACTACTAAATTATTTCAATGAAATTAAATCAATAAAATTTTCAATTGTTGGCAATGATTTGAATGATTCAAGGAATATGAATGAAGCTATTCTACGATTGATGCTGTGCTCCCCAGAGTCGGACTACGTGATTCGCACTCCCTAAGCTGAAACAAGTGGGAAGGATACAATATTCGTAATAAAACTGAACTTCTCCCAGAATTCCTCGATATTTCGTATTAATTCCAATAATTGAAGCTGAAAATTCTGAGAATGATTGATTACTTCATGTTTATAGACAAGGTTTCTCAGACTGCGTTAAAACGGGTGAAATTTCTGGAGCATACAAATAGGAAATATCTCTTATCACTTCAATAGTAAAGAGGCAGAACAGGATAACTCCATTTTTTTATTTTCGAAGAATACTTTGGAAACTCAGTGGGACAGTACTATTTTAGCTGAGTGCTTTTTGCAGAGAATTGTAGCCAAATTAATTATTGGGGCTTCATTCGTCTCAGTATAACGATCGGTATAAATTTAAATCATTTCATCCGGCTCTATTATTTGACTTCACTAAATTGAATCAATTTCGATTTCATGATTGAAGTAGAGAATTAATTCAATAAAATTGAGTTCTTATGATATTGATTGAGTTTTGTAATTACTCAAATCGAATGATTCAATATCCTCATTTAATGATTCCGTTCGATTGTTTAATAATTCAGAATAATGACTTGCAGTATCTAAAGTCAATTGTTCATTGAGATATTAGTAGGTTGACGCGATCGACAGAGGGCGTTCAACCACCAAGTAATGCCATAAATGTCTCCGATTTCACTAGACATTGGGCCATTTGTCGGCTTCCAAAACCACGCTGCATAATGGGAAAATTTGCGTAAATGGTGGGATCATTAGCCCCTTCTCCTTGTCCTTATGTAGGAGTGTGTGGTGAGATACATTCGAGCTTGGTAGGACGAGCGCTGCATATATAGAGAAATTGGGTGGAGGGTAGTAGAGGCTATAACTCGCGGTAATACCAACCTAACCGTGTACCCATGATTATAACCCCGCCAATTAGTCAAGCCGGCTTAGGATGGCGCGCCTGCCGCCACCTCTCTTGTCCTCTCCTACGATAGAGTCCTTTACTTCTTCTCCCTTAAGATAATGAAAGTGCGATAATTTTCATCTCAACATGAACCGAAAAGAAAGAGTTTCCTATAAATAACAAGAATATATTATTTTCTTCATTAATAACAATAATTTTTCAATTAAATTACAGTTGTAATTTTTCTGAAATTCATTATCCTGGAGGTTTAGAAATAAACAGCACACGTGTTCCAAAAGACACAATTTACAGAGACAAAAGTTGCTTCAAGTTTCGCAATTATTTATCTAAAATTGCTACTAAGTCGCGTGGTGTGTGGGTTTATGCTGTAAAGTTGAAAAATTATCTTTCAACGTTCCCCAACAATTAATTACGTTTATTGCTCTTTCATAGTTATTTCATAAAGGAAAGCCTACTTTTGTGGGGCGTAATGAGAATACCAAATACACTTATTATTTTATTATATGAATACTTCTGTCTGGGAGAAAATATATTTTGAGACGAGTATATAAAATATATTTTTTTTTATAAGGAGATTATGTAACAATTGTATATCATATATATATTTCATTGATCGCACTTTATGATTTAAAAATATTTTAGATATGCACTTTCACTAATAAAAGTGAAGATATGTATATTTTATCTATAGTTATAATGTATTTGATCGAGAATATTCTATATTTTTATTGGAAAGTATTGCAAATAAAATGATAAAATGAATATATTTTGAGAAAAACATCTATGCAAATGATATAATTCCGTCATGTGAAGATTATGGAACAAATCTATAACAAATACATATATATTCCTTTAATCATCATTTCATTTCTGAAGATATTTTAGAAATGTGCTTCCCCTCATAAGAACAATCAATATATTTCATTTATAGTTATAATCTATTTCATCGAACCCCCTATGTTGAATGGACCTCTGGATCAAAGTCATTCAGGAATTTTTCTCTGGAGAAAAGACTGCGCGAAAGAATCTGAATAAATTGGAGAAGAGGTTCTATTATGTCTACATTATTGGTGATTTTTTCGATTGATTTCGTTGAGGCCTCACTTTTAAAAGAAATCCCAGATCATTTTGTCTCACTGGTCCATTTTAACCCGGCCCCCCTATATATAGGGTTTTACAAAAATTGAATTGCTTATCTATACTGAAGACAGGAAATATGAAAATTTGAAACTATATTTCATTATGTAATAGATATACAATAAAAATAAAATAAAAATATATTCAATTTCTATTTAGAAAAAAAAAGGGAAAAAATTTTTTTTTAAGTGAAGATCTTCACATGTAAATCTGAAAAAAAAACTGGCAAGACGTTTCAATACGTTTATATTGTATAGTCATTTTTCCAATTGTTTTCATGAAAGCCTTCATTCAGAAAAAAAATCCAGTCAATTTTGCTTCAGTCCTTCCAAATTAATTTATTGTAAATATACTATTTATATATTTTTTGGGCTTTTCCCAGAGATTAGAATGAAATTGTATCAATTTTTAAAAAATATTTAAAAAAATTTTGATTTCCCAATAAATTTACCGTAATTTTTAATTGTTAAAAAATTGAGAAATCAATGAAATGGAAGTTATGATTGATCCCGAGTTTTTCTGTAAAACGGATTATTTTACAAATGCCAGAGGGCCCCTGTCACACAGCATTCTCATCTCCAACTCTGTTTTTCACAGTGTGCTCTCCTACTCTATTGCATGGAGAACGTTTATTTAACCAATTCAAAACTTCACCCCCGGCAATGTGAAACGATACGTTGGCTCAGATGTTTAATTAATTCCACGTACCACTACAAAATGAAACTGAAAAATATATAATACAATCTGACATGAGCGGACACAACGTACGCGATGGCGTGGATTAAAAAAAAGCTTTTCGTTTATATTCAATTAATTTCAACTCATTGTATTATTTTTTTTTTCATCATTTTCTTTGCACACATTCCTCATATTTTTTTTAACCGCTGGCAATCCTTTTCTTTTTCATCACTTCCCCCATCTGTTTTGCTTTCACATGATTTTCCTTGCCTGAGAATTTTATTTAAAAAAAGATGAAAAAAAAAAAGAATATCCGCAGAAAATAAATAAATAGAAGTACCCGACGTGGTAAATGGTCCGGAAGCGTTGTGATTCTCGAGTTTCATCTCTTCTTCCGTTCTGTTTACTATTTCTTTCATTTTCTCTTTCACTTCTCATTGACTTCAAGTAGCAAATACGATTGTCAAATCGAATCAGAAAATCAATTTCGTGGTTATAACAAGAGTAAGAAAACATAATTTTCAAATTCACAAAGAGATTAATATTTTTTAAAAATTGAAAAAAAAATTGAATTTTGATAACAACGATGCCCTCAATCCACGAAATTCGCTAACAAAAAAAAAAGTTACGGAAAAAAAAAAATTGAGTTTTAATCGAAATCACGTGAATTAATTAAACCTTGATGAATAAATTTTTTTCCAACCAATTTACAATATACGAGAGCGAACTAGTGAAGAGATTGGGGTGAAGAGCATGTGGGGAGTGAAAGAGGGGGACGAGGGGGGGGGGGGGTGAGCTGAATTGTGGAAGGGTTGTTGTCGAATTAATTTGCAGGCAAAAGAGGAATGAGAAAGACTGGAAATTACAAATGGTCAAAGATAATTAATCCAGTTTCGATTTGTGAGCAACGATTGAACGACACACTAGTAAAGTACAAACACATTCTCTCATTCTCTCTCTCTCTCTCTCTTTTACCCCAGTGTTTAGATGAGCAGAGGTGTAATAGTAACAGCAGCCTGCATTGCTTTCATAGTTTATAGAATTATTGGCAATTTGAGGAATCAAATCGCAAATTTATTAATCTGATTCTACACTAAAGCCAATAGGTAAATTGCGACAAAGCAAAATTGATCTATGAACTGATTTATCGGGCTTGGACGAAACTAATAAAGCGGCGTGCGCCCCAGCTATTTCACTGAGTGAGAGGTGGGGCAAAATTGAAGCTATGTAAAACGATGTTGATGCTGGGAAATAGAAGCCATGGCCACATTAATGGCTGATTTGTATTTACTGGTCTACCAATTGATTTTACTGCTTTTACTTTTCTATCCTATCATGTGTCATTTTGAGAAAGACTAAAATTTATATGCTTGAATTTTAGAGACACCAGTGTATATATGGAAATTACAGGAGTTTCTATCTCCGTGTTTATCGTTTGGGCGATTAATTTCCGGCTGTGTTCGAGGAAAAAAGAAAAAAAAATTCCCCGACTCACCGTGAGAGCGGATCCCAGTCTTGGGTGGAAAAAAATAATAAAAAGAAAAATGCAAAAGAGATTCCCGAGGATGGAAGGAAAAAACGGAAACGAATTGGTCGAGGTAGGATGAGCTGGCTCCGGGAGATACGAATTAAAAATTCAGGACGCATGTGATTTAGTATTAAATGGAAAAAATTATTGTTGGATGGAAAGATCGATTGCTTATTTTATATAGAAAAATTTTTTATATCAAATTTTAATATAGAGAGTTTTTTTTGGTGGAAAAAATGTAATAAATTTTTTTTTTCACGCGTTTATCAATAACCATAGCGAAGCGAAACTCACAATTTGGTAGTGAAGAGGTGAAATAGGATAACTCCATTTTTTTGCCAATCATTTTTCAAGAATATTCCGGAAATTAAGCGAGGTAGCGCAATTTTAGTTTAAACCCTTTTTTGTGGCTCTTGAAGTTTTCTACAAAAAGGGATCAGGGAAAGATTTTCCTATCTCGTTCAGTTTCTGAGGCATTTAGAAGAAAGCATTGATGAAAAAAGTCAATTTATTTTACTTTCCTTTCTGATTTTTTTCAGTAGATGATTTTTTGGAAAAAATTCGAAAGATAAGCATGATGAAGGAATTTGTGCAGAAACCTCCTTTGCAGGTCTTTAAATTCTCTACAAAAAAAACTACATGCATTGGACTATCGGATAATGGAATTCTTAAAGGCAGATCTCTTATCCATTAAGAAATTTATTTAAAAAACTGAACTCTTAAAAATCTTCTGATGATACAAAAATAGCATTTTATTTCCGCATCATGATAAATTCAATTCTTGTTAATTTCAGTGTGAAATTTTATGTAAATAAAATATGCATCCTTTAAAAAAAATAAAAAATATGCATCCTGAGGGTAATTTAATGACAGAATCGAAACGTACATGCAAATTAAAGTGAATAAGAATCAATGCTTTGTTATAAGACAGCAACCAAAAAGGCTAAATTCTATTCAGTTATGGATCAATATCAAAGTCGAATGAATTTCAATTAACATTCTAAAAGAATTCTCCCTAACAATTAATAATCAGATTTGCTTCCATATTGATAATGATCAATTTACATTGTCATGGAAAATAAGAAAGTTATAAAATACAATACTAAAAAAACGATCAATTCCCAACGTTTCGCTTATAATTTAAGTTGAATTTTGTTAATTATAATTGGAATGTGAGACTGATTGTTGTTATTGTTGAAAGAGTGCGGTTAAAAAAAACAGTTTTATTCTAATATTTGAGATTTTTCAGAATTTTCGAAATTTTTATGAAATTTTTATGAAACTTTTATAAAACTTTTATAAAATTTTATTTGAAATTTTTTCTGATATTTTCTAAAATTAAACTCCGGCATTAGACTCAACTGTTTATTTATTACTTTGAACAAGTGAATAATTTGTAATTTTTTTGATTGACAGAGTCTGAAGAAGCCCGAATTATAAGCAAAACGTCTAAAATGAACAGTCTTTCAGTATTGTATTTTGTAGTTTCCCAATTTCCCATGACACTTTAAATTAATTATTATCCCTTACTTTTCGAGATATTCTTTAGAAAAACTGTTTGTCCAACAAAATCGGTTTACCCTCCCACACCTGAATTGATCTGACGCTCCAAAAATTTTAGCGTACCAAGACTGCAGCTTTTCCCCCAACGCTCTGAAAATCCTCAGAAGCAATTACTTTACGTCACATAATAATTATATACTATAAAAGGAGATGAGGTTTGAGTTACCATCAGAAATTTCATCAGATGTATATAGCATAGTGGAATATGCACGTTGATGGTAACCGAGAGGCTGAATTGCAGCATGAGTCCGTGCGTGAGCGTAAGAGAGGCAGAAAGGGAGCAAGTGCGAGAGAGAGAGATAGAGAGAGAGGGAGAAGCAGCTTCGTACACGAAGGGATACATTTGAATTTGAAGGGTGGAACGGGGTCGGTCGAGCAATTAGCGAGCCGTCAGTGGCACAGTGGCTAACAGTGGGAGTGCGATGGGTGTTATAGAAGGCCGGAGAAGCCAGAAGGCAAGCACGAGAGTTTAGCTGTTGGAGGCAGACTGTGTCCAGGCCAACGCTCAGCTGACCAAGAGGAGTTGAGGACGGAGGGGGGAAGGGGGGATTGGAGATTTGAAGCAACCCCTAATTACAATATCCATTCGATCCGGAAGTCGTGCAATGCCCACTCAGTTCATACCTCTCTAAAGCATTTCCGAGTACATTGATATCAAATGGAGGAAGAGGAAGAGGAGGAGGAGGGGGCTCTGTACATCAAGTGTACTTCTGACATTCTCCGCTTCTTGTTTATCGTCCGTTGATATCAACTGATCGATTCCATCTGATGGGAGTTCCGGGAATTAAATTTGTCGTGCGTTTGACCCATGGGGAGAAGGCATTTAAAAAGCTCGGGGAGGAGGATGACGAAAGAGGGTGACCAGTGAATGCAATTATAATTTTAATTTTGAAAGGTATTCAATAAAGGGTCCGTGGATACTCGGATACATGCATTCGTCCCCTCAGTTTTACTCAGTGCATCCGCCACACCACCACTTGAAGCCACTAGTATAACAGGACCTATGGCTCGACTAATTAGTAATTATGGCATGACAAGCTCGAGTTTTGGCAGCGGATGCAATAGAGAAGCTGAGTTATTAATGGAAAAATAGAAGTCTACGTATGAAATGTTTTTTTTTAAAATATAAATAAAACTGAGAAAAAAATAGTGGTAAAAACTATTAAAAATTGATACTATTGACTTTTAGCAAATATTTTTCTTGGAATAATTGGAAAAGTTGTTGAATTCACTGGATTTTGTTAACTCGAACAGATTAACTATTTGAATTGACTATATTCAGTAAAATCAACAGTTTTTTTTAATTATTGCGAGAAAATATTTGCTAAGGACCAATGGCATCAATACTTTATAGTTTTCACCACTTTTTTCTTCTCAGTGTATATATTTTTTAAAATATTTACATCACAATATACAAAAATTGAGTCATTAACGAAGAAATAAACACTCACGTGAGAATAAATATATTTCTAGAAATATGAATAAATAATTCGGAAATAATATAGTTTTATAATATATTCATGTTATATTATAACTATAATATAGTCGTCTTATGCTTTGAAATATCAAAAAATATAGATACACACGTTGTTTTACAGTCAAAGTGACACAAGTGCTGTGTACAAGCATAGTACTAACGCCCCTTTAACTTCAAAAGGACGATATATCTTTCTCCTACGTTATTCAAATGGGAATTAGAGAATTTCAATGGAATACTTGTTAATATTAAGAGCTCGAACTTTAACAGAATTTCTTTTTCATCCTTACCCATATTTTCACAGTGATTAAAAAAAAAAGTCAATTTTTTCGTCTCACTCTAATATAGATTATATCAAATTGAGTAGAAATCGAATAGAGATTTTTTTTCTTCCTAAAATATATTTATTTCCCCACAAAAAATTGAAACTTAAAAAATTCTAAAAACTTTCGAATTTTTTTTTTCATTATTAGAGATATTTCTTCTTCATCTGCTTGAATACACCCACAAGTGGATAGATAAAAATATTCAATGAATTCTCCTCGATCAATCACAACAGGAAATTTCAAAAGTAAATCCCCTTGGACTTTGCGGAAACGAACACTTACCCCCTTTCTACATGAGTGAGTTTGCGTGGAATACTGTTTAATAACCCAGCTCGGTGGTCAGAGGGTTTTTGAGCGAATGGAGTGAGAGGATATTACTGGCAGTAGAGAAGGGGTTGCATATGAGCGATCGCCACACACACGCGGTGTTGTAGTGCCGGCCGTGGCAGCGGCATTTACGTTAATTAAATTTTCCCATACCATAGTCCCCTCCAAAAGCGCGCACACCTTCCCAAAACTCATCCCCCCCAATCCACCCACTTTTACCTCCTCTTTGGTCTCTCTCCACTTGCGTCAATTCACCCCCATTGCGCCACGTGGTCCAGCATCAATCATTGCACGCTCAGGGCTCACTCGTTGGAATCACTGGGGACTGTTTAAAATTGCCGGTCAATCCTCTCTTCTTTCCCCGATACCCCCTTTGGCTTGGTCTTTAAAAAAATAAAAAAATTTCCACCCCCTGGACAATTTGAAACGACTGGATTTTTGTCAACTGCGGTAGTCGATACCAATTAGAGAATGAAAGGACTTTTTCCATGATTTTTTTGTGTTTTTTTCTCTTTTTGTTTTTTTTGCTTGCCATATCGACATTTGATGTGCGACAGTCGAAGAAGTTAATTACAAGGCAAATCCATTGAAAAATCAAATTTTATAAGTCTCCCTTTCTACTTAATCAAATTTCATAATTGCATTAGTTTCTGATGCGATTTTATCAAGCGATAGGAGGACATGAAACGATAAAACTGATTTGGATGTCTTTCTCTTTTTTTTGCATTTTTTTTTGGGAGAATCCAATTGAGTGAAAATTTTGTTGTTGATATATAATTGAATCGGCGCTGTGTCCGCTCGACGCGGCCGCAAATTGACCGAAACGGGTGCCTCTGTCTCTCACACAGTTGGAATGAACCAATAAAAGAAGGAAAAAAAATTGGGGAGGCAAACGTACACAGAATGAGAGCACAACGTGTGTGAGAGGGCCACTGTGGATAGTGAGAAAGGGTGAATGGAAAAAAAAAGATGAGGAAAAAACGATGGCCAGCTTAATCATTCACGCTTGTTGTGGCTGTCGTGTTGGAGTATCGATATTCAGAATTGTGAGTCTTGGTAAAACCTTCATCGTTATGTGATATATAAAAAAAATAGATTGATTCAAGAAGAAGAAGTGTAGGTATACTAGCCCGATTCTAAATCACACGATGTGGGAATGAAAAGGGCGTAAGTCCATCACTTAGAGAATGAAAACGGCTTAACTCCAGATGACATCATCACACGCTGGAAAGGGAAATTCCGATAAATGACGTTATATTGTGGAATGCTAAGGAATTGAGTGAATCACGTCATCATGAGATGACTGACCCGGGGAATTCTGAGAAAAGATATTATATTGAATTCTCAGAATTCCAGGGATCTCATAGGAGAGACCGGGCTAAAATGGGCCTCTGGCTCAAAATGATTATAAATTTTTTTCGGAGGGAAGGAGTGCGTGAAAAAAATATGGAAAAATTTGAGAAGATGCTTGAACATGTCTATATTGTTGGTGAATTTTTGCATTTTTTGTAGAAGCCTTCACTCAAAAAAAAAAAAATCCCGGATCGTTTTTTCATACGGCTCCATTTCACCCCGATCTTGTGTATACCTTGTAGTTAAACATTCACAGTGGAATTCCGATTATATTTCTTCACTCTGTAATGTTTGATTACCTGTAGCTTGATGAAATGTTTTTTACTCGTCCGAAAACATTATCAAGAGTCTATTCCGATTAGAAATTTCGTCTGGCACGCCTGCTGCCATACTTGGTACGGATCCAAAATGAATACGGTTATCCTGATCAGGCACGCCGTGGTTGTGTCAGATCAAATCCGGATCTGGAATGAGTATGGCTATCCTGATCAGGCATGCCATAATTACGCCTGATCAAATCCGGATCTGGAGTGAATATGGCTATCTCGATCAGGCATGAGATAGGCGCGCCTGATCAAATCCAGATCCGGTATAGCATGGACACGTCTGACCAAAGATGGCCTTCATCAGTAGTACATCAGGATAACTTGATTAATGGATTTCAGAGAGAACCCTATCTCCGATAGGACTTGCTTGGTCCGGCCCTGACATTTCCCGGATCTGGGGAAACTGATCGAGAATTGAGAAAAAATCTGAGTCTAATCAATTTATCCTGATCCGGAAATGATTAGAACCATATGGGGATCCCCGGATGTTTATTAATCTTTACTGACTTTATCATAAACACCTCATGAATTATTCTGAATTTCCCACAGATTTATTATCTAATTCTGAAAATGATTAATATCCCTATGAAAAAAGTTTATATAAACGATCAGACCGACTGATGCTATATCTGAGCTGTAGCATAGTGATTAGTGGGTCAACTTAGGGTGCAGAAGGTTCCGGGATCGAGTCCACCCAGGTGCAAATTAATTTCCTAATTTAAAATCTCATTTCAGTAAACAATATCATCTCACGTGCAAATACTACCATAAATTACTTGAAAGTGAATAGATAATATATTTTTTGTTAATAAGTTGATTAATTAATGATTGTAGTCTTTTGGATCATGTATGGAATTTTTCATCCAGCACTGATGTGGAATGCCTCATTCAGTCCTGAGTGGGCGATCCAAGTCAGGCTCTGACTTGACAAGTGCGTTACAGCCCAGACTTGGACCGGATAAGGCATCCAAGTGAGGGCCTAACGTCCGGGGTCAGACCAGCCTAATAGGGTCCAGATGAGACGCGGATGAAAATTTCTAGTCGGGATTTTGACTATATTCTTTTTTTTTTTCGACAAAAAATTTTGAGAAAGAGGAATAGATTAATCGTTGGAATAAAAATATCAAGAAAATTCTTTTGAAAATTTTTATTTCAAATTCTTTAACCAGCTCAATTTATTGGGCGATTGACATTGATCAATTTCATACCAATTGCGAAATGGTTCAATAGATTTTGTCGGCATACTCTCATCATTTAAATTCTTACAGAGTTCACAAAGTGTGTATTCAGTGCTATTTTCTATTTTGTAAAAATTCTTCCACCAAAAGTACGAAGCATACTCTTCCGGATTTTTTGATAGCTTAATTAGATAATTTGCCAAGTCAGCTACTGTATTGAAGTCCAGTGCGTTTATGTAGGAATGTGGAGGTGCAAATAGAGAGTAATTTGAGCCACCATAAACTACTGGTATCAAATAATTTCGAAGTGGGAGGAAAAATTTTTCTGTTACATAATCATTACACAGAGAATTCTCAAAAGATAGATAGAAGAAGTAATTTCTTTCTGCCATGCTGAAGCATTCTTCCTCATTGTGGCCTGCAGGAGAGCATGATTTGGTACCACATGTACCATAAATATCAACCTAACATGATGAATTCCCAATTAAAACGATGTGAATTATCAATGCAACGAATTCAGTAGTGAAGTAGTCATTCTCAATGGAATATCTCGGAAACTAATGCAGAAATACGTCTTTTACACTCTGATCCTTTTTTATAGAGAATTTAAGAGCTAAAAAAGGATCAGAACAAAATCCCTGTCTCTCTCGTTTAGTTTCCCGGAAATTCGTAAAAAATAATTGACAGGAATTGACTCATTGAATAAGTCAAAAAAAGTTACTTGTAGCTTTATTTGCGAATATTTTTAAATCTACTCCTGTAGCTAGTGAGAGACAATTCTTAATCGATTTTTTCAAGATCGGATTTTTTTCTTTGGAAACCGATTTTTTTTGGCCGATTTTCAAAATGAACAATAATCGATTCGCCGATGTTTTTTGGGAGGAATCGATTTTTTTTCCCAAGTACAAGAGAGAACTTTAAAAACAAAGGAAAAAAAAATATTCACAGAATTACAGTCGTTTCAAGCATTAATAAAAATAATTATGGAAGGAAATTTGACATGATCCACTTTTCAATGAACTATGTATATTCACTCATAGATTCATTTGTTCAACAAATGAATGATGAATCGAAGATTCTTCCCACATCCCATATTTTATCAGACAGACTTCAAGGAGTTTGGAGGGTAAACATGACCATGAAGGGAAAAGTTTAATTTCTTTTAACAGGGATGAAAAAAATTGTTTCGAATCACCTCAATTTTTGCGAATTTTTCATTCAATCGGTTTTAAAGCAATTAACGATCAAAGTTGCGTCTTATACATGGGCTCTTATGCACCAAACCTGTCTTAGCACGAGATTTCGTTATCAGCTCAGGTGGTAACAAAGTCTTGTGCTAAGACAGATTTGGTGCATAAGAGCCCGTGTATAAGACGCAAGTTTGATAATTAATTCCTTTAAAACGGTCGGATGAAAAATTCAAAAAAATTTAGGTGATTCAAAACTATTTTCTTCATCCCTGTTTGAAAAAATCAAACTCTTCCCGTCATTTTGTGTTTACCCTCCAAACTCCTTAAGTTACACGAAAATTTTGAGAAAATGTTCTTGAAGAACCAATCTTAACGTCTTTTTTCCTCTTTCCATTTTCACGATTTCTTCCATTTTTTTAATAAGTATCGATTTTCTGTAAGGTCGGTTTGTTAGGAATCGATTAGTTTTTGGGAATCGCCCATCACTACCTGCAGTTCTCTAAATTTATTATAAAAAAGGATCGGAACTCAAAATACTTATCTCCATTAGTTTTCGAGATATTATCAAAAAACTAACACCACTGAATTATTTCTTCATTTGAAAATCAAAAACAGCAATGTTACTCACATCAAAATATTTTTGTAGTTGCCTTGCTAACAATTCTCGACGAGAATTTGTCTGGCAATGGGAAACAAACCAAGCTGCCATTTTAGTTTTGCCTTCAATCATCTTCTTCTCCTCAGCAGTTGGAGTATACATATTATTGAATTCCCTCCATTGATTATTTTTCCTTGAATCCTGGAGTGGCACAGCAACTTCACCAGTTTCAAGATCTCTGATTACTCGATAAGGACGAACTACGTCAGAATCCAGTCGGAAGGACATTGTCCAATTGTAGAAATTCGGTTCGAGCATGAAATGGTAATTGTCGAGTGGCCTAAAATTGTTTTTTCGATCAATCAGTCAAAGAGATTTTCAGCAATTCGAGTAAAAATCTTAGAAAATAATGGAGTGAAATAGAGATATTCTACTTCTGTCTTAGGAATCCTTGAAAAAATTCTGAACAGAATCATACCTCGAGGCAGTCGACTCGTACGAAAAAAATACATAACGTTGATGAGGAGATCGTGCATTTGGTAAATCATTATGTGAAAAATCAATTCCGTTGAACAAAATAGCATCAAATAATTCCACTGAATCTAAATAGTTGCGATTAGCAGTTGCGTAGCACTGGGAAACTGGACATCCACCAAAGACATTACCATGTCCAAGTAAGAAATTAGGATCACCATACACTGATTGCCAGTATAAAATTTTTTTTTTCTTGGATTTCTTCAGTGCAGGAAAGTACGGAAGGATTTTTGTGTCGGATTGTGCTATTTGTTGAGCGATTTGCATCTATTGAGGAAAGAAAAACTCATTAACAATATTTCACAAATTTTACGCTCTATTTTACCTCTTCGGATCTTCGCCAATCATAATGAGGACTTTCTCTTCTGATTAATAAAACTATTCCAAATGCAAAGAGACACAGTAAAATTATGAAATAACGCGTGTAGAGAAACATTTTTGAAAATTGCAATCTGTAGTGAAGGTAATATCATCACTGACGTTAATGTTCCGTGGGGAATAAAAAAAAAAATTTTTTAAAGCTGCTATTATCTATCCTTCCCACATATATATCAGTAAGATTAAATTTCACTTTGCAGCACGATTGATAAGCCTGTGCTCTTATAATAACTCCGGTCATTAAAAACATTTGTGTCATTACTGTTTTCGATTGAGAAATCGAAACCGATAAATCCCAGAATCGTTGGAGCTATTAATCACTGATTTGGAAACAGTACTATTGCTCTTTTAGCCCAGATACAAAAATTCCAAGTCTTCTTTGAAAAAAAATCAAACTTACAGGTATTTTTTTACTCTATTTTTTTTACGACCGATAGCAAAGTTGTGTATTAATCTTCCAACTTCATTATCATTATGTTATGACGGAAATAAGTTTTTATAGTCATACTCCTCTTCTTATCTTTATTGGTATTCAATAAAACAGAAAAAAGAAGCGATACAGAATAATTCCATTTTTTAACACTTCATTTTTAGGAATTTTTCGAAAACTAATGGAGATTCGCCCTTCTTGCCGGGATCCTTCATGCAGCACCTGAAATTCTCTACAAAAAAAGTTCACAGTAACGATAGCACATCTCGCTTAAGGTCAGAGATATTCCCGGAAAATTGCGAGCGAAAGAATAGAATCATTCTATTTAATCTGTTTGCTACCGAGTTTCAAATTCCTTTTTAGTTACTAGTTCGAATTTTACTTGATAGTCATGAATTTTTTTTTAAATATTCTTATCATTATTATCCAAGTCTGATGCGGATTTTTCGAGACTAGTAGCCATGAATCTGAATGAATCGATGAATCGTAGACATACATTTGTGTTTTCTACGTATTTACGAAAAGTTATATATTTTTCTTTATTAACAAGTAAAATATTCATTGCTCCGTCAAATTCTGTAGCAAGAGCTTTGATGAAGAAATGCGAATCGTATCCAGAGCGATTATGAAATACTACTGGGATTTGATAAGTATTTTTGAAATTTATATAACATCCAGCGTGAGCAGCACCTTGATCCTTACTAGTAAAATGACAGTGATCACGAAGTTTTTGATCGAAGACATTGAATGATTTACCACAAATGTGACACTTTCTAGCTAACTGGAAATGCATCTGTTGTTCATCTGTGAGCGATTCCATGGGAATGATTGTATTTAAATATGAATTTATCGTACGCGCATGTTCTTGAAGTTCATTAATGAACCATCTCATACATTCAGGTCCTCGTTTCATTTTAAATTGAGATAATGAGTCATCAAATGCACAGTGCAAATAATATGCTATACGGAATATGTATTTCTGTTTCACCATCATTATCATCATTTTAACGGATTTGAGAATTGATTCAAGATCAGCATATATAACAAAAGGTACTGATTCTTTAAACTTATAGTTTTTTGAATTTTAGAATACTATTTTCTTCAGTAGGTAAAATAATTCTACGGTCATTCAGCTTTCTACAGTCCTCTTTATGTCTTTCAATGAGTCCTGATATCTGAAATGATTCCAACATCTGTCGCAAATTAATGCTTGATGCTGCCCATTGGAAATTTGTTTACTCATCAACCTGGATGGATTCTTGGTATATGTAAAATGATACATTGGTTCATTTTCAGAGTTTTCCAAACTGCTCTCAACTATGAGCAAGTGTATTGTTTTCTGATCAGTAACATGTTCGCTTCAATAAATTGGGATCACTTCCTCACAATTCTTTCCTATTGTTTCCAAAGCATAAACATTGATTGACAAATCATTTAAGCTTTCGAATTTCGGAATATTTGTCAAACTCATAGGGAATTCAAAGTTCTCATATTTCAATACATTACGAAAATGTGGATAAGAACTCTTCACACTGCTATTGATTTTCGCGGGATGGAGAGCAGCAGTAACACTCCAGAGAAAACAAAATTCATCGTTGTTCTTTATATTGACGACAGCTTTTTTTTTCTGTATACTTTTAGGCAGTTCGGCAAATGTAGATGTTCTACCTTGTAAAGGTATATATCTATTGATGTTCACCATAAGTTTGGTGATTTCAATCATTGTCCATCCAGAGTCTTGCTCTTCGAAGTCTTCTACTTTAGTCAATAACTTACCAATTATGTTTTCATTAAACCATTCTTTAATGTCTGTAGTAGCTAAGATTGCATTCGCTGTAGTAAAGTGTTTCCTTTCTTCTTGATCTTCACCATCGCGTATGATTTTAAACTTATTTGCTAATATAACATTCACTTTAATGTTTCCTTCTGTGCGTAATATATTTTTGAAAGGAGTGAAGCAAGTACTCTTAGCATCTGTCAAGAACGATCGCAAATCAGTATGGAGTAAATTTATTATCACACCAGTTCGAAGACGATTCTGAAAGGCGCATTCAACTTCACGCCATTGGACTCTATTATTGTTAATAATTCTATTATTCTTAACACGTCTCCTTCTTTCAGATCCAAGATGTCCACCCACTCGGTTAACTGTCTTCAGTTTTTCATCAATCCTTTCAAGATTTGATATTGTCACTTGGAGTCTTACTCGCTCACCTACAGATGATGATTTACGGTTTGTCTGAGTGAATTGTTCAATTGACGCACAATCTTATGACCATGATCCACCCACACATTAACTGTTTCTGGAGATTCTCTTCGACATAATTTATATGCCGCTTCCATAATGCTCAACAGCCCCAAACAAGTTTTCGATTCCATTTTTATAAATTTGCAACTGTTCGTTTTTCTGAAATTATATATAGTTGGAAACCAATCTTCCAACTTTTCACTCAACACTAAAGAATTGATACAGATTCACAATTTTGTAGAATCACTTCAATTATATCACGATACTTCTAACGAGATGCTTACTGTTCAGGTGGATTAAAACTGAAGCATAGCATTCACGAGTAGCTTATATATCATCAAATTGTCTTTCGTTTGAGTGCACGTGCCGATGACTCAGAAGTTTCATGACAAAAAAAAGGATATCACTATGAATGAAATGCCTCCGTGAGAAAGAGGAACTTTGCGGATGAAACGAGATTCATCGAATAAGATAAAAGTTAATTCATTAAAGAATTGCCTCTAGAGAGTCTCCAGCATTCTGAAAAATAAATATGACGCCATTTCTCCGAATTTTCTTTTCCGATTGTCTATTGTTTGAAGGCACGTGCACATGATATTGCTATGACTCAAAAGTTTCATGATAAAAAGAATGATGACGCTATGAGTGAAATGTTCCATGAGAAAGAAGGATGTTTGCGAATGAAATGAGATTCATGGAGTAAGACAAATTAATTCATGAGAGAATCATTCCTTTCTAGAGCTTCCCAAGAATTCTGAGTTATAAATAAATATGACGTGATTTCTCAGAATTTTCCTCCCTGAACCTCCTTGAAATTCTGAGAATTCAATATGATATCATTTTTTTAGAATTCCACAGGGTCATTCATCTCATGATATAACGTTATTTCTTGGAATTTCCCCTTTCCGGGAATTCTGAGAATTCAATATGGCGTCATTTCTTAGAATTTTTCTTTTCAGCATGTGATGACGTCATCTGGATTTACGCCCCTTTCATTCCCTGAGTGATGGACTTACGCCCTTTTCATTCCCACATCGTTGTATCTAGAATCGGCTTGGATATACAACTAAGAAATGATTATTCGAAAAGAGTTCTCCATATTGAATTATGAAATACATAGTCCGTGAAGGAATGAATATATTTTCAGAATAATAAATTAAAAATCAATTAATAATATATTTTATAGTAGGGGCAAAATGGATTTGCGTGGCAAAATGGATTAGATTTCTTTGTGAAAATTTCAATTTCAAAAAATTGAAAAAATCCACCAACAAAGGAGACATGTTGGGGTATCCTCTCAAATTTTTTCCAAAATCTTTCATGAACTCCGTCATTCCGAAAAAAAATTCTGGATTATCTTGCAGTGAAGGTCCGTATTGCCCTAGTCTCTCTTATGTTAATTAGATATTCTAAAACATATAAAATGGATAAATTTGGTATCTTGGTGCTATATATTCTGCTTTTACACCCTCCCATAGCCAAATATTGAAAAAAATATATGTATTTTTATTGCATATTCTCATTATATAAAAAACGTATTTACTGTGGTGGCTTCAGTAACTGACAATTTTTAGCAAATTTCTCAGTTCTATTTACATTTATAATATATTGTTTAGTATTCAAATGCTGAGCTCGTTGAGCGCAACAAATATGCATTAATATAATTAAATTACATTCAATAAGCAAATAGTAGTTGCCTTCGATTTATGGTGTCAAAAACCGGAGCCACCACGGTAAAAGTATTTTTTGATTTTTCTTTGTATTTTAATATTCGTGGCCTTTTATGAATCATGAATACTGCATTGTTCTATTTTATTTCTCACTTTGTATTAAATGTGAAGAATTTTTTTCAATGCTCATCTCATGCCATTTATGAGCGTATCTTTCCGTTAAATTGACAATTTCCATTACCTCTTCATGGTCTCACCATGACGCAATTATTCTTCCAACTCTCAACAACATTTATTCCCCTTGTTTACCCTCATTTTTTTCGTAAAACTCTACTTTTCCTCAATCCTCGTAATCGACTTCACCAAAGAACAATTCTATAATCTCTTAAACCTAATTAGGATTCCTCGTGGAATTTACTGAAGAACTCGAGTTAACTCAAGCAACGAAACAGAAACAATATTCTCTACTTTTTCCCGTCTGTTGGTAACTTTGTTAGAGTCTGTCTTCGCCTGAAGGGAAACGGTTGGAGTCGACTATCTCCAGTGTATCTCGACTTCTGGCCAATGTAATCGCTTGTAAAAATGTGATAAAAGATCAAAGTCTGGGGGGGAAAAAATTGAACGAATATTGTTCATAAAATACAATTATCATCCCTAAAATTTCAATTTTTTTACTTTTCTTGACTTATACTAATTTTACACATTGAATATCTCATTCCTGCACTGAGAAAAAAAGTGATAAAAACTATTAAATATTGATGCCATTTGTCCTTAACAAATATTTTTTTGAAATAATTAAAAAAGCTGTTGAATTTACTGAATTTAGTCAATTAAATTCAATAAATTCAACAACTTTTTCAATTGTTTCAAAAAAATATTTGCTAAGGACCAATATTATGACCATAAAACCAGCAGAATATGTGACAATTTTTGGGATTTCTTGAACAGATGAATTATTCTTTAAAAAATATTCCAAAAATTTGCATTTGTAGGTTTTTGAATTCACTATACATGAGTATTTTCCATTTTTTTGGGATAATTTATTTGTTAAAAGAAAAAAAAAATCGAAAAATTGTCAAATGTCTCCTATTTTCAGTGCCATTTAATATTTCATAGTTTTTTTTTATGAATTTTTTTTATTTTAAGCTTCCAAACCCTTTTTGGGCTTATTCAGCATATTTCATAGTTTTTACCACTTTTTTTCTCAGTGTGGAAGAGTTAAAAATAAGAAGAAAAAATACCTGTGTAATACGGATAATATTGAATCTCTTGTGTGAGAATGTCAGAGGGATATTTCTTTATTTATCCATCAAAGGTAACCAGGGAGCTTTTGTGTGTGTGTTCCATGCTTATATTAAATCATACAGGATAGCATGTCAATAAGACACTTGTCCCTCCAGGCGTCCTCCTTGTCCCTTGGCTCTTGGTATTTTTTATATTGAATATGCAAAATAAAAGAATATCTCCAAATATGCATTGATGCAGAAAACAACTGGACTCGTCTCGTCATTCTCTAAAGAACGTCATGAGGAATATGAAAGCAAAACTTTCGATTATTTAATCAATTTTTTCATCTATGAAGAAAGTAATTGAAGAAAATATATAGGAATTATAGTTTCACATTAAACAAAATATACCCAAATTGGTCAAATTTATCATGTATCCATGGATTATATCGTTATCTTAGAAATAAAGGGGCGTAAGTGTTATGTATAAGTATATATATATATATATATATATATATATATTAAATCAAATAGGAATTAAATGTAGGGGAGATCGAGGCAAATGGACCCCTGTGGTAAAATAATTCGGGAATTTTTTTTGAAGTGGACAAGTTGGCGTAAAAATTGAGAAGATGCTTCAACACACCTACATTTTAGGGTAATTCTTTCAATTTTTGTCGTAGAGGTCTCCAGTTGAAAAGAATCCCGTATAATTTTATCCTATGGGTTCATCTCCTCCCGATTTCCCTTGTTTTCATTGTTGATTTATTATGGAAAGAAAATTAGAGGAAATATTTCAAGTAAATCAATTCTCGAATACTATCAGCATTTGATTGTAAAAGTAAAAAAATTTGTTCTATATTTCTCAATGACTTATAATTTATTAAATAAAATAAATTTTATTCCAATACTCCCCTATGAAAATATGAAATGAAATTTTCAAAATAATATAATATCACGATCAAAATCTATTTCGCTAATATAAGTAAAAATGCATTTCTAAAATACTTTCAAGATGTAAATAATTTATATCATTTTCCATGTATAAATATAATTGTTCTATAATCTTCTCATAAGAAATATACGATGTTATATTCAATAAATTTTTTTCTAATATTTACTTTCGAACGAATAAAGCCAGATCATAAAAAATCTGACTTTCAATTACATATGTTTCCATTAAAAATGCTATTGAGAATTGTAGGCGTACATAACTTAGAGGCCTGATAATAATCTACCGTAATTGTGTGAAAAATCGGCAAGACAAATGTGTTTACCAAAAATTCAATCCAGAAAACACATATTTACGCGCAATTATGAATGATGGAAAGAAATAATAATCTGAAATATCAACGATAGTAATCTTCATTTTCATCACGAAGTACATAGCGATAGTTCTTCAGTCTTATCGGTAGTGCCACGTAAGGGGATAGCCCAAAGGAAACACATTGATAATGTCCTCCAGGGATATAGAATTCCACGTCTTACCCTTACAGCGTCCATTTCCCCTTCTCTTTTGAAGCTTATCTCATTTATTACCCAGTCTTTCTTCTCATAGCGGTAAACCGTCTCTCGTTCATCGGTTATTTTACAACCTTCTTCTCCTTCCAACACTGATACCGTAAGGGCGAGCAACGTCTTTGTTTTCACCACAAAACACTTTTTTTCTCTTCCTTCTCAGCTGCTCCTTTTTTTTTCTTCTGTTTATTCTTTTTGCACTTCAAAAGCCCATACTTAAAGACGTAGATAAAGAAAGAGTCGATTCTTTGGGTACGTACCATTAATATATTTTTCCCCCCAGCCACAAGATAGAAATAAAGATGAGGTGTGGCTTGGATAGGAGGGAGACATGTAATTGAATTCATATGAATGTTATTCGGTTGAGAATATAGGTGAGAAAGTGTAGACGATAAAATTCCATGGAAAAAAAGTGGAATAAATTAGAGGATTTTTCGAAATGATATTTTTGTTATAGAATTGCATGGTAAGCATGCAATAATTGCCCTTGTATGAATATATTTTTTAAAAAGAGGCAAAATATGTTTTTTGTAAGGAGATTATATCAATTGTATACTAAATATGTTTTCAGTTATAAAAGTGGAGAATATATTTCATTTATAATTCTAATGTATTTTATCCAATTTATTTCATATTTTGAATATAAAATATTGAAAAATATGGGTGTAAGAATATTAAAACAGGGTTAACCTCTTCCCTCCCTAGGTGTGTAATATACTATTTTCACGTGTATCGTACGACCATTCAATTATAGTTAGAAAAAGGCATTTCCCTCACTTGTGTCATATTCCAGCATTTTAAAAATACTGACATTCTTTACATAATAAATTTATAAGCAAAATATATTGAATTCATATTTGACTTTAAATATAGTGGAGAGTGAGACAAGATCAACTACTGCAACAGCATGATCGAGAAATTTTTTATGGACGAAAAGACTCTATGAAAAAATCTGAAAATCTCTCAAAAAATGCTTCAATGTGTAAACATTGTTGGTGAATTTTTCCAAATTTTTCCGGAGACTTCATTACTCTCAAAAGAAATCCCAGATCATTTTGGAACACAGATCCATTTTGCCCCAGTCTTTCTTATATTGAAAAATAAATAATTCTAATATTATTATGAAATATCTTCATTTTCAATTAATATTCCTAGAACTACATTTATTTCTAAACGAGAGTTGGGCTTCTCAGCTACATCTGTTCTGTCCAGAGGGGTCGAGATAAGGCGTAGACATAAACGTCCACAAGATAAGGGCAGTTTGCACCACCGTTGTGGACAGTTTGCCTTAAATGAGGTAAAGCAATATAACATAGAAGGGTTAAGTAAATTTCCAAAGCCCTCGAGCAAAAGAAACTTTTCTTGCCCCTTGCATCAATTTTCAATTGACATCGAATATATAATCCAACGAAATGTAAACATAATAAAAATGGTTTTTCCACCGACAAAATAACGTCATGTTTTCCCTTTTGTGTTTCGTATGAATAATAGGTGAAAAAAAAAATCATAGAATAATTCCAATAGTTTGATAAATTTTTTTTCTTTAGAACGCCGTGATGCATCACCGGACAATCTGTAGTCACAGAAATTCCAGGTAACACATACATTCTATTCACTCGTACAACCAAGCTATTGAGTGGCTACCCTCAAGATAAGGGGTGGCTTTGCCTCCTCCTCCCCCGTTCCTCATACGTTTCCGCTATCTGACGCTAAACGGCCACACCAACTTGCCTCTGTGTTACTGTAGTACAGTTTAACCACGTTAAAAGGGGAACGAAAAGGTGTGAGTATAGAAGAGAGAGCGTGCATTCACTCCTACATAATATGCCGGCACATTACTGTCGAAACCCGACTAGATAGCGAGGGAAAATTTAGAACGGCGAGACAGAATTTTTCGTTAGAAGTCTGATGGTAACAAAAAGGACTCGAGAATAAAAAAGGGGGGAGAGAGGGGGGGGGAGTTGAAATTTTCAGTTGCCTGCATCTCAGGCTGCTGCTCTGCTAATTATAATAGGATTTGGAATTATCTCGGATAATGAAGTTTATATTTTAGAATCTGTCATATAAATTAATATCTAGTGAATAAGTTTTAGCTACTTAGAGTTACTTATACCCAACAGTTTATGGCATATACGTAATTCGGTTCGCCATGTGAGAGCCTCAAGGGATGTAGGTGCTTGCGGTAAATCTAATAATGTTGTAATGCTGTTACTAACGTCCCTCAAAGTTACCTACGTAAGTTAATCCTCCCTACAAACCTCCCTCATTCTTGCCTTCTGCATAGACTGGATATATATATGTGTGTATATATATATATATATATATATATATGTTAACGTTACAGGCACGTTTGTCATGCCGAGAATTTCTAACGCGTGCACTGACTTGTGTCACTCGTTTTGAAATTCGCCTCTAGGCACTCATGAAATTTAGTGAATTCAAAATAAAAGCAATGAAAACAAACAAAATTCTCAAAACTGGAAAAATGTTGACTGTTTGAAATACATTTTTCTTTTGAATGCAGCCAAATTTTTCGAATGTGTAGGATCAACTCGTTTTGTTTGTTGGTAAGTCTGAAAATTTCCTGGAAATACCTTGAAATCGTTTGAACTATTGTTGACGATTCATTTAAATGTTTATAAAAAAATCATGTAATGAAAAAGTAGATAAAAATATGTGATGATATGTAGCACCAAAATTGAATGCATATTACAATATATTGGTTGAAATAGTTAGTATCACAAGTAATATTATATTTTTCAGGAAATATAATAGAATATCATTTCCACAATGGAATATATTCTCTTCCTATATATTCCAGAATCTATATCTTGATTTATTGGAAAATGTTCTACATATAAATAAAAATAGAAGAAATGAGGATCTATTATTATATTTTTGGATATAATATTGATATATACAACAAATATTTTTTTTTTTTTTTTATACTTATTTAACGTCGCCATTTTTTACGCAAAGATTATGCCAATCAGCGACGGAGGTTCATGGTGTGTCTGTGGACAAAGCACTTGTATATACAACAAATATATGTGATTAAAAATATATTTATATCAATTTCTGTGATTTGGATCAAAATATGCGATAAATATATAGCGGAAACCGAGGTGAAATGGACCTGTGGTGAAGAACGAACCGAGATTTTTTTTAAGAGTGATAATCTGTCCGAAATTTTTTGAAAAAATTACCCAACAATTTGGACACATTGCAACATTTTCTGAAATTTTTTCAGATTTTTTCGAAATCTTTTTCATCTCGAAAAAAAATTCTATATCATTTTGCCTCAGGGCTCCATTTTGCCTCGGTTTCTCCCTTCACTAAGAACATATGATATAAAATTCTATATTATCATTCATATATTTTTTCATGTATGATAATATGGAATATATCATTAATCTGATTGAAACTAATGACATCCAAATTTGATAAAAGGGCGATTTATTAACACACGAAAATATATAAGTTAGTGATAAAAGGATATTTATGATGAAAGTGAAGTTCTTCTTCTTCAACGAAAGAAATACTTTAAAGGCTTCATTTCTAATTTTCTTCTACAATTCTCATATGAGAGACGGGATACGCTACAGTATATATATCAGTGCATGTTCTGCAGAATGTGGCTTCTCCACACAGTCATGCACATAAATAAAATTTGAATTGATATTTAATTATACATTTCCTCCACAGGGCTATAGCTGGTAACTATCCAATCCCGAAGTATGCAAGCTCTCACGGTGAGACAACAGCGGCCCGTGTCGTGAGTCAAGGTAAGCCAGTCACCCTGCGGGCTGTTTCGCAAATTATGCCCCCCTCCCCTTGAAATTTCGCGCAAAAGTTCAACACAACTTCATAACATTGGTGTTCCTCGGTTCTGAAATAACGGGGGACGGAGAGTCAGGGAAGGGGGGAGGGGGGGGGGCTGGAGCAGAGGAGATGAGGGAGAAGAAAGCGAGGGGAGAGAGGGAACAAGCTCACAAAGTTGCTTCGCAAAACGGTGGTAGGGAGTAGTGCAAAATGTAGAGTGGTAAGGGGATAAATTTGTTCTAGCGTGAGCTTACATGGGTTGCGTTGAGTACAAAGGTGTCTGGATAGGGGTGGCAATGGCTATATCGCTGTATTCACCATCTCCTACCTCTTTGCCTTGCAAGCAGCCCAAACTATATCACTGTGATAAGAAGTTCAGATAAACTCTCGTAAACCGCAATTGTACACAGTATCAAGGAATAACTTGATCCATTGATTCGAACAAACACATCTTTCTATCGACATTGTTGGAATATGAGGAGAAATAATGTAGTAGTTTAATAATTAGAAGGAAACTAGAGACTGAGACACAGGGCCTTTTGGTCCTGTGAGAACGAGTCACTCTATTCGTCACTTTGTAATTAGCTCATCGAGAATTCTCAATTGGGAATGTAAAATGACAGTCAATTTTGAAATGGGTTAGGTCAGTCATCAATTGACCGTTTTGTGACTATTTCTGACTTGACTGCCAAGTTTGTTGAAAATTGACCGTCAGAAATTCAAATGGTCAGTCAAGAGTAATAAATGTCAAAATCCATATAGATCTGTATTCTGCCAGTTTCTGGTCACATAAAAATCTATAATGAGAAGCTAAATCAGTCTCCAAACAAAAAAGAAACAAAACACAACGAATAATTCAAAAAAAAAAATACTGAAAATGTATAAAAACTACACTACGAAGCTCAATGAGTATGTATGTGCCTTATAAATTGTTAGGTTAAGAAAAATACTGTTTTCCATGTTTTCCAGTATCATAAGTAAATGAAAATAACAATGTATCCATACGTACAAATGCTGGCTTTAATAAACATGTTTTGAAAAAATATATGTAGATCTGTATAGATGAAAATTGACTGTCAACTTCATTCTTGGTCACTTTTTTGGTCATTTCAAGTTAATTTTTCTTTGTGAGTGCAAAGACTTGAAGATATGACTCACTTCCAGAAGCCATGCAGTTATTCTCATTGTTTCTGAAGAACTCTAATTAAAATACTCACTTCAAGACCGATTCCGAGAAAAATCTAATCAGCACTCATCCATATCAAGAAGTTTCGATTGCAACATCCATCACATTATTGAATAATGATAAAAAGGTAAACAAAAAATTAGTCACAAACAGACATGGTCTTGAGAAACCATCAGAAAATATTGTGGAGGTCTCAAAATGTGAAGATCAGTCAACCAATCGATGTTTCATTCTCTGGGCTAATCCAATAACTTCCCTTATCGGGAATCGAAAAAGATTCAATGCTCTACTCAAACTCTGCGTTCTATTTCACAGCCTATATCCCATAATCCAATAGACACTGATTGTTTTTTTTAAACCATTTAACAGGCGCATTTTCCGGAATAATACAAATACCATTTGAGCTTTGATGTATAATCGTATCGTCGAATCGTGTGTTAGTTTGCAAATGCTGTTTTGGTACGTGTGCAGAGTTTGTACTGGCAAGGTAGGTTAATAATTGCAACGTTCTACCATCCCTCCACGTGTGTCATGATAGAGGGATAGAGGAGGAGGAGGAAGAGAGAGAGCAGTAACCGAATCCTCACCCTCAGTTTGCGGGGGGTCGAGGAGATAAAAATCAGTAATTAGCCGGGACCATTATAGTAGCCGTTTGAAAAATTAGCGGGTAGTACCAAACGATACTGGGACGTAAGGGGGGGAGGGAGGGGGCTATGGTAGATACAGGGAGTGTGGAGGTGCATGAGGGTGGTAACCAGCCCTCTGGGCATAATCCTACGTTTACTATAACGTATCCCAGCTCTGTCTGTGATTTATACGGGTTTGCTATTAATTACCCCCACTTCACTAGTGCGTTAGTTGCCGGCACGTTAAACCTCCAAGCCCTTCTACCAGGTTTCTCTCTCTCTCTCTCTTTCTCTCTCTGTCTCGCTTTCGCATGTACGTGTGTTCAACTAGGTACTCCGTATACTTAGGTGTTTACATCGTGAAATAATTCAGGGACTCGGGGCTTTGCCGCACAGCGTCAATAGACGGAAAGCTCCAATTGATTCAATCCCGTAGCTATGCAAAAAAATTATCCTCTTATTATCCATGTATTTTCATTGGGAGAATCGTAATATATTGAGTGGAATCGTCTGCTGAAATTACAGCAAATTAGTGAAAATTGATACTCGATTTTTTTTTTTCAATTCAACAGCCTTAATGGGCTTTCATAGAAGATTTTCAGTAAAATTCAGCATTGAAAAAAAAATCGTTTAATGAACATTCTTTCTTATATTTCATCATGCAATTAAATTAAATGCCCCGGAATAATTGTTCGAGAGTAGTTAAATTAGTTTGCATTTGAGCCTCATCCGATTTTTGTGCAATCCTGCGCGACGCCAATCTTCCCCTTCCTATTCACCCCTTTCTGCTCATTTTTTTTATTCTCCCTCCCCTGAATATATAAACACAATGTACGGATCTCTCTGACGGTCAGCGGGAATTTGCGGATAGGGTCATACGAGGGACTATAGTCGCTTCTTTTTTTTTTCTCTCCTCTGCACTCATATCCTATATCCATCTGTCCCCTCCCTCTCAACCTCTACCAATGGTGCAAAGCATCGAAACATATGTGGAATGTTGTTTGTAGTTGTTTCGTGGGGATGCACGGCTCGTGGAGCTTTTCACGGGAAATTTATCCGCGGTCACGTACCGTAACATCTAACTTTTCTGTTTTTTTTGTTATTTTTTTTATTTTATTTTATCATTCTTCTGCTCCTGTGACAATTCTTTTCCTCTCTCATTCCATTCATTCAAATTTTTTTTTTTTCTTTCAAACTATTTCACTCAACACGAGAAATAATAAAAATTTGCTTTTATTTAAATTCATGTGACAGTTTGGGTAATGAAATTTTACTCGCATGCAAGAAGAAGTCAACGGAGGTATAAATGTTAACGTGACATTTAACGATCCTGTCGGCAGCTCTCTTGAACAGGCATTGCTGGAATTCTGACAGTGTTGGGTTTGGAACCAGGCGCAAGTAGTAGGAGTACCAGACTGAGCCAGACATGGTTAGGCCCTGGCATTCTAGCCGCAAGCTCTCAACCTCATTGCAGCCGTGCCCATCGCGTCCACTATTTGGCTTTCGAGGCCCATTTGCTTTCCTCGTCTCTCTCTTCCATCTTCTCGCTCCAACACCACTTCATGAAACAGCAGATGGGGAAAGGGGGGGGGGGGGGGTACCAGGAGGAAACGGGTATGTGAGTGAACAACCGATCGTGTCGAGACATTCAAGACATAACAGACAGAGATATGCATCATTAGATTGGCTATATGGTGCCTGCCAATCGTGGAAGCTCGCAAGCTTGTATATCATACGTAACGGTATGTGAAAGGGTCCTTCATGCCACTTGAATTTTCCGCATACCGCACAGTCTACTATTGTATAAGACCAATCGATCTTGAATTATCAGGAATCAATCTAGAGATCTTAAGCTTCCCCTAAACTCGCATTTCCTGCGAGAGGGGTGACGATCATCAATTTGATGATATTGATTTTTTTTTCAAATCTTGTTTTGGTAAAATAAGAATACGTTTCTCTAGTAATTGATGTGCGAGCTTTTGGCTGTTTGTTGCACAAAAAAATGGAGCTTTTTCATCAATCTAGAGATTTTGATTTTTTTTAATATATTAAATATTTTTTCTTAATATTGTGTTGGTAAAATAAGAATACGTTCTTCTGCTGATTGACTCGAGAGCTTTTGGCTGCTTTTTATCCAAAAAAACCTTGAGCTTTTCCATCAATCTGAAGATATTGATTTTTCAAAATATTGTTTCGGAAAAATGAGAATATTTTCTTCTATTAATTGACTCAAGAGTTTTTCCCTGTTTATTATGTAAAAAGCTCGAGCTTTTTCTTCAATTTGAAGCTATTTATTTTTTTCAATTTTGTTTCGGAGAAATGAGAATACTTTCTTCTGTTAAGAGACTCGAGAGCTTTTGGCTGCTTTGTACACAAAAAACTGGAGCTTTTTCATGAATTTGGAGATATTGATTTTTTTTAAATATAGTTTTGGAAAAATAAGAATACTTTCTTCTGTTAATCGAGTCGAGAGATTTTTGCTGCTTATTGCATAAGAAACTGGAGCTTTTCTATCAATCTGGAGATATCGATTTTTTTTAAATACTATTTTAGAAAAATAAGTATACGTTCTTCTGCAAATTGACTCGAGGGCCTCTTGCCGGGTATTGAATGAAAAAAACTGGAGCTTTTTCTTCTTTGAAGTGAAGGGTGAGTTCTCATTCACAATTCTTTTTTATTATCGGGGCTGAGCTCAAACAAAAGAATATACCATTTCGCTTGGTGAAAATGGGACGTGGAGGAGTGTAATCGTTCTGACCCTACGCTTACCCTCTACCACCTTCGAACCCTCTTGTGCTATTTATTGCCCGCATTTGGAATGTTCACAACGTAAATATGTTACGTCTTCACAAACCTTTGCAATTCACCATAAAAAATTCTCAAGTATTTGATTTTTTGTCGAATAATGTCAGGAAAATTGAGTTATGATTAAGCTCTAATGTTTTCCAGTATTTGAAACAGATATTTGATCCAAAAAAATCTCGATTAAGCTATAGTCACTGGGATTTAGTCAAAGTGACAGAGACTTTAATAAAGTAACTCGAATCAAGAGCTTTTTCAAGGGGCGGTTTCTAAGTGAACCTGAGATGAAGTGCGTTCTACGAGCTAAAAGGGTGGGGGATTTGGGGAGCCTCGCAAGATAAAAGGAAAGCCAACTGTTGAATATTCGAGTGATGAAGAAAGAAAATATCGATCTTCATTTTAAAAAATGTATCGAGGAATTTATGTGATTAGCAGAGAAATTACCAGAATTTTATAATTTTGAAGATAATTTAAGACTTTTGCGCACTCTCTTTGTACTCGCCGAGGGCTGTTCAGAGCTTGGTAAATATGCAGAATATGGTACTAGAAAAAAAATTAATTTAAATTTAATTTAATTTACCTCATGAAGGGAAGTGGCGAAAATGATGTAATATGTCTTGGTCCAAAATTTGAAGGAAAGTATAGGAACTCGCAATAGCTCAATTGGTAGAGCACCTGGCATGTAATTAGATGGTTGTGAGTTCAAACCTCGCTTGCGCATTCCATATTTTTTTCCGAAGATTTGACTTCGATAATTATTTAAATTTTATGTAGGCCCCTATTCTGCATATTTACCCAGAGCTTTTTTGGACAATGAAAGACTTATTGAAACGTGCAGCATTATTCAAATCTAAAGAGTACTGTAAATAGGACTTATGAGAATTCATCAGGTTGCAGAAGGGCAAAAGCCCGTTATTATAATTTTTTTTAGGACAAAGTAGCACTTAAAATTCAAATTGGGTTCATTCTTCAAAAACCGTTTGATCAGATCCAAATGTTAGAATTAACTAATAAATAATTATTATCAACTTACCAATAAAGATGAGAATCTGCCTGTCTTCCGAAGATCTAAAAGCACAAAAACTGAAAATTCTTTATTTTCCCAATCACAATAATACGCAGAAGATTTAAATGCACTCACAAAGCTGTGAGTCAAGTCTCCGTAACACACGTGCGTTCCGGTCGCGCTGCACGTGGTGTTTGTTCATTTCTCTCGTGGAGCGAAAGCTTCGCATGTTTAACCCATCAGAGCTTTTTGAGTCTGCGCATAATACGATTGGTCAATGGGCGTTGTCTGCGCAAGAAAATGGGCGTTAACATTATGAAATGAGGGCGTTTATGGTACCAAGGTGGCGATAGGTGGCGTACATTCACGGGGCTGGTACGTCTTTTAGCAATGGTCAAACCCGCACCCGCAAGCTCTTATTCAACTACCCGCCTTATATGCATTTACCATCTCAAATTCTGTTCTGCTCCACCCACAAGAATCTTCATACTTTTATATTGCATCACTTGTTTTTTCCACTTTTTTCAATATTGTCCATGAGAACAATCGGTGGGAAGTTTCCGAGAGAAATCATGGAAAAGCTCTTCAGAAAATAGTGGCATTTATTTCTCATTGCTATTGTTCTTTCTTCAGCTGCAACTATCGACATCTGCGCTTCTTCAAAAAGGCACTCAGAAAGTCAATTCAGTGGAGAAAAGATAAAAACTAAATAAGTCTATTTTTTCTTTTCGATTTTTTTTAAATATTTCGACAACTCATGGAGATACGCCCTTTTTGCTAGAACTATTTCTGTAGAGAATTTTAAGAGCTGCAAAAAATGTTACAGGCAAAAAAGGCGGATGTCCATTGGTTTTCGAAATATTTGAGAAAAATTGTCAGAATAAAAAATCGGATTATCCCGTTTTACCTCTTCGAATAGATTTCCATGTTTTCTATGTTCATGTCAGAAAATTTGTCAGGTCTATTTCTTGATCGTAATCACATTCTGTTGCAATGGGTAATTCTGCATCCAATGACAATTGATTCAGACGATAGATTAATTCAATTATTCTTGTCGAATGAGAAGAGTTCCTTAAATGTCAATTTGCATCACCAATGGTCATGAATTTTTGATATGCAATGGAACAAAATTTGAGAGATTCTTTGATGAGTGATCTGGAAATGTCAACCCAATTATTTCAAATTTCTATTTGAGGCCGTGCCAGTTTGACTTTAAGGAAAATTTACATAATTGAAAGGATAGTGTCTCGACTATTCGAAAACCATTATCGATGAATCGTAAATTCCAGACATGAGGTGATGAGTAAAGAGAAATCGGAAATAATTAATGATCATCTTTTTCTTCATCTGAACTTTTATTTGAATAAATTATGACAAATGAAATTTTTTCATTGAATAACTGAATTTTTTTTAATTTGTATGAGTTTCATAATTCCATGAAGAAATATCAAATTCAGAGGGCCGTGATTTAATTATTGTATGATCAAAAATGCATATTTTTCATGGCGAATAATTCATTCAAATGACCTGAATAAATATTTTTCCCAAATCATCTTCATAATTTGAAGATTATTTTTCCAACTATGTCATGCGGATTTTACAGAATAATCGTCATCTTCTGTGAATCGCTTTTGCCATGACGCTATTGGATCAAGAAACTCATCAAATGAACCGTAATATTTTTATTCGATTAAATGATGTTATCGTTGGAATAATTATGAACTGAATTTCACGGGACCAATTTACCTATCAAACATGGACAACCACACAGTCAATACTCAAGCAATTGGATCCGCGGTTTTTTTCTTTCATGTGCTGATAATAATTTAATGGTCAATAGATCTAGGGCTGACCACTACAATCTGGGTAGCTCTTCAACCAGAATCAACATCATTGATCACACGACTTGCGCATGTGAATTTGAAAATAAAGATCTCAAAAATGGAAAAACGGGAGTGGTGACTCGTGAGAGAAACTAGATGTAATTTCTGGATGCTTGAGACCATTTTGAGGCGTTTTCAATAAAGATCTAAGATTGGAGAATTTTCACAAAAACAAAGCTTCCATTCGGAAGCAAAAAAATTTCCCCTTCCGAGGAATTTTTTTTTCATATAATTTGATCTAATTATATCTAATTTCATCTAATTGGATGTACTTAGATACAAACAGATCAACTGTCATATCTCGGTAGATATTGTGTCACGTCTGTGTAGATATAGGCAGATATTCTGGTAGATCTGACCAGATCTGATAAAATCTGTAATTATATCTCGGATATCAGATATAATAAGATATAGTTATTGTTTTTTTTTATTTCCCGGGCGAATGTGTTTTCAAACTTGCTATATTTTGACCTGCTTTGGCGCCGTGGATGAGATCTTCAGGTCATCTGAATTAAAAATATCGTCGCCTTAGTGTGAAAGGGGCGTAAGTGCCATTTTTTCCGATTTTAGTTTTCAAAATAAGAAAAAGCAAAGAAGTTAAACAAAAGAAACGTACTTGGTGTACCAAGTGAAAACACAGATTACAGGTACATCAAGTACGTTTCTTTTGTTTAATTTCTTTGCTATTCAATTTTCCAAATTCCTTGTACAATGCCAATTCCATCTAGTATTCGAATAATAAGATGATGAATTAATTCGAAAAAGTAATGCACAGCTAGATCGCCGGACTTGTACTATTCTCATTTCATATTTTTTTTTTGCAATAAAATCAGGGCGCGTACTTGTCGACGATTTTTTTAAAACGCACTGGCGTTTTTTTTCTGCCATTATATATACACATGTATAGACTTAGCAGAATGAATCACTTGATTCCAAAGGCATCGAATAAAATAATAGTACATTACGCACCGAGGGCGGAAAAAAGTGAAGTTCGACAAAATTTTCCTTCCGAGCGAAATTAAGGTGAGAAAATTTTGTCGAAATCATGTTTCAGCCACCCATGGTGCATATAGTATTTTCTTTGCTGAAGGGTGCTGGAAAAATGAGTTTCCAACTTCACTTCGCTCGCTTCAAAACGCATTTTTCTAGCACCCTAAGCAGAAAAACAAATTATTCGATGTTACTGATCAGTTTGTCCTGATTTTTCCTGCCATTTCATGAGCAATCGAATAATTTAAAGCCTTGTCTTAATCTTAGTATCAGCAGCTTGGATCCTTCGATCATCAAAATCATCCGCCGCTACTTTTTGATATTCACATGAAAAATAATGATTAGATGCATAAATCATTGATCCTCATAGCATTAACTTCAGAAATAAATCGAAATTCTTTTGAAACACTGACATTAAGAAAAAAATTCAATGAACCACTGAAAAAGAAGGGATCCAATGTAAATTTCCCCTCAAGTTACAGGAGAGAACGTTTGATACCACAGAAACTAGAAATTTTACAAAATTTCAAATCACTGACTCAAAATATTTCCATAATCATTGGAAGTTACAATTTTCGAAGAATCATTGACATTCTTTATCTGTAAAAAAAGATAATTCACTAAGGAAGAGGCAAAACAAGATAAACCGATGTTATCGTCACTAATTCTTGAAGAATATCGCGAAAACTAATGGCCATATGTCTCTCTTCTCTTCATTCTTTCCAACAGGGAATTTCAGGATCTACAACAAAGGCTCAGGGCGAAAAACGCATTTCTCCATTAGTTTCTGCGATATTCGTCAAAAACTTGGAATCAAAAAATAGACTAATTCTGTTTTATCTCTTTGCTATTGAAATCAGAAAAGGGAATCCATCGCAATGGTTTTCCAAAACTATCCCCACACTGCGAAAAATGAGGGGTAAAACTAAGCCAAATATTTTTTTCAAAATCATTAAAAAAGTTGTTGAATTTACTGAATTAAGTTAATTCAAACAGATTGACTATTTGAATTAGCTGAATTCAGTAAATTCAACAACTCTTTTAATTATTCTGAAAAAAATATTTGTTTAGGACCAAACGTATCAATATTTGATTGTTTTTACTATTTTTTTTCTCAGTGCAAAACTCGTTCATGATTAAAATTGACTCCTTTAATTATTTCAATATTCCATATTGACATGTAATCAGAGGGTCGTGGGTTCAAATCCTGCTTGCGCATTACATATTTTTTCCGAAATTTGATTCTCTTAAAAAAAAAATTAAAAAAAATAAAAGAAATTATTAATGAAAATTAATTTATTAATAAATTTATTTGTTTAATGGCTAATGGATAATCTATGGAATGAATTATTTCTCAATTATCTTAAAAATTCACCGAAAAATCAATTCTCCTTCATCATTTTCCAACGAAAATTTCCTCTACTTTCCTGTAGAATTCAACAACTTCATTAATACTCTAGACAAAAAAATTTCCATTACATTGACAAAATTTAAATTAAAAAATGTCTTTTCATATTATCCGCAAAAATTCCATCATAAAACTGATGGTCTGAAAGAATTCGTTATTTTTCACCAAATAACACTCCGACCAATTTGTATTTAAATCCTTTCATATATTCCATCATGCCAATGCCCATTCCAATTTCCCCAAACCCAAAATTCGGGCTTCATTCGAGAAAAGGGTAGATGCCATTTAGCAATTAATCGGCCAATTAAATTGAACCACCCGAATCAGCCTCTAATCCCTGCACTTGTGATTTACCACGTGGAATCGATGAAGAACTCGCTCTCTTCCTCTCTGTCTCTTTTCGCATTCTATTCCAATAGCTCCACGAATATCCCCCACAACAGAAATGAAAAAAAAAAAAAAAAAAGAAACAATCCCGTAAAAAGTAGAGAAAAAAAACACGAGAGAATCGAGTTGGCTCATAAATGAATGAATTCGCAATAAAAATTGACCATTGCCATTGTAAATTAATTTCTCCACATCGAGTTCAGAAGTGGAAATGAAAAAAAAAAAATAATAATAATGACAATCAAATTTCACGGAATTTCCCTCGAAAAATTGTTTTCAATTGGAGTTGAGTGCATTTAAATTCCTCGTGTGCATTTGAATTGTGCTATAGATACTATCACAATGACGAGAACGATGGAATTAATTAAGAGCAGCCGGTGTATGTTGTTAGATGAGGAAGTGAAGCAGCAGCCGACAGTGGGAAGAGAGGCAGGGAGGGAGGGAGGGGGGGAGGGGGATGGAAATTGTATGTGCGCCTTTAGCAAAACGGCTAACTGTAATTTTGATATGAGAGTTAGTTGCTCAGGGTGTCTGGTGTCCCGACAGTGTCCGGCAGTGGTCAGGCGGCATAGTGCCCAGCCAGATGTCGCCATGGGCGTGACGTCACTGGTTAACTACCCCCGCAGAAGCTTCTTCACGTCTCATCTCTCTCTCTCTCTCTGAGTCCTCTCACGTTTCGAATGAGCCCTCGGAACCAGCTCACGCCTATATATATGCGCAGAGATGATTCTGATTAATTATCGATAGTTACACAAGCTGGTGCCAAGGCAGTAACCCTTTATCATGGAAGTTTCAAATTTTTTAATATTTTTTTTATCCTTGATATCATAATTTAAAGATTATGCTTCTGGCATTAATTATCTGCATTAAGTGCATTATAATTGTGGTTTTTTAATAAAATTGAGAGAAAAAAGGTGGAACTGTAGAAATAATTTTTTTCTCGAATTTTTCATGGAAAATATGTAAAAAATTTACGGAATTAGACAATTTTGATTGAACCCTTATCTTTAGAAAATTTCAAGAGCTACAAAAAAGGATTCTGGTGAAATTGCCTAATCTCGCTTAATTTTCGAGAAATTTTTGAAAAAATTATTGAGGAAAAAAACGACTATAAATTCAGTAGTAAAGAATTAAAGTAGGATGAATCGATTCATCTTTGTGATCAATTTTACTGTAATACCTGCGGAAACTAAGCAAGATAGAGCGATTTTGGCCAAATTTTTTTTTTCGGAAATTTTCAAGAACTAAAAAGATGGACCGAGACGAAGTCGCTTCATCTCACTTAATTTCCTCAATATTTTCAAAAAATGGACTTATCTCGTTTTACAACTTCGTTACTGAATTATTCCCATTTTTTTTTCTGTTAAATTCTAATGAATAATTATTTGCAATAAAAAGGTTTGAAATTACTGCAAACTCATTAATTATTTAGAGCAAAAGAAGATGCAATGTATAATTTCTAGACCATCGATCCAAAGAATTAAAATGATTAATTATTCGGGATTGAAAAATAAAATAAAAAAAGAGAAGAGAGAAGAGTGTTGAGGAAAAATGAAAATACCCAAGGGGAGGAAATGAGATTTGTGCGTCGATCGGATAGCCAATATTTGGTAATTACGAAATATGAGTTTACATTTAATAATTGTGGTAAACAGTGGTGGACGTGGTCGCACTGAGCGGTCACACAAGTGAAGTAAAAGGGTGGGGGAAAATGAGTTTTGTTTCACTCTGCAGTTTGTGTATCCATGCACAAGTAAGAGAGAAAGGGATTGAAAACGAGTTTCGCGAATATATATCCCCTCTTTCCCCTCCCTCTCTTTCTCTTTCTCTCTCAATAAATGTGATATCCACCGTATGCTATCCAACTGCTTCCACGTACAGCAATTTCGTTTCACCCCCGATTTGTTACTCGATTCAATGTTCCCGCGGCGGTTCATACACTATGATAATCGATTAGAGGATATCATCATGTGTTACCCAATCATCTCGGCTGGTCTCTCACATTCAACAATTTGTATTGGTCGTAATTAAAAATTAATTAATTCATTAAAAATATTAATGAAAAATCAATGATTTATCATGGGAAAATATTTCCAATTCATTTCATTTTGACAATTGGCTTTTGATTTATATCAATTGATAATATTATTATGGGATTTTCATCATTTTCAATAATTGATCTTCAATGATCCGTAATATAGTATTTTTTCGGTAATATACACGAATTAAATCAACATGTTTTTCTTCCAAAATTAATTGAAGTAGAAAAATACGAAAAGGTCATTCACATTATTTTATCAATAGAAAAGAAGGATTTTATCAATTAGAAAAGAAAAAATTTATCAATAGAATTTATTTTGTCGAAGAATTGATTTTCTAATCGGTTTGAATTTTTACTTTTTTTTTGTTGGAATTACTGATATTTTCTCAATTGATCATCTGGAACTAGACGAATATCCATTGCAAACTATAATTTGAGTAACGAGAAGGTAAAAAAGGATAATCGATAATCGATTTTCTTTTCCAATCCTTCTTTGAAAATATCTCGAAAACTAAAGGAGATACGCTCGTTTTTAGTTCAGATCATTTTTTGCAGAGGATTTCAAGAACCACTAAAAAGACGAGGGCAAAAAAGGCGTATCTCCATTCGTTTGAAAAATTAACTTATTCTGTTTCACTTCTTTGCCACTGATTTTTTTGTATAGGAGATTCTATTCAGCAGCATTCTGCCAATAAAATTGGCGAGAAATGAAATATTACAGAAATACTGCATTCTTCAAATAGAAAAAAAAACTTAAAAATTAAACCCAATCTCCGGTTCTTCGCCGGTTTTCCCTCACGACTAACATTTATTCTTTCACAACACCTCATTTCGTATTGACCAATTGATAAATTTCGAGTGAAACACTCATTTTTATTCTCACTAATTTGTTGATAACTTAATATATTCGATTAAATTTTCCAAAGACAAAGTTTATCTATATGAAATAATATGGATGCCAATATATGATCGATATTACCGAATATTTCCCGCGGGATATTTATCCCAGTCACCGATAATGCATACACGTTCCCTCACCATATCCCAGGTTATCACCCGGTGACATTTATTCAAATGTAATATCTCGTCTCACCGAAGGGATTACCTGAGAGGGTAAAGTTGTCCCATGAGAGTTGACATTTATTTATATATATATCATATATATACATACAAATAATTTTTATATAAATACATGCATATAAATGATTAAAATAATGGAAAAAATAATCATTTATCCATCAATTATTAGTAATATTTTGAGAAAAGGAGCATGGAGCAGAAGAGACACCTTCCGTATTTCTTTTGAAAGCAAATTCTTTCCCATTAGATGCTTTTCATTCAGTGATCGCCTTACCCCAAGTAGAAAAAGTCCACAGTCGTCAGACATTGAGCATTTGAAAGTATTTTTCTTTATGTAATTCACGTTAATGTCTAGTTCTCATACGAGTAGATCACATAAATTTTAGAAATTAATAATGATAATAATTTATTGGACAAGTATTGTTAAATTCAATAATTCCAACATCCTATGATCCTAACATCTCAATAATAATAATAATAATAATAATGTGGGGAAACAATGATGAGAAAATATGATGGAGGAAAGTTATAAATCATGAATTATCATTAAGTGGGAAAAATTGGGGCAAAACGGATATCTAGGGCAAAATGAATAAATGATATTTCTCTGTTGAGTAATGGTTTTTTCGGGGATTGGAGGGGGGGGGGGGGGGGTGGGGAGAGGAGGAGAGTGTCATCTAAATAATTATCTCAATTAATTAATTGAAATGACCTCAAAAAAGTGATCTTCAACAGAATTTTTTTTTTTTTTATAAGTTTTTTTCTTCTTATTTTACCTTCAAGAAAACTTTATCCTCTGTCAATTCATTTTACGATGTCATTTTAAGGAAGGTTTAGTTATATTTTTTCCAACAGCATTTTCACACCATCGAAATGTACTACTCAAAAAGTTCACAGCCACTCGAGGCAAGCTGTTCCCCACGTGCCTTTTCAATTTCTTAAAGAGCCACGACAATTTATGTGAGGCGTGTTCATAAACTACAGTCACACGTTTCACACTCTACCTATCCCTCCATTCCTCCCACTCTCTCTTTCTCGCTTGCTCTTTCACATACAGGCTTTCAATTTTTTTTTTTCCTCTTTTTTTTTCCTGTTAAACTATAGAGATTCTTAGTCTCAATGTATGTCTCTCGTTTGCCAGTTCTCAGAAGTTAGTCCTGAATCGTGTTTCTCGATACTTATTAGCTCTCGTTCCGTTGGGGGGTAGTGGTGAGAGGCAGAAAGAAGGAGATGGCCTTTTCCAAGGAGAGGGGGGGGGGGGGGGGTTGAGAGGATGAGGATTGAGTGGAAAGTGTGGGTGCGAAAGAGTGTAAAACTTTTGCAATATTCACGTGTGCACATGAGGAGAAAAGAGCCATTAGGATTCTAACGATTGTGGGTATTCCTTCATCTCCTCGAGGTTAATCAACTTTTTTAACGAATTTTTTCCCCCTTCAATTTCTTAATTATGAAAAGATGAATTTTTTTTGCATTTTTTTTTTTGGGCTTTCTACGTACTTTTTAATGGATCGAGCACTAGGAACAGTTGCAAGGCAAGAAAATTGATTGTGTGAGGAGTGGGTTGGGTTCGCGCTTGGTGGTTTACGCCGACACCACGACGTGGCGACACTGGTGACTTAAATAAAATTGCGAGAGATTTCTCCGCTGCTGGGTAAATGTTACAGTGAATGAATTGACACCAGAGGATAAATTAATTTGTTGGAGATATATGTATATTTATTGGTTCTAACGTGGAACTGCGTCAGTAGTAAAGTTCATGGGTTCAGGGAATTTCGAGTTTCTTGATTCTTCGATCATTAATACTTTCAATGGCAGCCTTATTTGATTTTTTGAAAAGAGCAAAAAAAATGCAAATCTTTCGAGAATAAAAGCATTGAATTGAATTGAATTCTATTACTTTGAGTTATGAAATTAAATATTTTACATCGTTTGTTTTCCTTACTTCTAGTCTTCTGCATTTGTATATTTTACAGTTTTCCCATTTTGAATCATCTGAAAAATGGATATGAAAAAAGAGGGGGGGGGGGGGGGAGTGTCAATTTCCCATATGCTATCGCTAATTTTTTTAGTTCAAGAAAGGATAGAAGTAATATTTGATGTTTTTCTTTAAATTTTTCACTTTAATTTTTTTGTTCCAATGTTTGAGGAAAACGAAAAGCGAAAACCGACATCAATACACTGAGAAAAAAAGTACTTAAAATGATGAAATTAATTATTTCAATAGTCTTTAACAAATCATTTTTTTCAACAATTATTTTTCTTCTATTTTAACGAAATTTATCTAATACACCATTTGTTTCATTAGTTCCAAACAGATATTTGTTTCCAAAAATTAAAAAAATTATTTATCTCAATAAACTTACCAAATCTAACGAATTTCTAAATATTTGAAGGAAAAAATTGTTAAAGACTATTGAAAAAATTAATTTGATCATTTTTACTAATATTTTTTTCTCAGTGTAAAAACACTCAATTTTATTCTTCTTCAAGAAAAAAAGTGGGAAACACTCAATTCAATAATAAAATCTCGATATTCATAATTATTTAAATAACTTGATAGCACTCCGTTTATTTCAGGAATATCGAATAAAAGTCTCTCTCATTTAAAATTTAAATACCTCAAACATTCCGGATGGTAAATTCTCTATTCAAAATGCCTCGCGTTAATTAATCTCTATAGATTAACCTAATTAAGTATAAGGATGGCCCGTTTATTACTGCCTGAGCACTTGGAGGTACACAAGAGCTCTGAATAATAATAAAAACAAAATGAAGGCAAATTAAAGTTTGAGAAATGGAATAAAATTCTTCAACCAACAGCTCACTGGATTAAAATGTTCTACTGCATGAGTTAAAATAAGAGAATAAATGTGTGTAAAAATCCTCACATGTAAATTCAAGAAATTTGCGTAAGAGATTCAGTATGTAACTAGGTAATTAGTTTCATTGTACCAAGTTTTTCATTATTTTTACAGTGAAACCTCCCAATATTTCCTCGCTCGGGGGTCTCCGCTGGAAATATTGGGAGGTTTGAGCGATCCCCACTCTTCCCAAATGTGAGAGAGAAGGCAGATAGTGCCGTTCTCTTCTAACATCTGTGGTGGGGCTGTCACGTGACTGACTGTCTCTTTCTTTTCATTTGACTATCTTTGTCACCTTGCGCATGTTCGGTCATGCGCAAGAAAACAAGGATGGATACAGATAGAGTGAGAAAGAGATAGTGAGAATGCGGAGTGGGGGACTGTATTTCTCCTCTCGGAGGAGAAATGGAAATATTGAGAGCGGAAATATTGGGAGGTTTCACTGTAGCTCCATTGCTACAAACTTCATTATCATTTGTAGAATGGAAATGTAAAAATTTATGAGAACGAGTCAAAATGAACGGCACCAAAGGAAATTGTGGGAATAATGTTTTTTTTAGTCGCAATGTAAGCGAGATAAGGGAGCTTCTGCAATTCTTTCTTGTGACTCCAATTTTTATAATTGAAAAGAGTTATTTTTTTTTTTTGAGGGAACAAATATATTTTTAGAAACATAAATCATAAATCATGAATATGGATTTTTTGAGGGGTGTCGGCTTCTATGGAAAAATTTGAAAAAATTACTCAACAGTGTAGACATATTAGAGCATTTTCTCAAATTGTTTTAGATTTTTTCAAAATGTCCTTCATTCTGAAAAAAAATCCTGAATCATTTTGTCTCTAAGGTCCCTTTTGCCTCTGCTCAATTAATTTTTTTTATGTCTATATTATTTCGTTTGCTTATGAATTTTCACCCTATTTTCCTTCGAAAATCTATTAAAAGTATCTATTGAAGTGCCCGTTTATAGGACTTGAAATATTCAATACTGGGCCAAAAGATGTTTTAATTAAAATTATATTTCAACCTTTCTTTTTCTCGGAGAATTATTCCATCATTCATTCTTTATTAAGATTCGATGTGGAATGGATTTGAATAAATTATTCGAAAATCCATTTCTCAAATGAATGGGTGAATGAATATTCAATGGTACTTTCCTTTCACACTCAACAATTCATAATCAAATCACAAAATTTATGGTTTGTATTTTTCAGACTAAATAATCTGAGAAAATAAAGAGCTTGGAAAATGTTCAAGGTTATTTTTAATTCTCACAATTAATGGATCTGGAATTGAAGAAAATTGCATTTTTTCAAAATGAAATTCCAAAAAATTCAATGAAAATTTTTTTTTTTGAGATGCTCTAGCAAATCTACATTATTAGCAAATTTTTTCAAGTTTTCAAATAAAGAAAAAAAATGAAGATAAAAACAATTCCTATTCATTTCATCCTTTCGGTTCATTTTCCATCTTTGAGAAAGGTAATATTTTATTGTTCAACTCTATATAGTTGAACAATTAATTTCTTCAAAATTCAATTCATGGATGACTAAATAACAAAATAACGTATCGCATATACTTATACACAGCTGGCTCGTCTTTCTGTTACTTAGCCATCGATATTCCTAGAATTTATATTGTCCAACGTCAATTGAGACGAGAACATGTATCAGAATTGATTTTTTTCTAAATCGTTGAAAAATATCACTTTTTTAACAATATTTTCATTTCTTTTTACTCATTTCTGATCGATTTTTGAGTGACTCATAGCTCATTTGGTAAAAATCTGATTTTTCATCATGTCATCATTTTCAAAAAATAGCATTTTTAATTTCGCCTTTCATTTGAAATCGGTTCCAAGTCGCTGCGACCAATAGAATCGTAGATATTCCCAAATAAGTGAATTTCCTCAATTCTGTTAAGGGTTAGACCCCTAATTTTCGATCACAAGAGTCAATTATTCAAAAAGTTGTGAAAAAGAAATTTAGACATATGTTTTTTCAACGGGAATCTCCTCAGTTTTTCAATGGAATCATTAGAAAAATTTTCTCTCATATATTTGCACCGATTTTTCTCCGTAACATAAAACATTAACATCAAAATGTGTTCATTTACCCCCCCCCCCCCTCTCTCCATCTTTATCTCCTCGTCGTCCTTTGCACTTTCCCTTACCATTCAAGAAAAAAAAACATAATCCGGGTCTTCACCTAAAATTCACTGATTTTATTATACAAAATCACTAAACTCTCTCCATTTTCCTTAATTTGTCAAAAAATTAAGATAAACTAGAATTTTGAGACGAATGAGTTTAGGAATAAGATAGGGAAGACGAGCGTGAGCTGGTTCTTCTCCAATTAAAATTCAGCACTCGTGAATTGTCTATGTAATTGGTCGAGCTCTCCTCAACTGGTAAAATTACCCAGAAGGGGTTGCAGAGCCTCCAGCACATCAAGGAGAAGAAGAGTAGGGGGAGGCGAGCAGAGGGGATTTCAGATTTTAAGGGGTTGAATCCAGGTTGAAGTCCTTCGGGGGGGGGGGGGGGGGGAGGGAGTAGAGGGGGTGACCCGCTGAATCGAGTAAAAATCCCACCAATAAATAAATTTAAATACATGAATATCTAAAGACCCCCATCCATGTCCCCGTGATTGTCTGGCATCAACGAGAGTTGACAAAAAAATTCGACAATATAACTCGACATTTCTACGCACAGTAATCTATTTTTCAAGCTAGCTATGATCCTTTTAGTGACAGATTTTATTCCCTTTTTTTTTGTATTCATGAGATAAAGAAATTTATTGAGAATAAATTTTGTTCAATAAATACGTTTAATTCAAGAATGAAGAAATTTGATATCAGGGATTTTTTTAGTGATGAAGGTTTTTACAAAAAAAATTGAAAAAAATTCACGTACAATGTAGACATGCTAGAGCATCTTCTCAATTTTTTAAATATTTTTTCAGAAAATTCTTCACTCTCAAAAAAATTCCTGCAGTGAATATGTCATTAACATATTCATTTAATCATCAATTTCATGAAATTTGCTATGCTCCATAAGCATTATTTAATATTTTTCAATTATTTCATAATTACAGTGAAGAAGTTGAACACATTAATGTCTCAGCGTTTTATTGCTACATGTTTAATCATGTTGCAATGTGGCACTGATAATTTACTATAAGAATCAGACTCACTGATGTTCGAGAAGTCAGTTCTTAATCAGACCCGAGAGTGTGTCATTTTGCCTTTTACCTTTATATTTTATTATACATCATGGATATGGATTAATCATTTAATTTAAATAAATACTTATTCCTTTTCTAATAAACCACCGAGTTGGAGTATCTATCCGCTGTAAAGGGTATCTCTACAGATAAACCCAAAGAACCTACTCTTAGACTAATTCCAGTCATAACAAATTATTCAATTTAATTTACCAAAATACGACTCCAGACTGAATATTTAATTCCAATTAGTACCACCTGATCTTCCAACACATGAGAAAATCTATTATAATGTAAATTTGTCAAATTATTACATGGATGTTTTTTTTTTAAACGAAATCTGACATATCTTCATCCATTCATCCATCTCTCCATCTAGTTATTTCGATCATCCCTCTAGTGACATATCCCGTCGTCTCCCATGTTTCTCTCTCTCTCTTGCTCTCTTGTCCCCACTATTCGTGACATAAAACCATGTAATTAGCCATGCAACCCTTGTTCGTATTGCCTCCACTGTCAATGGTGTGCTGCGCGCACTTTAACGTTGAAAGCGAGACGAACCATCCAACGAAGTTGAGGGACACGAGAGGTGGGTTATAGGGAAGGAATGACGGGCCATGAAGTACCCGCTAATTAATACCCCTAATTGCGTCGACCCCGTCTGTACCAAACCCCCCTACCACCTCCTCTCGCTCTTCATTCGTTTATACACATAGGCTCAGTCAAAAATCGTTTCCAGGCAGCTTCAACAACTCGCTCATCTCTCATACAAGAAATATCCCTCCCTCATTTTCATCCCCAGTGCCTTTCATTGTGTACAAAAAGAAAAAAATGGTATAATCTAATCGAATTTGTACAGTACAGAGACGAGTTATCCTTTTACAGTTTTATGAAAATCTCATTTCGTTCCAGAAGCAACGAGCCGTCAATTTCGACCATTATGCTATTTAATTTTCAAGTGCTCCGCTAATTATAACGAAAAACGGAGGTAAAATGCTTCAGGATTTTTTTTCAAAGTGAAGGAATTTGTGGAAAAATCTGGAAAAATTTGAGAATATACTTCAACATGTCTATATGGTTGGTGAATTTTTTCTAATTTTTTCGTACAGTCGCCGTTTTTCCTCAAATACTTGCACTTAATTCTATGAGGAAAAAGGCATAACCCAAAGATTTATTTACTCTCAGGAAAGGGAAACAGTATTTTTTCAGCTATGAAAAAAACGCGTTTCTCTTACAGTTTCATGAAAATCTCATTTTATTTAGAAGCAACGAGCCGTTATTTTTGACCATCATACTATTTAATTTTTAAGTGCTCCACTAATTATAACGGAAACCGGGGACAAAAAGCTTCAAGATTTTCCTTTTAAGTGAAAGAGTTCGCGGAAAAATCTAAAAAAATTTGAGAGGATGCTTCAACATGTCTACATTGTTGGTGAATTTTTTCAAATTTTTCCATACACTCGCCGTTTCTCTTTGATACTTGCACTAAATTCTATAAAAAAAAAGGCATAACCCAACGATTTATTAACTCTCAGTAAAGAAAAAAAAGTATTTTTGCAGCTAAGAGAAAACGCGTATCCTTCCGATAAATTTCATATCCCCTGACACAACATCACCCCTCAATTTTACACTTTCAGTCGTAACACCACACGCGAAGAGAGGCTTTAACTTACCACTGGAGGTGGAGAGAAGGGAGAACAGGGGTTTGTACCTATCCCAACAAGATGTCGACATGTTCTAGAACTTTTCACACGTTCTCATATTTGTTCCCTCGGTTCGCCTTTACCCCCAAAGTGTTGTGAAGCAATATTGTATCGAATGTACGAAGGCTGTAGCCTTTGATTTCTTTATTTTCCTTTATTATCCATTGGCTCATCAATTCAATTGCAATTGTTTAAATATCCTGTAAAATAGAGGAAACGAAGTGGAAAGGAACTGGAGAGGACAATGAACGAAACGCAATTGGGTACTGGTACACAGTTGGATAAAATTGGGAATGGGGATAGTGAAGAAGGGTGGTGGGTTAACGTGTTGTGGCGCGGTTAACGAGTGCGGTAAACCAAGCTGCCGGAAAACCGTGGTGTCGTCTCACTAATATATGTGTGTGCACGTTTATTTGTCTCTATCTCTCTTTCTTTCTCTCTCACTCTTCCTCTCGCGTACAGGTTTGAACATTCCCTGTCTGAGCATATGTTGCCAGTTATTACTGCATCAAGTCACCAAGTCCTAATTTTCCATTAATATTTACGCAATCATGATTCAGTATTAAATGCATGTGAAAATTACTAACAGGATCTTTGGGCAATTAAATTCATAGTGAAACAATTCTTGATGACTCATTCAGGAAGTTTGAGAGCAAATTCTTCTCTGAGGATTAGTTTATTCTTCGAATTTTTTAATCGCTAAAGGGTAGAATGGGATGAGTCCATTTTTTCTGCTATTTAGGAAAAATTGGAGCAAAGTGATGAGCATTTTGATTTTAAGTGAAGACCTCTAGGGAAAAATTGGGAAAAATCCACTAACAATATAGACATGCCGCAGCATCTGCCCATTTTTTTTGCACATTTTTTTGGTAAAAATCTTCACTTTAAAGAAAATTTCTCAGTTCATTTTGCCCTTGAGGTCCATTTTTTCTTTCGAAGCTCCTGAAATCCTTCTGATAGAAGCGCTCCCATGTAATTTTGCAATCATGACAAAGGAACAAAAAAAAACCTAAAGACAAAAATAACACCAAAAAATTTCTACCTAGATTTTGTATCCAAAGCGCAAAAAATAATTGATGAATTGTAATTGACTTACCATTTTTTTATGCGAAATTGCCCTAGTTTATTAACAACGCGCTTATAAAAATAAAATTCTCAATTTTCTTCCTCAAAAAAAAAATTGTCTCATTATGTTTGAAAAAACCTTTTTGCACAATTCCAAAATTCTGTTTTAAAAATTTTGTTAATCAAATAATCATCAATAAAAATTAGCGAAAATCAGTAAAAAAAAAAATCCATTGAAATTGAACTTAGGAATATTAACACATATTTAATGATTAAAACGTGAAATTTTCACCCTGAATTACGAAAAATATAGGATTGTATAAAGTAGAATTAAAATAAATCCAGTTCCAACCAATATTTGTACGCATTTTCAAACAATTAAGTAACGTGATGTAGGTGAGTACACACGATTAGTGCACCTCGTTAATTATTAGTTGGTAAATAAAACAAGAGAGAGAGAGAGAGAGAGAGAGAGAGAGAGAGAGAGAGAGAGAGGGAGAGGGAGAGAAAGCAAGAGAGGGCGAGAGTACTCAGCGATACACTGACGATTAGATCGATCGATACTGTAGGCTATGCTCCAACATTACTGAATAATATGCCATGTATAAAGGACAGAGTGAGATAGACTGTTGCAGAATTGTATATACTATTTGAGCATATATTTACAGACTCCCTTCGTACACAGAGAATTTCGGTACATCGTTTGCAACGTTAATTATCATTTTCATCAGTAATTAATTATGTGATTGAAATTGACATTAATTAGTGAATTGACAATTTTGATCTTTAAAAAAAAAGAAAAACCTTTTCAAAATCTTTAACTAAACAATTTGACGATTATTATTTTCCTATTAATTATAACAGAATTTCAAAACTAATTTTGACATTAATTAAATGTAATTTTAGATTAAATTGAAATAATAATTAGCTGATAATTAGACATTCTGGGAATTGTTACATTTTCGATCAACGTCATAATCAATAGAGTTGAGCATAGGATTTCAGTTTAAACTGTATAGAAACCGATAGAGAAACACAAACTAACCCTCTAGTTTTGCGACCTATACTCATTGAATCTATCCACTCTGTATGGATATAGAGAGAGAAAGAGAAAGAGAGAGAGAGAGAAAGCTTCTCTTGTACGTAACACGCTGCTTCGTATATTATTAACGTGTAATTGAATGCCCGTAAGCTTGCACAGGGAATATTCTATTGTGCAAAGTCGCGTGCGCGCCGCAAGTTAATTAAGAGCCTCTAATGAACCCCAAACCAACGGTGCGCGAATGACTCACTTTTTTCAAGAAAATACTGGTGTCTCAATCGATTAATTATATGAAGATTTTTTAATTTTACATTATTTAATTCATTGGATTCTTTTGTTTCATTTGAATTAGCAATTGCTATTGTTATTAAATGCAGAAGATTGTCTATAGACAATATTTATTACTATTCTAATTTTGAGGTTAATTGGGAAATTGGACCAAGTTAATTGCAAATTGTGAATGTCAATCTTCACATTTATTTCAAAATTTGCGATGTTTCGCCCCTGATTAGGAACATCTTCAAGCTCTTAATGATGATGGTGAATTGTCATAATGGAGAAGAAAGATGACAATGATTTCCTTGATTTCTAGATTTTTCCAGTGTACTGATTATAAAACTCAATAATCAATTTCATACACAATATGAGTATCACCAGTAATCAACTGAAAAATTTACATTTTTTTTCTCATTAATTCGATGAAAATTAGATGTTTCCATACAAAAAATTAAAAGGAAAGTACATTTTGGAATGATACGCGTTCAGATTGGTTAATTAAATAATCTTCGATTATAATAAATAAGAACAATAGAATAAGGGGCCGTCTATAAATTACGTCACACGTTAGGAAGGAGGGGGGGCATCACAGATTTGTGACGAAATGTGATAGGGGGTTGGAGGTCTTAAATTCGTTATGTCACAAAAGTTAGATTTAAAAAATCAAAAGAATTCGAAATATAGTGTAGCTAGTTTTATTTAGAATAGTGTGACGTCACAAGACAGGGAAAGGGGGGGGAGTGAAACTGTGACAGAATGTGACATGGAAGGAGGGAGGGGTCTAAAAATCTTCAAATTAGTGTGACGTAATCTATGAATGGCCGCTAATGAGTGAAATAACATCGTGAATAATTTAACATGTAAAATGTTAAAAATGTAAAAAAATGTTACCCTCGCTGTAAAAACAGGTATCTCAACTCAAGATATCCATTAGCGAAAAATATCTTAAAATCAAAAAATATCTTGAAATTGTCATTCACTAGCAATAGCGTCTCCAAAGTGTTCTGAAAGTGTCTGGAAAAGCATCTTAATTTGAGAAATTTGTTTTTGCAGTGCTTTTCATATAGGACTTGGATCCTGAGGATAAGGTATGTGTAAATTGAGTAAAATTAAAATCTATCATTATTACTATTATCCGCATTTCAAGAACAGAAAGAGGAATTTTTTATATTTACCCTGATAATTGAAATGAAAGAAAGTTTAGCCATTCAATTATCATTTTTTTTACGTAAAATGAGAAAAATAATTCTTTTGCCTGTGATAATGTGAATGAGTTCGAATTAATTTATTATCAGTTGACATACAAAAAAACTGAAGATACAAATACATAAATGGGAACAGAAAAATTTATAAATAATAAATTCGTATAATTTTAATTTTATAATATCGCTACATCGGAGTCACTTATACGCCTCAATAAATTGAGATATTTAAAATTTACACATGGTTAATTACTTTGATAGGCAAAGAGAAAATAGGTGTTATATCTCCGACTTCGATTGCATTATTACCATTCAACTGAAGTTTCAACATTTATCACTTGAATATAAAATAGTGAATTAATAATTTTTCGTTAAAGTATCTTGATAATAGTGGAAGTATTGCCGTTCTCTTGGAGTAACGGTAGTCTACCACAAATTTAATCCATCCAAAAACATCATTCAGACTGTAAAAATCCACTACAGTCTTGGAAATTGTAAGTGGAACGCAGCATTTTTATTGTCACATTTCTGAGCAGTTAAGTCTATAAACTATCGTATTTTATGCTTACTTTTATCGTTCTATTCTACTTTTCTCATTCACTGCCAAATATCCGTGTTTTTACATTGGAAACGATATAATCCCGTTTGTTCCCTCATATTCCAAAAAAAAATCTCATTTATTTGTAAAAGTTGAATGATTTGAAACAAATCCATTCTTTCCGCTGCAATAACTCGTGTAGAAATAAAAGTGTTTCAAAATATATATTTTCAAGAAAATTATATAATAATTATATATTTGATACATATTTATTTAATCGTAATTTATAGATAGAAAATAATATAAATTATTTACATTCAAAAAAATTCAAAGATTGCATTTCCATTTATAAGAGCAAAGAACATGTTTTATTCATGATTTTAATGTATTTTATCAAATATATGCATACGTTCATTGAGAAAAATAGTTTATATACTTCACAGGCAGAAAAGATTGAAATGAATACATTAAAAGCAGTGATTCGAATTAGCGCAGAGGTAACGCGCGCGTTTGGCATACGAGAGATCCGGGTTCGAATCCCCGCTCAGGACACAGTTTTTCATTCCTTCAGGCCTTCTAGGATTTGTTTCATAGAGGAGATGTTGAAGCCCACATAATGAGTATTAGATTTCAAAATCACTACAAAAGGAATGATTGACTGTGTCCTGAGTAGCTCAATTGGTTAGAGCACTCGTCCAAAAAATTAAGGGAAAGTTTGAATCAAATTTTTTGCGAATTATGTCATACAATGAAAAAATTGAAATATCAAGCGTAAAAAAAGAACAATTTGAGAGCTTAATTTTTTCGGATTTCTCAAGAATTTCCATACTTCAATGCTAAAATAGCAAAAAATATATTTTATATAATATTTTATATAATGAATAATATATTCAAAAATATATAATTTATAAATTTCTAGAAATTTATTTATTCTCTCACGTGAACCCCTAAGCACTATAACCATTCGACTTTGATAATTTTGGCAAAGTCCTTTGGAGACAAAAGATAGGCCTCATCGGACGCTCAATGTACCAGTCTCGAACATACGAAATTGTCTGAATACTGAGTTTACTAATTAGTTGTATAAAAGACAGAAGAAGGGAGAGGTAGCAAAGGGAGCTTTCAACTGGAAGGGGAATGAAGAAACCCACCACACCAAAAGCTTACAATGTTAATTAACATACCAACGGGGAGTTGCACGTACTTATAACCCAGGATTGCTATCTAAGACGAGACTATACTGTTTTCCCTTCTATTGGAATAATAGAGGGGAAACTTTGTCGTTTTCTCGAAAGGGCATAGTCAACCCTTTTACCGACAAATCGAAGACTCTCTCTGGCATAAAAATCATAATAACTGGTGGAAAAAAGAGGAATATTTAGGAGTAATACCCTGAAAGCTTGTTAAATCATCCGATATTCTTTGATACTTTTGATGCGGAGTGCAAACATAAAGTGCGAGATTTTTTTTCCAATATTGTTGCAAATGAGAGACACGAAACACAATTATCAATTAAAATGACAGTTTATTTTCGGGTCGATACAGATATGTTTATCTTGACGTTTTCCAGAAGAATGGATTCTTTCTCTTATTGATTCCAAAAGACGATCGTTGCTGGGTTCTCTTTCGTCTGTCTTCCTTCTTTCCCGTGGAACATGGGATTTAAGGGGTAACAGAACCCCTTGTATATATTGAATTGTTGAACTAATTGTTTCATGATATTTCTTGATATTTTTTGATAAAAATTATGATTAAAAGACTGTAAACGAATGAAAAAGGTAATTCAAAAGTCGATGCTTTTGTCATTTCATGAAATAATTGATAATTATTGCTAAACAATGGGTTCAAAAATTCACAATTTACTGGCTCTTCCGTTGGCCCTTAAAGAGGGGATATGCAACAATATTTATGAATTTGTGAAAACTGGAAGGTATTTGTTCGATTATTGTATTTCAATTAAACTCCAGTTAACGAAAATTTAGTACTGCACGATTTGTGATGAAATAGGAGTGGAATTTTTTCATTACTTTCAATTTAATCATACAGCAAATTGGATTAAAAAATAAACCAATAGTTGAAATTTTTATCTCGAAAAAGTGAAGTATTATTCATTCCAATTTTATATTAATTATTTTTGGCATTCCAGTTAAAGATGATAGAATAGGGCAACATAACGTTATTCGGGTGCAACTCACGCATTTTTCATGGAGGAATTGAAGTTTATGTTTCGAATAATTTTCATCCTCCTTCTCATTGTCAGATCGGAAATGAAATGAGCTCATTTTAAAAAGCAATGGGAAATACTACATTTATTGAAATTTCGAACCAATTATTTGCTTATACTTCAGGAAATTTTTTATGAGAGTATTCATAAAGATATTTGTGTTGGGTTTGTGAGACTCAATGAATACACTCTTGAAATACATTTAGAAAAAAAATTTCCATGTATTTTATGTATTTCTTATAGCCGAAAATATCATTTCAAAACAATGGCCTCAATTTATGCGCTGGTGTCGAAATTTTGATAAATCTTAAAATTGCATTTTTCAGTAATTTTCTGCTGCAAAAAACAGTGAGAAAGAAAACAATTAAATTTTTTTTTGTTTTAGCAGCCATTTCTTCATTTTTGCATGCGCATCAAAAATTCTAGTTCGATGGTTGCTGGGACGCCATTGAATCTGAGACTTTTTATTTTTTCCTTTTCAGATGGCCCATTTTCAAAATTTTAACACCAATGCAGGCCCACCTACCAATCGAGACATTGTATTGAAATGTTATTTTGCAGTATGAAAAGAGCGTAAAATACATGGAAAATTTTTCTAGAATGTATTTCAAGAGTATATTTATTGAGCCTCACTAGCCCTATATCAATATCTTTACTAATTCTCTTCAGAAAAATTCCCAAAAATAGCCTTTTTTTTAAGTTTCAATGTAGAATCCTGCCTTAATGAATAGTCCAGAAACTGAACGAAATAGTGCAATTTTCAGAAACATCCTTTTTGTAGAGAATTTTATGGCTACAAAAAAAGTTTCAATAGAAGTTGCACTGTCTTGTTGAATTTTTGAGATATTTCGAAAAAATCATAAATAAAAATAATTGACTTATCTTGTTTTGCCTCTTCACTCCTGAATTATCAATTTTTAGAAAAAACTATAGTTGTTTTCTTTAGAATACTCCTTAAGGTTAAAGTTGTGTCTTCCGAGATGATGAATTGAAAAATACTAATGTTTAAAAAAAAAAAAAATCGGAGAAAAATCCTAATTCATCAAATACTAATTTTTAAAAATTATTATTCGTTACATTAATCTTAGTAAGTGAACAACAAAAGATACAAGATGATGCGAACTATTAAGCTTGTTCACTATCTTCATTCAATTCACTACAGTAACAAAAACAATAGTCTGAAGGGTGAATAGAGTGTATTTTATTAGTCGTGAAAGCGGGTGCCCTAATCATGCTGGTACAAAAGTACAGTGACTGTTACAGTTTTCGGACTGACTCATCTAACTCAAACTACTTTATCTGCTCCTCTTTTCTGCCTCCAGAAATCCATTTGTGAGAAAAGCTCCTCCACGTTTCCATTATTGACAAGCATCACTTTCATCCCATGTACAAATCAATATATTTAAAAAAATATATTGGTTATATATATTATATTGATATATATATTTTTTCCTGCAAATACCTGATTATTCCTCATTTATGAATCGGAACTAATATGAATTATTCACATTCTAAAAATATTTCCCAAATGCATTTCCACTAATAGGAACAAAAAATATATTTTATTTACAATTATAATGGATTTTTTTGAGTATATTTTATGGTCTCAATTTTTATTCTTCCTTCATTAAGGAGGTACAATCGCTATTTATGTTCAATAATAAAAAGTGTAAGATCATGACGAATTTTTTTTATAATAGTTTCAATCGCTATCTATACTATCGCGAAATTTTGATTGACGTTACCGTATGAAATTTTGAAAAATGAATTTTGAAGAATGTAAAATTTTACACAGAATCCTATGGGAAATTAAAATTTTGGTACTTTCTTTCAAATTATACTACTATTTGTAGATTAGATAAAGTTGAGAAAAGCACTGGAAATTAGCTCTTTAAAATATACAAATTCCTTTTTTTACAATAAAAATATTTGCCTTACCGTAAAGCTCATTTAATCATTAAACAAAAATCACATAAAATTAAAGGTCAATCTGCATCACAACAGAGTTGGAAAGTTTGGCAAAGCTGTATGTAATTATGAAAAAAGAAAAAATTCTCTATTTCAATTACGAATGCCTTCTAAACTATTTATTTTTGGATTAAATCATTTTTTAGCAATATTTCAATTCAAGTTATCAAATTTTGAGTACTACACTTCATATGAGATATGTAGATCGATTGTCCCTCCTTGAGGGTACGGAACACCTCGTATGTATTGAATTTTCAAACCAATTATTTGACGATCTCTATCAGTATTTTTGTCATGAAAGGTTTCAACGACCAACGAAAGAGTTTAAATAGTGAATGCTCCTGTTATTCCATGAAAAACCTTATAATTGTTGCTAAACAATCAATTTCAAAATTTGAAATTTAATGGGAGAAAAGTGAAAGAAAATGCAAAAAAGCATGATGTAAAAATTGGAAGGGCTTCAGGTATGAATGACTGTCAAGATTTCATCAGCAGATGTACTATCAAAATGTGACATTAAATGAAGACAAATAGGTTCCGACTTGTTTTGACGCACGAGCTCCATTACTTTGTCATTGTAATTTTTATATTGACTGCAACTGCTCTCAATGTCAGCCAGAGTGCTACTGCGTTATTACATGGATGGAGGCTATACCCAATATGATAGAGTAGCATCGCGAGAATGAACATAATAAGTCGTCGTCACGCAATGACTCACATAAGACATAAGAAAATTCATACATTTTAACATCGAGAAAAAAAAGTGGTAAAAATTATTAAATAATTAAAAAAGCGGTTGAATTTACTGAATTCAAATAATCTGTTTGAATCAACTAAATTCAGTGAATTCAACAACTTTTTCAATTATTTCAATAAAATATTTGCTAAGAACCAATGGTATCAATATTTTATAGTTTTTACCACTATTTTTTTCTCAGTGTATAAATCATTTTAGTCGCATTGGAAAGTTATTACAAAAATTATCAACTCAAAGGAATTTTTTTAGTGGAATTTTTTGGAACTTTTACGATTTACGTTAAGGATTTATTGATTCGTGAAGACCATTATCATTTACAATGAAAGATATCATGATTATTACACGCAACAAATGATTGATATAAATGAAAATAATAAAACTTCACTTGTATTTTTCATTTTGAACGAGGATGAAGGCCCTTTCATATCACTGAAGCTGAATAAAATTAACTTCAATTCAGGCAATCACCTAAATTCATCCAATTGACCTTAATCTTCACCCAACATATTGACATAATGGGAAAAGAATTGATGAATTTCAAGCATTAAATGAAAATAGAAAAAAAATTATAAATTGTAGCAATTGCAATGCGTGACGGTGTAATTCATAACGCATGTAGACTCTGTCTTTAACTAGCTGAAGTTAATACGTAATTTCCTGGTTAAAATTGTATTTCATGCTACTATTACCTCTTTATTACATGAAAATGATACGGTATTTAAGAAGAATCAGTAGTTAATGATTAACAGAAAATTATATGAAATGTTTTTAGTCATTCAATTTAGAAACTCAACAATCACAACCAATCTATTTATTACAACTTGGAAAGAACTGCACAATAATAAAATTAAGAACTTCATCCTTCAAAATAATATATTTATCCCGAAGAACTAATAACAAAGTAAAAACTATTGCAAAAAAAAAATTAATCTTTAATTAATTTCGTGGCTTGAAATAAGCCCAAAAACCTCCAACTAATGTAGTCAAAAAGTATCGAGGATCAATTTTAAGAGGTTCTTTCATCTTCTCAGACGGTTCAATTGTATAATTCATCAAAATATTAGCAAGACCCGCTTTAATCTGCATGTAACCCATTCTAAAGCCAGGACACATTCTTGGACCTTCGCCAAAAGGTAGATAAATGTATCCGATCCGTTTCTCCTCATTATCCTTATCAAATCGTTCTGGAATGAACTCATCCGGATTGTCCCAGTACTTTGAATCTCTCTGAAGAGCAGAAACCGGGACATGCACTTCATCGCCAGGCTTGAGACTACAGGTTAGACCATCAGGCGCCACAAGAGTAACTGCTTTTGAACACACTCTGAGCATTTTTCCAAGTGGTGGAAATAGTCTCATAGTTTCTTTAATGACTTGCTCCATGTAAATCATGTCATTAATTGCTTCATAAGAGCAAAGGCTTCCATGCTTCTTCAAAACATCCTCAATCTCTTCCCTCATCTTCTTCTGAACTCTCGGATTTTTTGATATAAAATAAGTTGTGAAGCTCATCGTTATACTCGAGGTTTCATAAGCTTCAATGAAGAAGCCAAAAGCATGAGCTGCTAATTCTGCTTCATCCATATTTTTTTCTTTCAAAAAATCCGAAATATGCTTCAGAAGATCAATTCTCTGGGTTTTTTCGTTCTTTCTAATTGCTTCAACGTCATTCACAATTTTTTGAAAACCATCATTGACCCATTTTGGTGCAAAGCTAGATGATGTCCATCTGCTCAATGCAGGCAATAAAAATATAAGATTCTGCCTAATGCCATGCTCAGTTGTCACTCCAAATACTCCTTCCATCATGCTATGCAATGAATTTGGTTCCATTTTGTCAACAAACGTGTGACCATCAATACCAAGAAAGACATTAGATCCTACACCTGCTGTATACTTTGAATACAAATTTTTAAGTTCAAATTCAACTGGTTTATTATCTGGAATCTTTTTTTTCATGTATTGTATCAATTTATCACAAGTAGTAGTTATTCCTGGAACTAGATTTTTAAGTTTTTTTGATGAAAATGCACTCACAAATATAGCACGTCCATCCTTCCATTTTTGTCCATTTTGGAAAAAAGGATCGTGATATAGTAATGGATCTAATTTTGGATCAATCATTGGATTTTCATTGAAATGAGCGAATCCACTGTTTAACACAAATTTAACTAAATCAGGATGTCTTACTACAAGTCCCGGAGTTTGATTCATGTAAATTCCAACCATATCATAGTGTGGATTGTTTTTGTAAATTTTGTCGGCGAGCATTGTAATATTTTTTTTCAGTAAAAATTGATCCAATGCATGACCAAAACAAAAAACAGCTCCTTTTGCCTCTGGGATACCTTTTGCTTTCCAATATCCATTGTTCTTTGTCAAATATTTGTATAATAAAAACACCGAGAGCAATAAAATAGTCAAAGTGTAGAGAAGCCAATTCTCCATGTTAACAGACTGATACTCAATTTGCAACTGTAACGTTTAAACTTCTCAACAGTCATGCACATGTCGTTACATCATCACATTCAGTCACGTGATCTTGTTATTTTGCTTGCGAGTACTCGGTTGACTTCTGCATCACAGACATTAGAAGATTAGTCACTAGAGTAATTGATAGGACATAAAATGGATAACATTGATAAACAATTGACATTAATTATCATCTAGACATACCTATGAAAACTGAAGCATTTGATTAATTGTCGAGTAACTCTGATGTGAAGAGTGTTGCAAATTTTTTTTTTTTTCATAAATTGATAACATTCCTATCACAAAAGATAAGAAGTTGCGCAATTTGCACTTATCAAGCAGTATTATCGACTAGCAAAATATACATGAATTTTTTTCACAATTTATTAAGAATCTTTCATAGAAAAAATGTTCTCAAATGATTTCAGAAGTCGAAACTGTGGTTATTCTGAATAGAATAACTCAGAAATCAATGGGACTTACGCCCTCTTTGTCCTAAGACTTTTTTCAGTGAATTTCAAAAGCTACAAAAGTGCATTAGGGCAAAAACGCATTATCCCGCTTAGTTTCCGGAATATTCGAAGAAGAAAATACTTATCTTGTTTCACCTTTTCACTGATGAATTCAGTAGTGAAGAGGTAAAACAGGATAAATCTACTTATCATTGTGATCATTTTGGAGGGAATATCTCGGAAATGAAGCGAAATAGGGCGATATTATTCATCTTTTTTTGATAGAAAATTTCAAAAGTTCCGAAACAGGTTCAGGGCAAAATCGTCCCATCTCTCTTATTTTCTGAGGTATTTCCAGAAAATTAAATGAGAAAAAAATAGACTTATCTCGTTTTACCTCTCCGCTACTGAATTGGATTTTTGTGATAATTTTCAGTGAAATATCTCGAAAACTAAGCGAGATAGGACAATTTTACTTGAAACTTTTATTATAGAGAATTTCAAGAGCTAAGAAAAGGCTCCGAGGAAAAAGGCTCTATCTCACTTAGTTTCCAAGATATTTTATTTTCAAAAAAATACTGAAAAAAAGATTGACTCATTCTGTTTTACCTCTTCACTACTGATTTGATTGATCTGCATTTCTCAATTGTAACAAAAAAAAAGCCATGAATCGTGCTTTCACCGATGAGTATCCATAAATAAATACAAGCATGAGAGAGAAATGATTTCTCGCCGTATTACACTGAAATCCGATTAGTGAACCCATATATATTATTGAATTTTTTTTTCTCTCTCCCCGAGTTCCAGTGCACAAACAGAGAGACTGTAAATTTGGGGCTTGTACTCATGTTTACCATACGGATTTTTTTTTTTCACGAGATCGTGCTTTATGCTTCAAGTGACATGAATCTAGAGCTTTTCGTTAAAATTTACAGTTCTACTCTTGTTCAAATGAAAATAGAATAAAAATACTTCAGGGTCACAATAAATAAAAGTTTAATGCGGAGCAGTGATGAACGATTTTGAATCGATCTTGGTAAGATCGATTATTTTTTCCTGAAAATCGATTTTTTCTAGTGAATTCAAGAAATGCGATTATCAATTTTTCGCTAATTTTTTTAGAAAAATCGAATCTACTTTTTTCTGGCTAAAAAAAAGATGGAAAGTGAGATTCATTTCTTCGTTGAACTAAAACAGGCGAAATAGAACAATTGGAGGAAATACGATATCTCGAATTATATGCGAGATATCCCATCGATTAATCGAAATTCAGAAATTGGTCGATTGCCAGTTTTGTCCCCTTAAACTGAAGCAGGTGAAACAAAATTATAGAATATGATGCGATATCTCGAATTGAATGAGAGATATCGCATCGATCAATCGATATTTGAAAAGCTATCGATTTTGAGTTGAAGTGATAGTTTTTTTTATCTCCCCTCGAACTGAACGGTTGAAACGGAACCGAATTACCGATCAATCCGGAATTCGATTAATCGAATTTTGACATCGATTAATCGAAATTTCGAAATTATTTGATCCGAAGCCGATATACTATTTTCTTAATGTCATCAAATCTCGAATTTAATGCGATATATAACATCGATTGATCGATTTTAAAGAATAATCGATTGAAAATTAATGTGTTTGAAGAAATCGATGCACGTCTTTAATTGCTAGCCCCCTTATATTAAAACATGTGAAATTGAACTATTAAATGGAATGCGATATTTCGGTTATATGCGAGATATTCTATCGATTAATCGATAGTTAGAAATGATCAAAAGTTGTAGTGATTTTTTTTCTTTCGAAAACAATCGATCCATCAATTTTCTCATTTCGATTTGTTGTTTTAAATCGATTCTCAAAAAACCGTATTTTTTGAAGATCGATTCTTTAAGAATCGATTTTTTTTTGGAGATCATCCATAACTACTGAAGAGATAGAGTTTCAAGAATTTCTTGATTATCTTTTTTCTCGAATAATTTGTTTTTTTTTTCTTTTCTCTCGCTTCGGTGGAAAATAGTGGAAGAACAAGAGAGATATCTTAACTCGGGGCGACGTCATAAACGCCAGGCGCAGGAGGTACTTGTATCTCTCACCGGGGTCGTTGGTAACAATGAGACAAACCAAGCGGTGAGACTGTAAAGACTTGTCTGTAAGGACGAAGGAGTAGAGGGAAAATGCTAGATAGAATAGGATGAGAAGGAGAGAAAGATAGAGGCAGTTTGGGATTGTGCAGGTCCTCCAGAGGAGAGCGTCCAAAACATTCCCCTCAGCTCATTCACTGCTATATATAGTCTCTTCTCTTCTGATTCTCTCTCTCAATTCTCTCCTTTTCTCCTCGACATTGCGCTACTGCAGACTTCTATATTCCCACATTTACAGTACCTAAGAGCCTCGCAGGGGTGCAATGATCCTAGAGATTGTATACAATCGCTAAAACATGAGATAACTGCTACCATCTCTGCGGAAAAAATGAGGCGTCGAGTGAATGACTCCAGATTTGAGATAACTCCGGTGGATATTGTGTTAATGATTTTCTCTTTTTTTTAAACATAAATTCTGATTTTTTGTATTTTTCTATGAATATGGAATAAAATTCGCGTTGTTTTATATTTTTTTTGGAGATCATAAAGAGCGGGCACACTGGCGTTATCAGAGTGGAGCTAATCCTGAGTTATGGGGGATTATTGCATCAGTTTGCCAGGTGGATCAGGTGTACGTGGATGGTTCTATCTACAAACATGAGTCAACATAATGTACGATTCACATCATGAGACTATCCCTAAATTTGGGAAACCGGGGCAAAATGACATAGGAATTTTTTTTCAGAGTGAAGGACTTTTCAAAAAATCTGAAAAAATTAAGGAAGATGCTATAACATATTTGCATTATTGGGGAATTTTCTCAAATTTTCTCGTAGAAGCCTTCACTTTCAAGAGAATTTTGACTCATTTTCCATCGCAGGTCTATTTTGCCCCGAGTTTTATATGGGTACTCAATTTCTATTTTTGTTAATTCTAATGCAATGATGATTAGATGATTGGAAAATTTCGTACAACATTGCTTTAAAAAATGTAAATTTTGGAATTAACAAAAAATCATATGCCCATATTATAATCAAGTGTGAAAGAAGAAGTTCTTATTTCATTAACTTAGCGAAATATAAAGGCTTGTTTACGCCAAAATGGACATTTCCACAGCAAAAGGTCGTATATATAGGACATACGACCTTTTACCTTTGCTAAAGAATCAAATGATTCGAATATCCATTTCACAACTGGAGATACGACCTTCTGCTTTTAGACCCTCAATATGTCATTCGAAAAATATGATAGTTCGTTAAGAACTTCCATGAATAAAGCCTATTTTTTACAGAATTTTCTGTTTAGTCGATTGGTCATAGAAAAATAAAAGCAGCGTAAGACGAGAAATCCCCCATTAGAGGACGAGTCTAGGTTCAAGACTGCGAATACTAGTCCTTGCTTGAGGTTTGTGTCGACATTTTAACATCAGCAATTGTTGTCGATAGCCCTCTCACTTGACTTTAATCACTCGAATAATCTTCCGTTCGTTGGATTGATATTTTTCAGGTTTATATTCTTCGACCGTTCTCTCAGGCCAGTGTTGGCTTCGGACGTGAAAAAAAATAATAATAAAAATCCCCTAAAATATCGTGGAGATTAGTCGATTGGGGTTTACAGAAGCTTTAAGCCTACAGCCCCCACTCCCTTTTTTCCAGTGCCTCGGCTCGTTTTTCCTCGTAACAATAATTTGTCGTTATCAAATAACAGTACAATCCGCTACCTCTGCATGTGTGAGAGAAATATTCTGTATACAGCCTCGGGCTGAGATTCTAACGCGCGAAAAAGCCCGACGGGCCGATAAATGTTGGCGAAATAAAATTTTACTGTCGAATAATACCGTGGAGTTTGTTACTATTGAATTTTGGCTCGTTTTTTCGGGGACCGTAATCCTCCCAGTGGAACACCCTCAGACCACGGAAAAGAATAGTGGACATTTTTTTCCATGTTTGTTTTTCCAATATACATAGATATACAAATACACACAGTCTCTATGTACTGAAAAGCCTTATAGCTTTAAAAGAAATTATAGCTATAGTATTTAGGTGGATTTTTATCGGAGTTCTAATACGAATAAGTGATTTTAAAGATTTAAATTTAATTTTATATCAATTACTTTGTCTTGAGCCAGATAATCACGGAAATAAATTATTTTCATTACGTTACTACTTCGATTTGAGAATTTCCTTCAGTAATCTCATAGATTCAATATATTTCAATGATCTAAAATGATGGAATTAACAATATTAATACGCTTTTCATGATCTGCTCAAGTTAACACATATCAGAACTGAAGGAGTCTTCTGTAACTGCAACGGAAGTTTAGGATTTAAGGAAAAAATTGAAGAAAATCTTGAAAATATCTGGAAAATTCAGTAGTAAAGAAGTAAAATAGGATAAGTTCATTTTTTAGTTACTAGTTTCGTGAGAATATCTCGGAGATTAAGCGTGATAGAGCGATTTTATTCTCATCCTCCTTTGTAGCTCTCTACAAAATTCCCTACAAATAAATATCAGTGGAAGAAGGACGTATCTCCATTAGTTTTCGAGATATTCTATTTAGAATGATCACAAAGATAAGTCGATTTGTACTGTTACCCTTATTCACCAATAAATTATTCAATGAGGAAAGAAAATTAATTATTGAATTATTGCTTTTGCTACAATCATATTAAGCTCATGAAAAAATGTGATGATAACATATAATTGGGAACTACAAAAATTCATCAGAAATACTAATTGTAACTTGAAAAAATACAGATCATTCATTTTTCAATTATATTTTTGATCACATTTTCAATCTGAAAAAATCAACAAGCAGTGAAATTGGGATTGAGAGCAAAAAACTTGTTGATGTTTTGTTATTTGTATTTTCTGGAATGAAATTATTTTAAATTCTACCAAATTTATTTATATTGTCACATATAGTTTTTTTTTTTTTATTTCAAATTCTTCATCATCAATTTTTGTCATTCATTCCCTTCAAATTGACGACTTATTTTAGTAATTTTAAGTACAGTATTTTTTGATGGACTCTTCATTCCAAAGCCAATAAATTTTTTAATAATCCAAAAAAAGACTGAATACCAAAAGTAGTTAATAAATTTCTATCTAATTATTTTGAACCAAATTATATGAATTAAAGAATTAAATCAATATGAAGGTAGCCATGTAGGTCACTACAGAAGTTGAAATAAATTAATTGAAGATATTTAATTGTGTACCAACGTTTCGACTTTCATGTGGAGTTCTCATCAGGGTACGATGTTTATTTAAACTATAATTTAAAAAAAAAAGAATTTTTTACAAAAATGTTCATACAGTTATTATTATCTATTTTTTATTCATATAAAATAATCAGAATTATTTATCTTATTCTTGATAAAAGGGAGATAATTTAATCTAACCAAGGTCGAAAACAACAATTGAAGAATTAAATCAATTGAATTAAGGGGGGGTATGGTTTTGGTGGTCGAGAAAAAAGGTTGGTTCCTTTAATGAACTTCTGTATAATAATACAACATATGAACTATATTTTTCGAAATTTTCATTGCAAAATATTGATAAATGAGCCGTTGCCAGTAAATATCCGCAGGCATTCCAAAAAAGAGGGTGTACACTAAAACCCTTCACTGGATCAACAGAAACGGAAAAATCCAAGTGCGTTCATCAGTTAAAATGTTTCTCAAGGTAATGTGGTCGAGTTTTTTCGTTTTTTATAATTATTTGTTATTTTACAATAACAAATTAGTTAATTTTTTCAAGCAAAAATCGCATTTTTGTTTTTCAAGTGCTACCAAAAATTGAAAAATCAATCGAAACAAAAAAGCTCGACGACATTACCTCGAGAAACATGTTAGCTAATCAACATACTTGGATTTTTTCGTTTCTGTTGATCCAGTGAAGAGTTCTAGTGTACACCCTCTTTTTTGGAATGCCTGCGGATATTTACTGGCAACGGCTCATTTATCAATATTTTGCAATGAAAATTTCGAAAAATATAGTTCATATGTTGTATTATTATACAGAAGTTCATTAAAGGAACCAACCTCATCTGTATCGTCTGAAAAAATTCTCGAAAATATGCTTTTTTCTGCACCGCCAAAACCACCCCCCCCCCCCCTCCCCTCTAAATTAAAATGCACAAGCTTCTAAAAGAAATTTGAAGATCCTCAGAATCAAATCGAATTCTGTAAAAGTAGTTTGGTTTAGTCTTGTCAACTAGTTTCGCATCTTCCTTATCTTCTCCACTTCGATCAGCCTTGTCTCGCACTTGCAGCCCAGGCTTAATCAAGATTGGCTAGGGTCCAATTACCTACGCTCGAATCCATTGTTAATTCTCACCTGAGTACCCCTTAAACTACATCAATCAATTAACACAATCATTGAATATAGTTTCGTATAAAGTAAAAATTCATGTACTCTAAAATTTATCATTTGAAACTCGGAGTGAAAATGTTTTAAATGAGTTATATAATCAACGGAAGAGAATTGACGCGTTGATGAATAATTAATCCCAAGAGGTTTCAATAAAGTTATGAAACCAGTACACGACTGAGAGAAGTCACATTTGAGAATAACTGGAGAACTACGTGGTATTCACACATGTACTCCTTATCTCTGGTAGACAGTACATAGGTGAATAGATTTTTACTGGTGAATATAGACAAAAGCTCATTTCACTATGAAGTGAATTACATAATTGTACATTTAATGAAGGTAATTAAAAAATCGTAATGAAATTCAATAGCAAAGAGTATAACGGGATAAATCCATTTTTTGTATTTTTTTTTGAGAATATCTTGAAAATCTAGACAGATATTGCAATTCTGTCGTAATCTGCATCTGCAACTTATAAAATTCTCTACAAAAAAAGGTAAGAGTAAAATGGGCGTATCTCCATTACTTTCTAAAATATTCCATCGAGAATAAATACCTCTTCACTACTGAATTGAAAATAAATAAAAAAATGAGTAATGGAACTTTGAAAAAAATTAACAAAATGAGGAATTCGATTGCTATTTTGTTCAATGAAGAAATATAATTTAAAAAATGAATGATTCTTAGCAATTTGTTTGGCAAGTAGAAAAGGAAAATCCAAATATAATAGAAAAAATCAGAATTTATGGAAAAATTCATTTTTTTCATCGAAAATTCAATTTTTCTTTTAAAATTATACGTCAATTTCATCGGGTTTCCACTCGGAAAATCGTAAAATTGGTGTAACTGCCGCAATTTGATCTCCACTCGTCCGAAACTAATTGAATCTAAAGTTCTTTCACCATTAATATATTTTATAAGCATCAAAAAATTGTAAAGTATTTGTAACAATTGTCTATAAATGATTGAAATCATAATTTAACTGAACTTGTTGCATTACTTGCTTCTAAGCATAAACTGAATAATACCCTTTGAATTTATGTAAAAGGAGCTATATCCTGGTTGTATATATACCATTCTCTAATTTTAAAAGTTACCACCCTCACCAACGCTCTCGACTGCACAATTGAGAGTCGGTTTGAAATAAACGAACAGAGTACAGTAGTAGGTGGGTTAGTCAGCTCCTCCTCCTAAAGTCTACCACAGAGAATAATGTTAATGAAATACAGATAGAATCTCTATACAAGAAAACCCAACTAGGAAGAGCCACAGCTGAAAATCTTTTGTCCTATTCCTTCCCTACGAACTAAGGAGCCACGTGAATTACGTTTTCGTCCATAACGAAAAGCCCAAACCGTTGAATGTCATCTCAGTCAGAAGGATGATTTTAATGTGCAGGAAACTCAAGATGTCATTATACCAGTTGCTTTTGCTTTGATTGTCATGACGAATATGATCAAAACATGCATCATAATTATGTATCTTTGTGCCGACATTCAGAAGCATTGGAGTTTGGATGATATCCCTTAATTGGTTTTAATTACCAAGATGACTTCAACAATCGTTTTGGAAATTTAGAAAAATCTCAAATGGAGAAATATAATTGATTTTCAAGAAAAAATGTGGCCAAAGGAAGATTGACAGAGTTCAACTCGAGAAAATATAAATGAAAAAAAAATCAAAATAATTTATAAGATAATTTTGAAAATTCTAGAAAAATATCACATAGAAAAATATAATAATTCCATCTGTAGGGAATTCCAAGAGCTACAAGAAATGAAGCAAAATCGCCTTATTTCATTTATTTTCTAAAATATTAAAAAAAGTTATTAGCAGGAAAAAAATTGACACTAATTTTTTTCTCTAAATATACAAATTCATATTTAGCATGATTCTTTAGGGAATTTCACAAGTACTTAAACTCGATTAATGAAGAATACATTTTCCCCTATCAAAATTTTCTCGTTGAAAATAAACGTAGGACACTAACCAAGCAGAAAAGATATGCAAATTTCATCGGAGTAGGGTATAAGAATAATAATACGTATCATAAAGCGTTAAGTTTTGGGTGTGGTAATCATTAAAAACTAAACTGTATAAAGAAAGGGAGAAGGGGTTAAAGTACTCAACACTCTTGTGGAAAGTTGAATACCCAAGTGTACGTTGTGGTGAAGCCCCATAAGAAGAAATTGTACGTAGACGTACGAGAAAGTTAGAGATCCCCAATAGGGTGAATTTGAAGCCACCCCCCCCCCCCCCTCCCTCCCAATTCTCTCCACCTTGTGATTTTGTAGTCAAAGTGCTTGTGAGTTAAAGGGTTTATTTCATTTCGAGATTGAAATAAAAGTGAGGGAATGAGAGAATATCTCCTTATCTTATTTTCTCGTCTACTGTTCATTCAACAATCAGAGAATTGACTAATTTGAATAAAAATAAAAGTGACTAATTAAAAGATATGTTTTGAATAAAGATTGACGCAATTAAAATAAAAATACAAGACAAGTATCACTTGCCTCTCATTCCACTTTTTTTATTTTATTTTTTTATTATTCTCTTCACTTGTAAGTGTACTCATTGAAACAAGTAATTGAATAAGAATCAATAATTGAGAAAGAGGGAGTTAGAGAAAGAGTTTGGATTTAATTCTTATTCTGAAAGATTTTTCATTGGCTATACCAATTAGCTCACTCCATTGAGGGCTTAACCAAAACACCAGAAAGCTCCATTTAACGATCTGTACCCAGAGGTTGTTTATAAACTGAGAATAGCCAATTGAAGAAGGAGAAAAGGACATATATAACGTTGTTTTTAATTACTCTACTTTTCCCTTCTTTTTTCTACTTGTCTGAATAAAAAAAATTAAGGCACTTTTTTTTTATGCACTTCTCTGTGAATTAATTCTGATTATTGTATTGGGAGTAAAAGAATAGACTATTCATGAATTATAAATTGTATTTCTTGAATTTAGAATTCAGCCTTATTTCTTGACTACGATATACGTCATTTAGAAACTTATTAAAAAATGAGTCGATTTTTTCGTTCAACAATTTTTTGACAATATTCCGAAAAGGAGATACTTCTTTTTAGCGCGATTCTTTTCTTGTAACTCTTAAAATTTTACCTAAAATTGCTGAGGAAAAAAAAGGACATATTTCTATTAATCTTTAAAATATTCTCAAAAAAAAAATGGCTTATTCTATTTTACCCCTCCACTACTGATTTATATCAAGAGAAGAATGATTAAATTGATGATCATTTAGAGAAAAATACTCCTTTTTCTTCTGCTCTTCGAAAAAATATTGTATTGAAACAAAAACTTGATGAAATGTCTGAATTTCACGCCGAGAAAAAATAGTGGTGAAATCTATCAAATATTGATACCATTTGTCCTTATGAAAGAATTTTTTCGAAATAATTTTAAAAATTGTCGAATTTCCTGAATTTATTTAATTTAAATAGATTAACTAGTTGAATCGACTAAATTCAGCAAATTCAACAGCTTTTTCGGTTATTTCAAAAAGATATTTGCTAAGAACCAATGGCATCAATATTTGATAGTTTTTACCACTATTTTTTTCTCATTGCATCAACTTCATTATTGAATATTCAAAGAAATTCCGCAAAAAAATCCAAAAATATAATTCAACTTGTTCCACAAACTTTTAAAATAATTACACAATAATTCAATGATTCTCATTTTATTGCATTATTGGTTCACGTCTCTGAGATTCCCTTGATCGTTAATGAGGAAAAACACTAACCAGAGATCAATACATATATATTGGATCCAGGAAGGACCGATCAAACCGTAACTGCGACACAACTGCCATGTCAGGTCCACGGAGTAAAGTTAAAAGGGTACCTGAAGGGTTATGACCAGCCATCCCGAGCTTATGGAGGCGATTGCCACTGATAGAATCAGCGTACTAACACTGCCATTCGCAAATCCCCTCCTCTCTCTCTCCCTCTTCACGTCTGCCTACGTTTTCTACTGATCTCCCTACCTACAAAACACCATTTACACTCATCCACTATTTCGTGTCCCGCGTTTTCCTCATAATCACTTTTGGATTAATTAAATTTTATGCCGCTTCTACCAACGTCAATAAACGTTAAATTTAATGGTGCAACACGCGTATATCCGACGACCGTAACAGGGTCTACCCACGGCGGATGTGTATGGTCATCATGGATCTGAAATATTCACGTTAAACATTTCAAGGTTGCGGATTTATTATGGAATTCATAAACGGCAGATTATGCATTGATGAATCTTCCGGATTTTTTTAAATCTAATGCTAGAGTTTCCTTTAAGATTGTTGAACAGGTAAAGAAAAATAAGTTCGTGGCAATTTGTCGATATATTAGATCAGTCACCAGCTGGCAGAGGGCTGAACATCAAGTCATCAAACGTCTTAAACTGCAGCCGTTATTCCTCCACATAATAGGTTAATTTGATATTCTCTCATAACCTATAATTTTCCAGTATTTTTTTTTGAAAAAAACTCTAATAATAAAATTTTAACTGTAGACAGTCACTATTAAGCGATCTAATAATTTTGGTCATGTAATGAGGGAATTTCCGCTGTGTTATTTGGATTGCGACGTTGCCGAATCCACTCTTCACTGCTCAGGCACGTTCACTGGGTTTTCGGCAACCTCGCTAGCCAGACCACTTCATTTAGCATCAAAAACAATTCACTAACTACTAGAATTAATTTTTGCTCCTTGGAGCCGAGAACGACTAACATCACTTTGCTTGGTTAAAAACGTCTGTTTTCCGCTTGATGCAAAAAATGGAATACACACCACGGACAGAGGAAGTCAATTTTGACAAAAATTTCACACACCGTGCGAAAGGCAACCCTTTCGGGGACGCTTCACATGCGAGCAGTAGTTCTTTGTACACGGCGTGCAATGGAGAACTGTACTTTACACGTGACGTAAAAATTTAATGAACTATTAAAAAATATCATAATTTATTAAATATTTCAATGAATGAAGGCTACTATTTTTGGAATTTTTCTGACGGAATGAGGAGAAAGAGGATTGGAAAATTATTTTTTCTTCTTGAAATCTTCAAGTATTGCAAGAAAAATATTTCAAAGTTGAATTACCTCGTTTCTCCCAAATAATTGATATGACCAATTGAAATAGATAGTTATCCCACAAAATTTACCAATTCCCAGTATTCCCCTTTCAAGCAAACCACAATTATTCAATCAATTTTGACACAAGACCATTTGGCTCAGTTTAATGACTTTACATGAATGTTTTCAATGTATATGTCGACCGAAAACTTCACTCGAATAACCATTTCAGGATGCAGTTAAGAGCCTAGACACTACCTAGGAATCGTTAGCAGACCACCCTTCAACCCCAGAACATTTACCGAACCCTCAACTTGTACCCACTATACGACACTAGTAGATCTCTAAACCTCTCATCCAAGTGTCTTCGTTTTACCATCAACCACATTTTGCCAACAGGATACGGTGATTCGAATGATCCTAGGGGTTTTCTTCCCGCTTGGGGGTAGTTTATCCAATGAAATTCCGACATTATACCACCAGGGATCGTAACGTTAATTTGTATGGCAATCGGATTAGAAAAAGTTTTACACTCTGTGTCATTGTTCAAGAAACGGAAGATATGGAGTAGTAGATTTCTTTGAATAAGGCTTTTTCGAATGAGGCAATTATCCGGAATTCTTTTCTCCATAAACGTCTCCACTTTTACGCTCGAGTGAGCCATTTCACATTTGATTCCCAATATTTTGAATGAGGCATTGAAGGAAATGGGTGAAATTCGTTTCTTTCTAAGGGTTTATTGGAGGGAAACTTCTTTAGACGCGGTAAGGCAGATTGGCCTGGATCAGACGAAACGGCAGTTGAAAGGGAAGAGAGGGAAAATCATTTCGAGAATCTCCCTCGCATGCGTCGTAAACACTCTGTGCCACGTGTACTGTGTTACAGTGAAATCCCTCTATATTTGACTCGGCTACATTACACCATCCTCTATATTTGACCGGATTTTGGCTCTCTTGTTGATGATTCTGTCCTCCACTACGATTTATTGAGAAAACCAGAGCCATCAATTGAACGAAGCATTCGGGCGGGTATATTGAAATTTTCAAAATATACCTAGGTTCGTTGCGCATTTGGCTGCACGGGCTTACGCGTATGAGACATGTACGTGTGATGTGGTAGGAATGAAAAGATGTGTGGAATATAGAAAATAGTCTTAAGACCATAGGTGAATACGTCAAATATAGGGAATTCCACTGTAATGAAAATTGTTAACAAATGCAAAAAGAGCCATGCATGAGAGCGTTTTTTTCTAGAAATTTCACTCATAAGGTGTGAGATCGTCTCGCACTCTTATTTTCTCACATTATTAATAGATAAAAACTTTCGTCATTTTTTTGTCGTTATTTTGATTATGATTTTCATCACATATATCAGTCTCCATCACATGTTGAATGTTGACACAAACAAATCATTTGGAAAATCAGAGGTCGCTCCCAAATTTTCCATACCATTTACCTCAAAATAATATTGTGATTTATGTTCATGCACCCGAGATTTCATTTGAGAGTTTAAATTGAAAAGTCAGAATTTGGAAGTCACTCGTGATTCTAATGACGGAAAAAATTGAGAGTAATAAATCTGTAACATTCTGGAAGAAAATAAAATTTTTATCAACGAGATGAGGACGCGCGCATTATGTGGATTTTGTGCCTTCAACCAAACCAATATTTATGCATGTTTTCATGTGTCATAATTTCTCAAAACAAAAGAAAATTCTCTTCAAATCATAAATGATTGAATCGTTCAAAACTCATCCGAAATACAGTAGACTCTCGCAAGTTACTTGGGTACGACGCTGCGGAATCATCGAGTTCTGAGAGAAACGCAACTTGCGAGCGTCCTCACTCTGTGGCCACTTCGATTCTGATTCTGAGTAATTTAAAGGGTCAGATACGAATGTTTATAGTTGAGAGACAGAAAATGAGTGGAAATACAAGAGAAGAAGTGATACAGTTTGCGGTGGAGAGAGAAGCAGTTGAAGGACGGAAAAAGGGACTAGGAGAATTTCAAGCAGCTTGCGAAAGCCTGCTGCAATTTTTTTCAAGTCATATATACACTCGGCAAAAAAATTAAGGGAACGCTAAATTTTGTCAGTTTTTTGCTTGATTTTCAAATGGCTGTAACTTCGCCAAAAATCATCGTATCAGGATAAAAAAAAAATGGTTGGAAAGCTTGAAGTTTCTACTCTTGAAATTTTGAGAGAAAATTTTTGTTTGACCATCCGTTATAACGAGATAAGAGGGTTGAAAGCGGGAAAATTTTTTCTCTTTTTTTTTCATTTTTTCAAATTGTTCCACGGACTTCAAAAAAATTTTCTCGCCTTAACCCTTATCAGGATCGTGTAGCCTGGTCTTTCAGCTTCAATTTTTTTTTTTTTTTTTTTCCTTACGACCCTTTGTTATTGAGATATCGTCGATTGAATCAAAAAACACCCTTTTGTCTTTAATCGTCGATATCTCAGGAACTACTGATCGCACAGCGAGCGGGTGATGAGATTCGTAAACTTGAATAAATTTCCTATAAGATTCTTGCACTGCTTAATTGAAAAAAAAATTCTTTCCACTTTTAAAATTGGTTCGAAAAAGTACCGAAAAATGGAATTTTTTTTCTTTTTTGAAAATTGCCCTGCATTTCGCGAATTTTGTGGAAATTGCAAATGTTTTAACGTTTTTCTTTAGTTCAATGTGTGCTGAAACACCCCCTAAATTTTCAAGCCAATCGGCTTGACCGTTTTTTTTCCCCGAGTGAACAAAGTTTCCGCAAAAATTAAAGGAACACTTTTTTGTTCCTTAAACACCAATTAATGATAATTAAGGCCGAAAATGTTTTTTCTCCGTTATTTCTTTGTGATTTTTTGTGCAAAATTTGTTGAATTCTATCGAAAGAAGAAAAAAAAAGAAATCAAAAAAAAATTGAAAAAAAATAAAAAAAAAAAATAAAAAAAAAAAAATTTTAATCGAATTTTATTTTTTTTTTATTTTTTTTCAATTTTTTTTGATTTCTTTTTTTTTCTTCTTTCGATAGAATTCAACAAATTTTGCACAAAAAATCACAAAGAAATAACGGAGAAAAAACATGTTCGGCCTTAATTATCATTAATTGGTGTTTAAGGAACAAAAAAGTGTTCCTTTAATTTTTGCGGAAACTTTGTTCACTCGGGGAAAAAAAACGGTCAGGCCGATTGGCTTGAAAATTTAGGGGGTGTTTCAGCACACATTGAACTAAAGAAAAACGTTAAAACATTTGCGATTCCCACAAAATTCGCGAAATGCAGGGCAATTTTCAAAAAAGAAAAAAAACTCCATTTTTCGGTACTTTTTCGAACCAATTTTAAAAGTGGAAAGAATTTTTTTTTCAATTAAGCAGTGCAAGAATCTTATAGGAAATTTATTCAAGTTTACGAATCTTATCACCCGCTCGCTGTGCGATCAGTAGTTCCTGAGATATCGACGATTAAAGACAAAAGGGTGTTTTTTGATTCAATCGACGATATCTCAACAACAAAGAGTCGTAGGGAAAAAAAAAAAAAAAAAAATTGAAGCTGAAAGACCAGGCTACACGATCCTGATAAGGGTTAAGGCGAGAAAATTTTTTTGAAGTCCGTGGAACAATTTGAAAAAATAAAAAAAAAAGAAAAAAAATTTTCCCGCTTTCAACCCTCTTATCTCGTTATAACGGATGGTCAAAAAAAAATTTTCTCTCAAAATTTCAAGAGGAGAAACTTCAAGCTTTCCAACCATTTTTTTTTTATCCTGATACGATGATTTTTGGCGAAGTTACAGCCATTTGAAAATCAAGCAAAAAACTGACAAAATTTAGCGTTCCCTTAATTTTTTTGCCGAGTGTATATATATATATATATCACTCACGCGCAACATTTCGTTCTTTTGAATATCCCGCGCAATGCGTAGAATTTTGATCAACCAATCAAATTCAGGTGTGACAGGATTTCGATATTAATTCTCCAGATCCGATGGTAACCTCTTACTTCATCTAATGATAATTGATCCTTTTGAAATTGCTCCTGAAAATCAATCCTCCAAAAATAAATCCTCGTTCACATTAATCAGCCGTGATTCTCATACTGTAAAAAATTATCCTCAGTGATTTTCATCTGCAATAATTTGTTTTTTCATTTTGCTTCATTATTGGATTTTCTCTCGAATTCTTTTATTTTGATGGTAGTTATTGATTTTATTCCATCACCTTATATTTTATTTCATTTTCTTCTTCTATTCATCACCTCTCAGTACATTTCGACTTTGTTTGTTTACGATTTAGATTACCAATTATTGAAGGTTTTCAGTGGTATTGTTCCGGGAAATCGAAGTATTCATACGATATTTACTGGAATTTCACTCAGTTTTCCAAGTATTGTCGTTGAGGAAGTATCTCTGTGTTCTCTTCAACCGGTACGATGTCGTTAAAAGAACGTATAAGCAAAGCTCGCAACGTATTTTTTTTTTTAAAGGATTGAATGCCTAATGCGAAATGTCTGGTGACGAAACGCCGGGCGGCTACATGGAAAGAATTTTTTTTCAAATATTGTAAAAAATCAATTAAATTTTACTGTTCTGTCGCCTAAACCGAATCCTTCAAAATGGGTGATATTAAATGTGTAAGACAGTAAAAATTTATAGAAAAGGCCACAAACATTATTAATCGTATAATAATAATTCGAAGTTCTTCATATAAATTTTAGTTAACCGAGTCAACATCAAAAAAAAATACTGGACGGAACAGTAAAAATTAAGTTATATTGAGGCAAATAATCTCAGATAGTCTGCAATATTTAATGTGATATCTGACATATTTTAAGGAATCTGACACTTGATTCCTAAGGTAATGTGATTTGTACAGTAATTTTTATAGAGATTCCTCTCTGTGTAAGAATACCATAGTGGGGGACCGTGGTTTGCCGGAATTTTATTCCCCTATACCCCTGACATGTGTCTTACTCAAAGAATCTACTGTAATCACAACTTCCGGTCGTTATTCTGCCTGATTTCGTGAAGAAATGAAGAATTTGGAAGAGTATGAGCGTCGGATGAAAAATGTATATCAAAACGGAGTTCCCTCAAAAGTGTCTGGAAGGTACCAGAGGGGGTTGACGAAGAGCAGAAGAGAAGGAGGAGGAGGAGGAGGAAGAAAAATATATAAAGAAATTTAACCGGCTGTTAGAAGCCGTAATACGCCGGTAATGCTGGCCACTTAGCAGGATATAAATAAACGTTAAATCCGTGCTTAGGAGGCTTAATCTGTATTTTCTTCTTTTTTTTTCTCAAGGATATAACGGTACATCTCTTACCCCACTGAGAATACATTATCTGGACTTTATATTCTCAGCCATAACCCCTCGATCTACTTGAAAACCCTCTTTGACAAACCACCTCCATTCGTATTCTTTTAAAGAGTCTCAAATTAAAAAATCTCTATTATTTTGTCATTTTCAGGAATTACTGAGATTATAATTTTTCCAAAAAAGGACTTATATTATTGAATTAATAAATTATGTGGGGTTATATTGATTATAGGGGTTTGCGGATATTATGGAAATTAAGCGAGATACGGCGATTTCAAAATGTCCAGAGCTACAGAAAAGGATTAAGAAACAATCTTGTTTTATATTTTTACTACTAAATGCATCTGAAAATAATATCGAATTTTCATGTGTAAAGCAGTGGTACTGTTGAATATTCTGGAATTTTCAGATGAATATCAGTAGCTTTGGAGAATGCAGAAGAATTCTTCCATGAAATAGGATCCATTAACCATAAAATTACCTATTTTTTTCAACAATATACTAGGGTGAGTCGTCCAGTGCCCGAACTCGTCCAGTAATCGAAATATTAAATGTGTTCAGCGTCAAAAAATTGGTAATCCAGCAAAATACAACTCTTTGAATATTGAAAACATGATGTGATATTGATAGAAGGATTTGTTAACAGTTAACTCACGGATTTAGTTGCATTGAACGAATATTTGATGCCGTCAAATACTTGAGCCAGTTTACTCAACAGTATTCCTTAAATATTAACGAATATGCAGTTGGTGCTCTATGTTGGGCAAATACAATCATCATTTTTGCTTGGATGTGTTTTTTCTCGTTGAAGTAATTTATTCAATTATTTCCATGAAAATGCATTTTTTTCGTCAAAAACGGTACATTTTGGGTAATTTGAATTATTGAGTCCACTTGCCTCAATCGAAGCCCCCTAAATGAACCATTCGTTAAATATTAACGAATATCAGTTTCGGTACCATTCTAACTACCATTGGTTAACAGTAAACGAGGCTCGTTTCAGCCAAACGAATCAGTTTCTCAGTGTATGAAACTGTTCAAGATATCGGTAATTATCGAATTTCATTTGTTCGATCACTGGTGTCCGATGATTCTTATCCGTCCGAACATTGGACGACTCATGCTCTTCAATAAAGCAGTGCACTTAAAAATACATTTCTTTTTTTTTTCAATTTTTTGCACTTTTAGAGAAATGCTTGAAGCTTATTAATTACATAACTTTCATCATTTTTCTTCCAACTGAAAATTATGAATTTATATAATTTATTTCATTTCAAAGGAAGATAGTTGGAGTTCAATTTCGCACAATTGTGGGAAATTTCAAGAAACATTTTTAAAAATTTCGGAAGAAAAACATTGAAAAAAATCGAACAATCTGAAAAATTCCAGAAATTCTCAAATCGGAAAAACTACTGTTTTTTTTTGCTTTTTCAAAGGAGATAGAACAACTAATCATTAAAATAATCGATTACTCCCAAATAATATCCAATTCTCAATCTACAAATTCCAAAAAATACATTGTCTATTCGAAGCGATAAGATTTGAGTAGTTAAGAAACGAATGGAGAGAAGTTTCACGCAAAAAGTAAGTTTCTTAGGATAGAAATGAGCCCCTTGGGAGTGAAGGAGAAAAGAGTCTGCAGAAAGACAAACGTTTTTACAGCCCTCTCGTAGTTTGCAAGAAAAAAGAAAGGAAAAATAAAATAAAGTGTAGTACGAGTAGACACAATGATACAGTGAGGCATCGGTTTTAAGTATTTGATTACAGTCCTACAGTCGGCAATTTCAGTACAATAACTACCGTTGCAGGGTAAAACTACCTACAAGAGGGCACCTCCAACCTTTGGTTTTTCTAACCCCTTCGTAGCCCCCCCACTACCTCTAGGATTTTTCTACTGGCAATGGCGTTTTTACCCCATCGGTCTCTTATACAATACTTTGTTACTGCGTCGTTAATTTTAACGCCTTCTACGTGCTCCTGATTTCTTTAACTTTTGTACTTCACTGTGTTACGACGTAAGTGCCTGTTATATCACTTTTTCTTATTCTTGTTCACTTGGTAGTTTTCTCATTCAATATATATATGTCTATCTCAATTTCATTTTAATTGAGAAAAGAAAAAGTCATTTTTTTTTCTTCAATTGCTAATTTATATTTATGGGGGGAAAATTAATTTTTAGAAAATATCTTGGTATGTAAGCGGATTAGAAGAGTTTTATAGAGAGCTTTTCTTCAGGAGAAAGAGGAAATCTATTAAAAAAAACGTTCATTACAGCAATCTCTTGATCTTTTTCATGCTTGAAGATCTTGTGTATCCGGTAATTTACTATTTATAGAAAATTTCAGTAGTTGAGAGGTAAAATAGGACAAATCGACGGATTTTTGAGATCATTCTGAATGAAATATTTCTGAAACTATGCGAGATAAAGCGATTCTGTTCTAATTATCTTCTGTAAAGAATTTCAAGAGCTAAAAAACAAGGATAAAAGCAAGATTGCGCTATCTCTCTTAGTTGGCAATATTTTTTCAAAAAATTGCTGAAAAATCAACGTGTTTCGTTTTTTCCACATTTCTGAATTCACATGAAGATTTTTTTTTTTTTTTCGCTGAATTATCTCAGGAAATAGTCTCATTTTTACCATCCAAAAGAGAAATCGGGTTCCACGTAAAAGATAGGGTGGCCAAGATTAAAACACATTAGTACCCACATTACAGTTGACTCTTTGGTTGACCCTAAACTGCAGATAACGAGGCTGACTATAACTACTTATTGTCACCCATTTCACGGGTACTACATGTCTGACTACTTCACAGCCTAATGACGATGGTTTTGGATGATAAAAAATGAATAATACTGTGATGATCGCACAATTCGTTGAAAAAGAAATGTTATATTATGGAATTTAAAAAAAAAATTGGAGTTTTCAACGAAATCTCATGGTGAAAAATGGGGACTTCAGGCCTAGATATGAGAACCCTATATATTCCTTAAACGAGTGAAGAATACTGATTGCAACGAGATATTTACCGAATAAAAAAAAACAGTCTTTCCAATCAATAGCCCCTCAAAAAATATCTATTAAGAACCCTAAGACATTTATTTGTTTTTTTTTTGGAGAAACAACTGATACAATATAATACATAAACAGTATTAATAAATACTATTTATGTCATAATATATCATGTTTAAATACAGTAAGAGACATCTTTAACAGAATTGTGAGATAAAGATGTTTCTTGATGAATATGAGATAATATGCATATACAGTCGAACCTGGATAAGCGAGAGTTGAAGGGGACGGGAAATTTTTCTCTCTCATAGAGGTTTCTCACTTATCCGAGTTTCTCACTTACAGAGGTGCAGGAGAAATTTCGGTAAATGGGCAGTATAGCTCTGCCATCTGAAAAATAGTGAATTTAAGGTTTTTTGTTCGGTTTTTTTGACTAGACCTGATCTTTGGGTAGTTTCTGGGCTCGCATTAAACTTCGTTTGGTGAAATTCTGAAAAAATAAATATTTGACAGTTGACACTATATTCTACCTAAATACCGCATTCTAACGCTCAAAATGAGGTATGACGAGGTCTGTCATGTCACCCGGAGTAAGGCTGATGCTATTATGTTTTTACGAGAGCATGATATAATCAAGACCCAGGCTTTATGTGAAAAGTGTGGGAGTTTGATGACTATTAACAAACAGCTGACGGGATTTGTGTGTAATGGCTCACATTTTGAGCGTGACAACCATCGTCGAAGGGTTAGGGTCAGGTGTTCAACGTACTTGAGTATTTATGATGATTCGTGGTTCTCTGGACGAAAGGCGAAGATTCAGAGTATCCTTAGACTCATTTGTCTATATTTGAACAACAACAAGATAACACACGATCTGCTGTGTTTTGAGACACAATTGTCAAGAAACACGGTTAGGTTTTGGGTTAATAAAATTAACGAAAGACTAGTACAATGGACTAGTGAAACTAACAATGAACAAATGGGAGGTATAGGACGAGTAATTGAGGTTGATGAAACAAGAATCGGTGGGAAACAGCTAGCTAGAGGTAGACCGGTCAGGGGTGCAAGGTGGGTGCTAGGCCTTCTTGAGACGGACTCTGGGCGACTAGTCATCGTCCCGATTCCCAATCAGAAAGCTGAAACACTGATACCTATCATCCGCAAATATGTAAGACCGGGTTCAGTTATCCGTACCGATTGTGGGAAAGGGTACAAGAGATTGTACTGCTATGGCTACTACCATGTCAGGGTCAATCACAAAGTACACCATGTCAACCCCAGAAATAAAGCTAACACGCAAAAAATCGATCGGACCTGGAGAGAGCTGAAGGCTGCTATTCCCAAATACGGGAAGAAACCGGAGAGATGCCTTGGAAGATTGGCCAAATTCCTCTTCTTCAGGGCTCATCCTGTTTCTGAACGTATGAACGCGTTTCTTGATTTGATTCGCTTCCATGAAGATCTTGATTTACTACCTGTGGATAACTAGTTTATGTACTTGTTCTGGATTCTTGAAATTCTACTATTAGTTGTGGTGAATTTGACCAGCATGCTCCTTTCACAATTTACTCGTCAACGCATATGTACGTTACGAGGGTGAAATGGATGTATGTAGATTTATATAAAAATAATTTAAAATTTTTAAAGCTCAATGAAGGTGAGCGGAGTGTAGGTCGAATTCATGCTAAATTTCATCAGCAATTACCCAGTTGGTTAGGTGAATGGTTGCGGAGGTCTTCCTTTCGGGGCCGTCGCACTACCACGTCCTCGCCGTGGTCCTGGGTACAGCTAAGAGTAGTGCATTTCCTGGTTTCATTTTCTTGTGGTTAAAAAGGTTGTTTAGAGGTTGTTCATTAAGAGGTCGTATGCTTACAGTGTCATTGAGAGCGAAACTAGGTCCAAAAAAGTTGAAAATTTTTGAAATTTTGGCAGAGTGAAACTCACCATTTACCGAAATTTCTCTCACTTACAGAGGTATGAAAAAATGCGGGTGCCAAATATGTAAATAAAACGTAATTATATTTCTTATTTACATTGCAAGTATATAAACAATGTAATTTTGATTGATCCATTCTAAAAGACAGTTCTCAACGTCAGGAAATTCAGACAGTCGGCTCCGCTTAATATTTCCATATCCTCCAGACCACTGAGATTTAACAGAATCTTTGAACTTTATTATTCTATAAAAGGTAGACTCTGGCAAATCAGACTCATTAAGTATTTCCTTTCGCAATTTGCCGGCCTCGAACGCATTTACAATTTTTAGTTTATCACTCATTGAATATGCTTTAATTTTGCGTTTCGGCATTTCAATAACGTAGCAAACTTTCCTCAGCGAATGATACTCAGTAACTGTAATGAGTAATCAATAACTTGCAAAATAAACTACTATACACATTGTGTTCATGAAATTTACGAGACGTTTTAAGCAAAAGAAAACAAATTCATTTGACTCTCGCTTATAGAGGTAAAGGGCGAGAGATAGTCTCAATTATAGAGGTTTGGATATGGAAAATGACTCTCTGATAAAGAGGTTTTTATTTCTCACTTAAGGAGGTTTTCGTGGGTGGAAATGAAGGGACCCGCTAATTATTCTCACTTATCCAGTTTTCTCGCTTATCCAGGTCTCGCTTATCCAGGTTCGACTGTAATACGATATATCGCATAGAAAAAATCAAGATTTCTCAAAAATTTCAAAATTTGAGATTAATTAGTCATTTTACTTTTTTTTGAGTATCCTGCAAAAAAATTGCAAAAATCATGGAAGATCTTATTTTTAAATATCTATTTCAATAATCCTTAAACAATAATTTTTAAATAAATATTTTTCTTTTATTTCAACGAAATTGATCAAATTTATTATTCGTTCCATCAGTTCCATACTAATATTCGTTTTTAACAATCAAAAAAAAAGTTGATCCCAATAAATTCTTCCAATTTAACAAATTGTTAATATTTTGAAATCGAAAAGTCGTTAAGACTATTGAAATAATTAATTGAATTACTTTTACTATTTTTTTTTCACAACGTAACAATTGATAACAACTATCCATCTTTTATTTATTTTTATCAATCATTATATCAACTTTTTTTTCGTAATTAAGTAGTAAAGGAGGAAAACAGAATGAGAATAAGATTTTTTTCGACTTTACATTTTTGTAAAGAATTTCAAGAGCCAAAAGAAAGTATCAGAGCAAAATGGGCGTATTTCTATTAGTTTCGAAGATATTCTCAAAATGCTGTTGCGAGAAAAATTTAAAAAATCCAGAATTAAAATATATTGTCACCTTAGAAACAAAGTGCCATATGTCCTATATATAGACATAGCACTTACGCCACTTTGTTTCTCAGGTGCTCATATATTTCAATAACATATATATATCAAAATTCGGAAAATTGTCAAAAAAATATGAAAATATCCATTTTATTGAGAGCAAAAACTTTCCAACAACTCAAATTTGATAAAGTTCCGTATATTTTTTTCCTTTTTAATCTTTCAATACACAGCTGATGTTGAATAAGTCGCTTTGATGGATGGAAATGCAATTTATCTTGGTAATTGACCAGGGGGCTTTTTAAAATGACATGTCGATCGATTATTGGAAGTTGCGATATGTGTTTGGCACATGCAAACCATCATACACGACTCTCGATTATTTGGGAATGGCATAGCCCCTGGGGCCATCAGATTGCTGTACATATTGGGCCCTCTATATATGGAAAAATAAATAGTAATAATAAATAAACGAATAGAAACGAAAAAAAAAAAAAATATGCAGGTTCAATGTAACCGATCGACTGCACGGAATACATGCCAAAGCATTTTGGAGAGATTCTAGAGTTTTGGCAATGACGCACTGAAATTACGTTATAACAGCGGTCGTGTGGCGCAGAAAAAAACTCACTGTTTTTGACAGCCTTGTCGCTCTTCCATTCGACTGAACGCAAAGCTTATAATTCACGCATTCGAGATAACTTCTTTTGTTTATATATCATTTTTTATTTATTTTTGCAAAAAAATTTCACATTGTTTAATAAAAATGATAAAAATAGATATTTTATTTAATTTTTTGAAAAATTGAATTTTCATGAAAAAAAAAAACTTTAGTCAATTTTTTTTTGCGGCACGTGTTGTTACTGCATATGAAAACAATTGAATGCTCGAATACAGTTTCTATACCCTCAACTTAACGGCAAGTGAAGCGATGCCGTTTTATGTATAGGGTGTACCGAAGGAAATAACCGTCATCTGTATTCACGATAAGATCGTAATTGAATGCGGTTGACGGGAATTTGCTATACTGCCTAGCCTAAATGTGAGTGAGATGGAAGGGAGAAATTCACCCTCTCTCAACCATCATTTTATGCTCTCCTGCCCCCTCCCCCTCTTTCTCCTCTACTAGGTCTTTTCATTGATCCTGTGGATGCTTCCATCGTGGGAGTATTTTAATGATAATAAGACGTGGAAATTTCTTGGCAAAAAGTGTGTGTAATAAAATATTTTTCCAGAGAAAAATGAAATTCACTCATTTTTTTTTGACTAATTTCATATTTTTGTGGCTGCGAATATTGAAGAACGTAATTTATTGAATTTTTTATTTCTGGAAAATATCTCAAAATCTAATAAAAGTGATTTTTTTAATTGTTTTTGAAGGGGGGGGGGGGGGGAAGAGGATTTGACATATTTTGCAAAAATTAAAGGCAAAATGGAATTGATTTATCTCACATGCTCAAACCAGTTCCATCTTGAATTTACGTCATTTTGGAGATGGAATTATCTTGGAAGCAGTTTTGTAGGATCGAACATTTCTCCAGTGACAGCTACATAACAAATAGCACCTTCTTCTGGACTTGGCTGAGTCTCCATGAAAGCATTTGCTTCAGAATTATAGGGAGATGTGAGAGAATACCTGCTTGCAAATTTCCTTTGAACAATAAGAAGAGAGATGGAATTGAAGAGGGAATAATGGATTCTTAATATTGTTTGAGAATTAATTTCAATGAATTTCAATTTACTTAGCCAGCTCTGCCAGCAGTGGTAATTTCCGCCTTGGTGGACTTTCTTCAAATGGCCCAGCTACCGTCAGATCTGAGACATATCTTGATGAAATAATTGAAAATCATTGTGATGATACAAAAAAAATTGTGCCATTTTTATGATTCAGCAGTGAAAAAGTAGAAAAAAAAGGATAAGTCGATTTCTTAAGAACATAAAATTTTCACACAAATTCATGTCATTTTTTTACCAGTTTTTTTTTTTAGAAATATCTCGCAATCTAAACGAGATAAAGCGATTTTGCCTATTTTTTTGTAGAAAGTTTGAAGATCTATAGAAAAAATCTGGGCAAGAAGGGCGTATCTCCATTAGTTCTCAAGATATTTTCAAAAAACAAATGGAATGAAATCGATTCGCCTGAAAACTTCACAGTCGCAATTTTTTTGGTCATTATTTTTTGAAATTTTTTTTTGTCTTTGGAATTTTCTTCAAAAACCAAATTCAAGCAGAATCGCGCAGTCTCCTTTAGTTACCAAGATATTGAACAAAAAATATTTGCAAAAAAATTGCAGCAAAAAAATTATCCTGATTTCTTTTTTATTTATTTATTCATGAGCGCCCTTGGCCTTCAATAAAAAATTCAATAACGAAACTTTTTCGTTATTGAATTTTTTTTTTTAATCTTCAAATTGCGATATTGATCAAGGTCAAATTAAAAACATAGCTTGGTGTATTTACAACCAAAAATAACCGCCAGATTTCATAAAGCGAACGCAATATACGACTGAATAAATATTATTCATTCGTATATTGCGTTCATTTTCCATCATAAAGTGCATGGACAATAAATGTCAATAGATCAAATGCGAAAATAAATTGATACAAGAGAAAATACGAAGTTCCTCATAAGATATTATACGAAAGAAAAACTTACGAATAAAGAGAGTATGCATATTGGTTTCTCAAATCCTTCATTTTATAACATTTCTCAGTACTCAAACGACAGAGCTTATAAATCCAAAGAATTGCTCTGGATTTAGAGTATGGACAGGGCATCATGGCAATGCAGGGTCGAATTTGATAGAGAAGAAACCAAAATTCCTTAAAAAAAACGATAAATCTTTCAAATTTCAAAAAAAGCATTAATTAAACTTTATCTGATTCAACTGCATTGAATAATTCAGTAAAAAGATGAGTCAATTTCATTTTGCAGTGAATTCATGAAATTGAAAATAGCAGCAATCCAACAATTTTTTTCTCTTTTTTACTAAATAAATTGTTTAACAAAAAAATATAAACATTCAGAAAATTCAAAAAGCCATAACTGCATTTTTTTGAATAATTTTTGAATAATAATTTTTTTTTTTTTAGAACCAAACAATTGTTTGATGCGTGCTAATTCCATTATCATCTGAATTCCTAGAAAATATCTTGGAATATCGAGCAGATGCAAAATATTCTACTGACTTATCTCATTTGATCAATTTGTTACTGAATTAATTGAAAATTAATGATAAATACATTTTCCAGTTGTTTATTCCTTATTTCATCCTCCTCGCAATCATCTCTGTTGCTATGAAAAGTGCATGGAATCTGCTTGAACGAAAAACATCTAATTAAAAAAAAATGATTAAACCAAATGGCTTTTTTTTTCTCAAATATTAGCTGCAATAACTTCGTCGTTATCTTCAGGTATTGCTGAATAAAATTCAGACCAAGTTGTATCGTTCTCCCACTCAGCTTTATGAGATGGAGATATCAATAATTCATCGATTTCAGGAAGAGGTCCTTCCGGTGGTTGAGCTTCAAACACTCCATCCAACTTATCATTCATCATATTGATCACTAGAGCTGCTAAATACCTGTTACGCTTGTCTCGGAGTATTTCCACGTGATACTCAACACCAAATAATTTTTTAATCCATTCTATTCCTAATCCACGTTCTCCTGCGTCTGTCAGGACTGGTTCCAAGTTACGAATTATTCCCCTGGCATCGAAATATCAATTTGTTCAATATTAATAAAATAAAATTCGATAAATTCAATTTTTATTTTGAGCTATTTTTTCTTTTATAAAACTACCACTTTTCACATGCAGAAAAGATGCGGAAAAAAATTAATTCATGATGCTAAAAATGACAATTATAACGTTTCTTGCGGATATCTCAAAACTTAAGGGAGATGGTACTATTTTCGTGATGACCTGTTTTGTAGAGAATTTCAAGGGCTACAATAAAAAATCATGAAAATAGCTCTATCTCACTTAAATTCCGAGTTATTTCCAAAAAAAAAATTGGTGGCAAAATACAATAAATTTATCTGAAAACTTCATATTTTTAGAAAAAATGCGAATATCCAAAATTTTGAAATATTCTAAAAAATACAGTCACGAAGTTAAATTATCGTTTTTCTAAAGCATTTCAGTATCAAATGAATCATTTAAGAAGAATAGGTTAAAATGAACCTTTCAACGTGACTTGTAAATCTATTTAATAAAAATGCAAGAATTAGATTAACATTTATAACTGTTTCTCTCTCAATTGTAATTAGATGCTGACTTGATCTGCCAAATAAAATTGGCATACCTAAAAGAATTATTCTAAATTTTTAAAAATGAGAAAATTTCTACTTTCATCGAAAAAAACGAATTGACAGTAAAATACTTACCCATAATACTGAAATTCAATCGTTAATGCACCAGCCTTGGACTTATCATCAGAATGTGCTTCTTTTTCAGTTACTTTCCCAAATATTTGATTTTCAAGTTCCTCCTCATCGGACTCCATATTCCCATACCCCAAATTTAAAAAAAAAAAGATGAAAATAAGTTAAAAAAAATATCACCAGAAAAAAAATAGACAATCACTACAAATAAAAAGTAGTTACTGCCAAAAAACAGCACAATGCAACATGTCGTCACGATCCAGAATAGAATACATACATGTAAATGTATATATGTGTTTCAAGGTTTTGCCTCAAAATTTTCAAGCGATAAAACTTGATATATGAGTTTGAACTCCGCAGAAAAGAGATATACCAATATATAGAAAAAAAAAAAAGTATAGAATACGTGTCTCCGGGTGCGAAGGATGTCCGGGTCATAACGCCTTCATGGGCGAGTACCTTTTGGAAGTTTCTTTCCTCTAAAAACGCAACAAAAGTAGAAATACGAGAAATGCGAGAAAATCCACGAATGAATAATTTTATTCCAAGAAACTGCCATTATTCTCCAATTCCAATGAAAAAAAAAAAAAAAAAAAACTCAATAAAACGAATAGTAATGCGAAAAATTATACGACTTGTTTCTTATCATACATTCAAATCGATTTGACATTAATGTACGTTTTTTTTATTTTTGTCTGATTCTTTTCTTTTTTTCGAGGGGAAAAGACAGATTCAAGAAGAAAAAGAGAGAGAAGATTAATTGGAATTTTCTTGGATCGCTTTCATCCCTTGATTCTTCCCTTTCTCTCTTTTTTTTTCTCCTTTGTTTTTCTTTCTTCTCGAACATGATGCATAGTAAAAGAACGGCCCAGAATACTGCGAGGGGCAAGCGAAGCAGGGAGAGGTGGTGAAGACCAGAATAGGGATGGTAGATGACAATAGCCTTATCGCGGGATCTTTAATTCTAAAAGGAGAGAGAGAGAAAGAGAAAAGAGCATGGACCACATCGTCATTTGTCCGCTGCATTGGTTTGCCTGTTACTTCGTTTTCCCATGTCACGAAATGGAGGGGAAACTGTCGCGATTTTCTCTCCCTCTCTTTCTCTATCGGATTCGTGCGTAAACGTTGCCAGTGGAGATGAACGATGGTAAAGAGAGGGAGAGAGAGAGAAAGAGAGATACTGAAGGGGGAGGTCCTGCACGTTGAAAATTGCCTTTGCTGATTTCATTCCAGGGAACAGATTATTCTTAGGGTGTACACTTTTTCTCGGATGATTAATGCGATTTTTGAGGGGACACGATTCTATCATGGTTTATCTGAGGTTTCGCTCAGGGGCTAAAATCCAATTAAATTCTTCTCTCTCTCGTTTTTAAGTTTCATTACTGATAAGTATTACTAAAAAATCATGAATATTCATAAATATTTTTTTATTTCAATATTAATTCAGTTAAAAAAGGGGTAAAACTATCTTTTTTTGTTCATATTTTATTGAGAATATCTCGAACACTTTATGGAGATGCGCTCTTTTTACTCTGATCCCTGATCTTTTTTCTTAGAGTTAATTTCAAGAATTACAAAAAAGGATTTGGACAAAATCGCTCTATCTCGATTTTTTCAAAAAGCTCTCGGTGAGAAATTGCATTTTTTTTTCACTGGAAAATTCCAATGAAAATAAAGAAAAAGAAAAAAAATGATATGAATCCCTAGATCATAACTGCTGTATTTTTCAACTTTTATGAAAAGCTCTTGCCATAACGCAAATAAGAGGAACCCACCATAAGAGAGAGAGAGTTATCCAATGAGTTTGAAGTAGTTTCAAACACCTTGAACCATTATAAAGTCTTCACTCGAATATAATAACATTTTCAAAAGGAAGTCTCTCAGCTGAAAGACATTAGGGAAATCTTTGAAACACACATACCTTTAGCCATGAAAATTTCGTACATTATACAACGTTATACTGAAATGGTTTAACTTTCAGTTGAAACCAATGAGAGGAAAGACCTACTACCCATTTCGATATACATCTAAACTGTCCTTTTGTATTGAATGGATATGCATTATTTTCTCAGAATATATACGACGTTTCCAAATGCGAGTTACGAGATTCTTGTGAATAATGTCTTCCATTCTGTTGAAATAATGCTGTAGCAAGAGGAGAGGATGTGAAAATTATTGGAGTGCCTGGGAATTTTTTTTTTTTTTTTTTAGGATAATATTTGAACATTCTCTTTTTTTTCTGTATTAATAAGAATGTATATTTTTTTTCTTCAATTTTTTTTTTGCCTTTCATTCCTGATAGCAATGGGACTCTCATCATAATTAATAGGTAATTGATAGTGCACTAATTAATGAAATTATATACAATGATGAATAACAAATAGTGCCGTTTTACATTTTTTGATTGAAAATCATAACAAATTAATCATTCTTTTTTTTTTCTTCATACACCACTCAAATTAAACAAAAATCATTCGCACATTTCGAAACATTCAAGGAAAGTTGTCATTTTTTTGTACTTGATTATACAGAGAGGTGTGAATTCGTATTCATTTCATATTTTTTCAATTAAAAATTGCAAAAGAATTTTTTCTTTCATTTTAAATGAAAAATCATTTTTTTTTAAATGCATTTCTTTGGTATGTGAACTTTTTTTTTTGGTGATTCAAGTATGGTAACCATTTTCTATGATTCAAAATAACTGTGTGTTATTACTTCAAGTTACTTCATGCTGTTGATTGAGTTTAATAATATCATTGAACATAATGATAAATTAAAAGAGCAGAAACATTCTCGTGGCGATTCTATTTTTTTTTTCGAATCTTATTGAGTTTTTTGGTTTCAGCTGTATGAGTAACCTACGACTTCTCCTCCAGTCACAATCGTATACCCCTTCCCCTTTTTCCCCATCAAATATTACTTTTTTTTTTCATCTGAAGTAACTTCAGCATTAGTTCGATGATATTTACAAAAAAAAAAAAGAAAGGAATTATTCTTCACACACTTTTTTTTTCATTCTGAAAAATATCGTAGCTTCGATCTTATTACTAAGTTAATGTACAAGTTTTATTAACTGGCTTTATTCTCATAGTCATTATCACTTTGTCCGATACACATTCACAGCGAAATACTGCGATTTAATTACTCGCAGTAATGAAGAAATTTGTCAACAGGTTTTGTTGATTCTTCATTGTTTTTTTTTGTCTTTGGTAATGTCTGTTTTTTCTCTTTCTTTGGCGTGGACGTCACGTTTTTTCTTGGGTAGAACATTGAAAGAGTGGTTTAGTAGCCATCAAGACACCTGAGCTTTTTCATTGGTGGTGAGACCCCGTCTCAGCTGGTCGGTGCTGGCATTGACATTGGCGGGGCCTTGATTCCTCCAATTCCAGGTCCTGAGAGACCATTATTGTTAAGGTCACCTGGACCCCGTGGGCCTATGCCTAAATTACCATTCACTGTCGGTGTACCACCTGACATTTGACCCTGAAAATTAATTAAGTTATGAAGAAAATTCGATTACAGATTAATAGGAAAAAATGCGATAAAATGAGGATTTTAGTGAAGCGGCTCGAGATGGATTTTTTTTCATGATTCCATTGAAAAGTTGAGGAAGTGTTCGATAGAAGTCATATTTTAGGATTTATTTTTTTCTTCAATTTCGTCAAAATTCTCACTTTTTTGAGAATATTTTCGATTTTATTTATCGTAGCGAAAGGTAAAATCATTTTCCATCGATTTCCGTGATTTTAAATTTTTTATCGATTTTTGAGTGGCTTATAGCATATTCAATGAAAATCAGTTTTTTTCATTATTCCATTTTCAGAAATCGATAATTTTTATTTTCAACCACTTATATTGAACGGAAATGATGGCAACTTTCATTCAAGATTGGTTCCAAGTAGCTGATACCAATCAAACTAAAAAAATCTCCGAAAAAGTGAAATTTTTCAATTCTGTAAATGATTAGACCCCCAATTTTTATCTAAAAAAATCGAATTTTCGTAAAAATGATCGAAAATCAATTTTGACATATAATTTCTAACGGGAATTTCCTCCGCTTCACAATGAAATTATTGGAAAAATTCGATCTCAAGTACTCTCACTGATTTCGAACCATTTTTTTCATAATATAAAATATCTCTTCTAATATCTATTTTCAAAAAATGCACAATTGATGTTTCACTTTCTCTAATAATACGAATTTATTTCTAATCATCCCAAGAAAGTGTTGAATTACGAGAGAAAAATACGTACATTTGCATGATTATGTGGGATAGAATGTGGCATATTTTGAGGTGGATGTTGATGCTGCATCTGATTATGTCCTGGATGTAGATTCTGTCCATTACCAGTTGGCGTAGGTGTTGGTGGTAGTTGCCTCTTTATATGCGCCAAAGATGCTGGTGGATGCAGTGCCATATTAGCAAATACAAGCCTCTCCTCATAGTCATATTCACACAGGATTTTATTCTCACAGAGATAAAATCTGTCTCCCACACAGAATCTGCAATCAAATAGAAGCAAAAAAAACATAAAAAAATTAGATCACTCCACAATATTTGAGGGGAATGATTTTAATAAGATGAGGACATTGAACCGAAATTGTTTTTTTTTTTTGTTGGAAGATAAAACACTGGCGAGAGGGCATTTCCCGAGATATAAATTTAGATACAACTGCATTACTGATAATTACGCCCATCAGTAGAATGGCAATTAAAATGTGGAACGAAATGGGAGATAGTGGTGCTCACAAACTTTCGTTTCCTGAAATAATAATTTTAATTTCATTTTTTAGTAAAAAAAAATGAAGAGAAGCATTCAATACTTCTTTTTCAGTTAAAAAATTAATCACTTTTTTTGTTTTCTCATTAGGAGAGATGGGAGCAATTTTTCTGGGGGATGAGAGACTCCATGAAAATTTTTTTAAAAAATTCTCTCATAATATAGACATGCTTTAGCATCTTTCTGATTTTTTTCAGATTTTTTAGAAAAGGTCTGCACTCCGAAAGAAATGCGGTTTATTTCACTTCAGTATTCCCTATTTTCACTTCAATTGCAACATTTAACTTTTTCTTTAAAAGCAACAGGAGACAATTTTTTTAGGATGAAGGCTTTCATGAGAATATTGTAAAAATTCTCCGATAATATAGACATATAGCAGCATTTTTTTTGAATTTTTAAAGATTTTTTCGGAAAGCTCTTCATTATTGAAAAAAAAAAAAATCCGGTTTATTTTGCCCCAGTTTTGCCTTATTTTTACTTCATTTGCAGACAAAGTAAAAAAAATCCAATTCACAGGAATTTTTCGAATTAATGCGAGAAATGGGGCAAATAATTATTGTCCTCCAGTTACTCGCCCGTTTGCGAGCCAAAATGTCCCTCTATACAAAACTCGTCTCTCTGTGGATGAACTTTGAATGTGTATGATGCTTTGATCCTTTTCCCCGGAAATACGAAATGTCGACTGGTCTGGCACGAAACTGATATTCATAATCGTTGAGGGTTATGAGAGTACAGTGAGAGAGGGTTAAAGTGGAATTATCACCATTTGGCCTCAATTGGTAAACAGAACTCATTCTCACTGAAAATATAGTTGAGTGTTTGTGTGTTTATGTGTGTGTGTAAAAAGGCATTATACGGAATTCACTGGGTCGTGAACCAATGTGCAAAATTTTCATGAATCACCTGCAAATCCCTGACGCTATGCGATATGACTTTTCAAAACAATTTTACAGTATTCTTTCACATTTTAAACAATTCATTGTATTTAATTTTTATCTAGGCTTGGATTCACGGCTTCTTTGTTCCATAAATAAAATGACAACTAGAAAGAATTAAAGGATTTCAAAAAAACGACTCTGAGGATTTTATTTTATCGAAATATATAAGCTTTGTGTTGAATCAAATGAATATTCCTATTTAAATTGACCTTTTTTTGATTAGGAATGCATTAGAATTTATGGAATGCATTAGTATTACAATGCATTTATGAACACTTATTTTATTGAAGAAGCATGAAAAAGTATGAACTTCTCAATTGAAAATGTAAAAATTTGTCCAGAAATGGCTTTAGGCATATATTAACTCGTCAAGTACGAGATCCATATAGGTATATGGATTTTAAAGTCTGTCCCAGCAGCCAGGCTCCATATACGTATCCATATGCACGATCTTGTCGTGCATCACTCAAGAACCTCAAATCTTCAAAATTAAGTAAAATTTTCTGAATTTTGAAAGAAGATATGGAAAGTCGAAAGTACCAGCTTTGATTTGAACTTCATTATGTATCTTTAAATATTATTGACCTTCATAATTTTTTATAAAAACAAAACTATGACGTTTTTTTTCAATTACAAATGTATAGATGTCTCGTTTATCAAGATGATATTTTTGGAAAAATTTAATTTGTATTTTTTCAAATAGCTGCAATATTTATCCAACAGATAGCATTGGATTTTTTTTCCCTATTCATAAAAATAAAAAATGAGTTTCGCCAATGAATATTAAATTTTGCAACGCTAGGGCACATGAAAATACATTTAGGCTTGAATTTTTCATTATTCCATCTCATTCAACAACATGTGAACGAATATTCTCAAAGACTAATAGTTCTGTGAGTATCAATTGTTATAAATCAAAGCTATTCAAGTCCCAACATTTCAGTAGAAATGTCGCGCTAGGCCTCCGGCTACTGGGAAGTTTTGGATGTTCGATGCCACGTATATATAGCTCAAAAACCAATGACAAGGAAAAACTGAGAAAACTCAAGCAGTTAGATAATATGATGTCTAATATTATTTCTCAATCTGGACGAAATAGATCAAGAACTTATTCTAGATTCCAAGAAAATTTAAAAAATCAAAATTTTGAGAATCACTTATATCTCTCAAATTTTTCCATTAATATTATCCAATAACAATACCAGGCTGTAGAGTCAGACGAACAGTATATGAGCCACATTCGAAGTTTCTATTTTCACTATTTCGATTGTTATTGAGGGAACAACATTTTTCATGAAAAACTATCCAAATAAAAAAAAATCGAAAATCAAATTTGGAAGAAATCTGATAAAATTCACGCAGTTAGAGAATATGATATTAAATGTTATAAATATGATATGAATCTGAACGAAATCAATAAAGAATTCTTTGTGCATTTTTTTAAATCGAAAATTGATCATATCGTAAAATATTTGATGGATTTCGAGCAACCAGGTCTCAAAAAAAAATCAAAATATGAGATTTTTAGATGGAAGTTCTACCATGTTTGTATGAGAAGTAGAATCCATACAAAGACACATCCATACGCACATACAAACACACACAGACATTTTTTCGAAATACCATTTTCGGATTCTCAAGATAATTTTCAGTGTTTTGCAATAAAAAAATTCAAGTCGAAAATTTTGATGTTTGCAAAGTTTCCATTCTGAAGATCCTCGGAATGATCATGAAATTTTCACATAGTCTGATGTTTAGGATGAATCTGAATGCTCAAGAATTATGAGAATTTTGATCCCAATTTTCGGGGAGATATGAACAATTCTTACTTATATCCCTTTCAAATCCTTTTTGGTTCACTGTTGAGGTCTATTCCCATATTGATAAAATACTCGTAGATTTTTTAATCACTGCGTTCTTTCCAAGTCATAAAACACGTGTAGAAAATAAAAAGACAATCTTGAACGTGGGGAATTTGGCATTGAAGCTTATCATAGAATTGTTTGATTTTTTTTTCACAAAGTATTATCAATTCAACATTGAAATTAAGTAATATAGTACTGTTGGTTTTAAAATTACCATTCAGAATTTGATGGAATTTTGGATATTAGTAAATTATGGTGAAACGACGATCCAATTAGATTTTTAGGAGATTACATAGAATCTTTAAAAAAATATTGACACTTGAATGAGTCCGCTGCTTATCCATGGCACTTACGCCAGTCTGACTGTGAGGTGACAATATGAGTTGTCTATTCATTCGATGAATTGAATGAAATGATTGGAATCGAAGAAAAAATCATGGCAACGTGATATGCTGCTCACCGCGTTGAGCCTCTAGTTATTGAATGGAAAACAAACAAAAACTTGAATAAGTCTTGGAGTTGTCTGAATATGCAAATGTCAAGACATTGGCCATTTGATGCATTGCTCATGACCCGATTGAGTGAGAGTATTAAGGCCAATTTTTTTTTTGCTGCATGAGAGTGAAACTACAGATTATTGTTTCTGCTGTTGTCAATAAAAACAATTTATGAAATCACATTGTCCATCAGTGACGTAAAACAATCTTGTATATACCGAATCATACGAACCATTCAAGATTAATGGAAAAGATAATTCGTAAAATTCGTTGTAAATCTTAGAAAATCCATGAGAAAGGACTCCTAACTCATTGCTCCATGAATTGAAAGGCATTCGAAGATTACTGCAAGATCAGTCATCAAAAATTCTATTAGGCGCATGAAGATTCAGTTTTTCGACTGTCCTGTAAACTTAAGATTTACCGATTCATCCTAGTTTACCACTTCGCTATAGAATTCTCTTAAAATTAGTAACAGAAAATATTGTGCATGAAAGAACAGAACAATTTGAAAAATTACGAAAAAGATCAAACAAACGAAAAATCGAATATTTGTATAGAAAATAAAAAAAAACGGACTTATCAAGAGAATGCGGAACAAACAACTATGACATCAAATTATTGCTGGCGTACTACGATTGGTTTATTTATGCGGAATAGAATAAAAAAAAATCAACGATATAAAGAAAATATTTTTTCTTCTTTGACAAACCTGTTAAAAGTTTCAAACGAATCAGGAGAAGTAATTCTTTTCAATTGTACATCGGATAATCCATTCAGGATTTGAAAGAATTGATTGGATTTGGAATTCCGACGTTAATCATGAAGTATACAATTGTTCTTGTATTTTTCACAACAATCGTCGCGGTATCAATAGCTGCAAAACCAGTGCGTGTAGAGACATACAAGTATTCTTTTTTCATCATCAACCTTCATCGTCAATGAGAGAAATACGTCCTGGCTATTGAACTCAATTATTCTTCGAATAAATGAAATCTCTCTCAATTTAAATAAAGAAGAATGATTCACAAAAATTTCAATTTTTTTCAGTATCAGCACGTTTCGCCTCCAAAAAAATGGGTAGAAGCTGCAAAGAGCCATTGCTTTGGCAATATTTCGAAAGGTATAAATGGATAATCAAATTATTAATCGTCGATCGAAAATGAATTGCTGCTGATCTAATTTTATTGGATTATTTCAGGTACCTTAAAGAGCTTCTTATCGGGTAACAAGCACACAGCGACTAAAGATGCAAAAAAGCTCGCATTATGTTATTATACTTATTCGAAAGAGGTAACTATCGAAATTATATAAATTTTACATAATTCGAATGACATAATTCGATGTTCTATGTAGTTAGAAGCACTTGAAATCGATGAAACTCGTTACGGTAGGATTTTTTTAGTGATATCATTGTAAATTTGAGGAAACTTGTGATGGAAACCGTTAATCACAAGTGATTTTTGGCAATGTTTCAAACATTATATCTCTGTGGGCTCGAATCTGAGGCTTGATTCTTTCGGTACTTACAAATTTGGATTTTCTTCGAAGAAATCTCTGTTTCTACGTGTCGTAGCGCAAGAATTCGAATTGGAGGTGAATAGTGGAATCATTTGTCATCAACTCGGGAGATTATGAATTGATTTTTATAGATTTTCGCTGGACTCATAGGGGAAAACTGATTTTCATGAATTAACGTAAAACTATCTCAAAAATGAATGAGAATTGAATTTTAAAAAACAAGAATCGATGACAAATGATCTCATTCTTCATTTTAATTTTTCATTCCTATGCTACGATACTTACAACCGAGAATTCTTTGGAAAACCGAAATTTTCAAGAAATCAGACAAGTTCGATCTCCATTTCCGTTCAAAGACGTCGAATTTTTGAAAAAATGACGAAAAAATCACCTACGTCATGTGTTTCTCCATCACAAATTTTTCCAGCTTTTCAATAGATTTATCAAAAAAAAAATCAATCTCAGAAAATATTATTGCAATACCTGCTGTTTTGCTGCCCTGACTTGATAATTTAATTAAATTTTTAATTGGTTATATTTTAACTTACGTGTCGGGATTTTTCAGGTACTCTTGTGAGTCACAATCTTGTGATGTAAAATGACGGTCATTTTTAAAAACTACCATATGACGGATATATGACTAGCGTTTTCCGAGGCAGAATTCTTAGCATAATCTTCAAATGTGCCAGATTATATCTGATTAAATATAAAATGACTTATATTTTTTATTTTCCACGATTTTGTCATTTTCTATCTGAGTTCTTGAATTATGATTATTCTAATACTATCCAGATATGTCTCATATCATCTACATAGATAAGAACTAATAGCCAGTATTTCTTCATGTCACAGTTTTGTTACAATTGGCAAATATAATTTATTTTTATTTTTTTTTCCTTTTTAGCTACACTCCCACTTGGGTGTACGTACAAATATAATTGACAATTAAATATCAAATATTGTTCGATGAATTAGAAAAAAATATAACATGATACAGATAGTGCATTATTCACTTAGATCTGTTATCTGACCGTCAGTTGATAATTCAGTTAGAATTAGGTTATATGACGAAAGCGGTCAGAATTCAGCTTAGACATGTGACGGTCACATGACCGGTCCTTGACATACCCGAATTTTTTTCACATCACTCTTTGTGACACAGTCGATACGTTATTAATCGGAACTTTTCCAGTTTGTGAATGGTAGATTCAATGCAAAGGCAATCGCAAACTTGTTGAGACAACAAATTGGTTCCCATCCTTTACGAGACGAAGTGGTAACCATATATTGTGGTGCGGCTGCAGTAGGTAAGGAAATACTGAAACTTCCATAATGATAATCGTAATTATTTTCTTTTTTATAAAATAATCAAGCTATCATTTCTTTAAACAACATAGGAAATTTAGAACCGGGAAGTGTTGCCGACAAAGCTTATGCCTATCATGCTGTACTTTCTACTCCCGACAATATCAAGGTATTGAAAGAAGTATTCCATCCATTACCAGGTCACCACTAAAATCAAACGTCTCCGAAACCATTCACTGAGGGGATTCTTTCCTACGAACATAACTATTCATCAAAAGTTGAAACGAACTATTTTAAATTAATATTTGCATCTAGAATTATAACTAGAACCACCAGTTTATAGTCATGTGTACTATCTGATAGTTATACTTGATAAAACTTAGCTCATTGATAATATGTTTCATAGTCAAGGTCTTTCCTACTATATTTTCAATTCTATAGTTCGAAAAGTTCTCTCAGTGCATGTAAATGGAATGAATAATCCAAATTTTGCCTTTCGATATAATTACATACCATTATTATAAGAATATGAATATTTTCAACTTGAAAAAAATCAATTTCCATTGATTTTACTATTGTAAAATGGAAAATGATATTAATGATAATAAAATACTGAAGATTCCAATGAATCAAATTCTTTTTTTTTTGTATTTTATTCGATATTTCCTTCAATAGACCGAAGAAAAAGTTTCAAGGAAGAATAATAGTTTCGAGAAAGACGAAAGAATCAAGAAATTGAGAATTTGAGTGAAGGAGAAAATAAAAACTATATTTATGAGTAAAATATTTTAGAAAAAATCATTATTAATCTATATTAATGACTTGATTGCGTAAATTGAGACCAATTGGAATTACCTTTGGTCTTTTCAAAATGATGATGAAAAGTAATAAAAACATAGAACAAGACAAATCGACTAATTTTAGTCATCATTTTGATCGAAATATCTCGAAAAATGATGAAGATAGGCCTTTTTCACTTCGATCTTTTTTCAAAAACTATCGTTGAGAAAATAGTCCCTCAAACTAAAATTCTCACGAAAATAAACGAAATGATGAATTGATACTGAGAAATATTCAATTCTTTCGATGACAGTGGAGGTGAGTTTTTACTCTCCGTTGACGTTAGCAATGCGTTTCTAAGCGCAATTTTTGGGAAAAATAATTTTCTTACACATTACAAGAAAAGGAGAAATGCGTCATAGAAAAGTTTTTAGTGAAAAAATAAGCTATTTTTCAACATTTCTATTTTTTTCAGAAACTGTCGGTCGGATTTAACTGAAATTTTGCTGAGTAACTGACGCCTATGAAGCGTACACACACACACAAACATATGGACATTTTTTGAAAACATAATTTCTGAACGTTTTGGATCATCTTTTCAAGTCATATTATGATGAAATCTTGAACTCGAAAGAAATCACGATTGCATAGTTTCCATTTGGAAGCAAAAATGAAAAAAAAAAAATTCTCAGATTTGGGATAATTTCATTATCATTGTTAATGATAATGGCAATGAATTCGTCACTACGTTCATATATATAAAAAAAAAAAGTGGAATTGTCAAATGTGTTGAAGCACAGAGAAATTGTGACCAGTAAGATTGAAATATTAAGCCTTAGGTTCCCTGAAAGGAAATCGTGCGAGTGGGACCAACCACTCTCTCTGCATGGAAAATTTCAATCTGGCCTGCCCGCGTTCAGATAACTCTGTTGAATCTTTAACGAGGATCTCCCCACGTTTTCCTCCTCTCTCTCTCTCCCTTTCTTTTCAAATTTCTCACTTGCTCTGGGACATTTTGCCGCATCACAGAGAACGTAGGAAAGTGCTGGAGTGAATTTCCGTGGTCACGAAAACGTACGTTGACAGGACAGATGGAAGTGCTACAGTCCTACAGCGTCTCGTTGTCTGTAAATAAATAATGAAACGAGGTAGAAGGAAAATGCAACGAAGAGAGAGTGCCAATTGGTTCAGAGCTCCCATTAGGACCACTTTACTGCTTTCGTATGTTCAGAATCGTCAAATAGACTAATTCGATCTGGCAGATTGTAGTCTCGACATTTTTAATGGAACAATTTTATCAATTTTGCACGCTTTTTAGTTTCGTGAGAATAATTCGAGAGGTGACCTTCTGAGTCTCGAAATTTCGGAGGAATATATTACATTTGCATCAAAAAAGTGTTCTCTCTTGAAGTTTTCTCGATTAATTCTCTTTTTCACTTCAAGTTTCATTTTTCATGATCTCTACAAGAAAAAAATCGAAAATTTTTTTTCCATCCATTTTGTAAAAAATTTGCTTAAAAAAATATAATCCTTTCTCAAACCCTTCAATGAGTAAAGTCAATTTTTTCAGAATTTTAGATTCAACTAATTGATCCCAAAAAAAAATGAAAAACTGCAGAATATGGAGATTAACACATAAAGTGACCAGTGTAGGTTTAAATCAATACATCCATCAATTTATCCCCGGAGAATCGATTAAAAGGTAGCATTAAAAGTGGCATTGACAAAAAAAAAGAAGTAAAGAGAAGATGAAGAGGCAGGAAAAAAGGCCCCAATTCCAACGGATTGGAGTCCGATTTAACGAGTCGAGTGGAGAGAGCCAAAGAGATCGGTAGGGTTACTCTTTAATTGGGGCGACCGTTAAATTAGACCGGACGTCTTTTTAGGTGAGTCCCCGTGGAGAGCTAATTGGATCGGTAAATCATCCGGTAACCAGACTGCTAAGAGAGGGAGGAGGTGGTGGAGGAGGAAAAGGGGGAGGTGGGCAAATGGTGGAGAGAAGGAGGAGGTCTGTACCTAGGGAGACTGGTGGCACGAGGCTACCCCTTTATTCTGTGTTATTAACGTCTGAAGTTACCCCCTACGTAATTGTTGCTGTTTAATTGCAAGCTCCAAGCCTCCTCTTGATTCCTATAACCTCTCCCTCTTACTATTTTCTATTCATGTAAAATCCAGGAACAATTCACTGCTCGAGTTGCATTGTCCACTCGGCCATGAAAATTGGAAGGTACGAAAAAAGTGTTCATTACACATTTTTTTTCTGCCTTCAATTAAAAATTTCTATTCGATAGTAAGAAAATTGAGGAGTGAAGAGGTAAAATAGGACAAAAATCGACTTTGGGGTCATTCTAAATGGAATATCTTGCAGAGTGATGGAAATGTGCCCTTTTTGCCCCGATCCCTTTTGTAGAGAATTCCAAGAGTTACATAAAAGAATTGGGCAAAATCGCTCAATCTCCCTTATTTTCCGAAATGTTTTCAAAAAAAAATCGGGTGAGCGGAGGGAAAATGAATCTGTTGGTCAAAAAGATTTGGAATTTTTTTTGAGATTAAAAACCTCTAGAAATTTTTTTTGAAAAATTCACTAACAATGTCCACATATTGGAGCATCCTCTCAATTTTGTAACGATTTTTTCATAAAGTCTTTTATTCCGAAAAAAAATTCTAAGTTATATTGTCCCGGAGGTCCATTTTGCCCCACTCTCCTCTAGATTCATCCTGTTTTACCTTTTTCCTACTGAATTTAACTGTTCAATTAATTTATGTACAATACCCCAATAATTGAAGCTTTTCATCAAATTTCCTCTCTTTCTATCAGATTTTATCACATTCAGAATCCCAGGATTTAAAATACTCGAGACACAAACAAGCGCCAAATCGAAATTATCGCGATTATGATTCCCGCTGTTCCTTGCTTATTTAATTCTTTCCCTCTCCCCTATTGTCACGCGTATTCATCTTAATTCTCTCTTTGTTCGGATATTCGTATATGACACGAAATCCGTAACTGTGGATTTAATATTCAGTTCTGCAAGAAACGTGCGGAACTTAATATTAAGACGTGCATATTTTTTTTCTAAGAAAACGTGATCATAATAAACTGTAATTGAGACATTGATTGCATTCGTTAGTGAATATTATTCCTGTATCGAATACTATACATCAGTCACTACAAGCTTCTATTCATTCATACAAAGAAAATAAACTCCGTAAAATTTCAATGAATATTCTTTTTTTTTTTTACTTTTTTTGGCTTCACGTCTTGAGATCACAAACAATAATATCATAATAAAAATATCACAATGAAACTATCATAGCCAGAATATCACTGGAAAAATAATAAATAAAATATTATATGACAAAAAATATCATATGTAAATTATTATACAAAATAAAATTTTTTCATCATAAAATAAATGAACTGAAAAAAAAAAACACAAGAAAAATTAAAATAATTTTTCATTGACAACTGAAAGTTACATCTTTAGATTCAAGGCAATTACTCGTAAAAAATTACTACAATTTGCCGAGTTATCTCATGATTGGACCAAAGCCTCCAAAGCATTGTCAATCATAATTTATTTATACCTACGAGCCTCAGCAATGCGTAATGAAAATGTTAAAAATATATTCCAAGAAAATCAAAATTTCATTACGTAATTTTTCCACTTACGATTAAAGAAAAAATTCAGATTTATTACGATATTTTTAACGATAATGATACTAAATAATGCAATATATTTACAGTGATAAAGGGGTACAACACCATTTCTTGTAGACTGGATATACAAAAAATATTCATCCTCTCTTCAGAAAATCCAAGAAATAAATCATTCCCAATTCCCCATAAATTTTCCAACTGTTGAATTTTTTTTCACGACAAAGTAAACGACCCGGAATTATATTTCATCATTATGATTATGATTTTATCGTCTCAAAGCATTTATTTATGAGGAATTTATGAGGTAGAAGAAACCATGAGAATAAACGTCACAATAGAAATATCGATGTCACGTAGAAATGCCCCGATACTACAGGATTTTCCCTGCAAAAACGACCAAGACAACTGCAGAATGAAGAATAAAAACAGTCTAGAATACACAGCATCCATGCTTTTCACCTCTCTTTCCACTTGAATCGATCCATCGATTCTTCGAGTCAGAATGTGAGTAATTGTCAATGAAGGAAAGAAGTAGCGTTTAGATTTTTGTTGGAGAAACAAGTGATACGAGAGAATAAAAAAATCAAAAAGTGAGAGAGAGAGAATGTTTAGCGGTTATGAGAAGAAGAAATGAGACTGATAAAAATAGAGATGGAATTGTAGTATTGTCGAAGATAGACAATGTACAATCATAAAACGTAAAATTGATGTTCTTTTGTTCGTATTGTTTGAGAGGCTGTACACAATTGTCACAAACCTCCTCTGCCACGGCCAATGCTTTCCGAAAAAAAAAAGAAAAAAAATGTAGACACATAACTGTTGTTATTGTAGTATTTTCTCTCTTCCAGCTTGGTTGTTTCGCTTCCTCTTCTTCTTTTATAGCTAATGGTATTTGTTCGAAAACCCTATTCTTTTTGCCAATAAACTCTCATTGTTGGAAGCATCACTTGGCCCCGTATTTTTCAGGCTTCATATAAATTACTTCCACCCATACGTATCTACATATTTTCATAATTAACCCTATTTCTTTTAAAATCAATGAGTTAATCCGGAAATTCTGAAAAAATTGACTTTATTCATTGGAATGTTTAACGAACGTAATTAAATATTCCATTCATATTAAACATTTTTGATTTATATTTTTTGAATGATAAATCCTGCAGAGTTGATAAAGAAATCGTTTTTTGAAAAGAACTTGAACATTGGCTCACTTTATACTGAAGATACTTTATTCTCATTCCTATTGGCCACTTCGTATTCTCATTCATTGAAAATGAGTGAAATGAATAAATTCAAAACACAGTGGATTAATTTTATATTATTCAAGACTTCATTTGATTGGATGGAGATGAACTGCCAGTGTGTCAGCCAATTCTCCCAAGAGACTAACGACTGGTCACCTAAGCCCAAAAAATATCGGTACCAAAAGACAAAGAGCCCTCAGTTTTTTCTCCCTATGAAATCATTGTTTATGTTTATATTGGCCTCTCCGGCGCTCACCACGTCAATTCATCTTTAAACTCACAAGCTTAATTCAAATAAACAATAATCCTCAGTAACGAAATAAAATAATGATCCAATATCATTCAGCCAATAGAAATTGTTGTGATCATTGACAACTCACTTCAAGTTTGTCGTGAGTTACAAGGATCGATTTACTGGTTTTTAGAAACACATGCGCTGCAGCATGAATTTGTTCTTGCCAAATGAATTCTGGTAACTAGAGAATTCTTTTCATGTCAAATGGATGTGTACATGGAGCGACGTGGTCAAATACTCGCTAAATTCGCGGTCTAAATAATACGGCGGGGAATCCTTCATCAACATCTGAAGATGCGGAAGCACGCGTTTATCTCCTACATGTACATGAACTGATCAGCGAGAAGCTCTCGCTGTATTATGCAGCGAACAGAACACATTGAAAGTTTGATATTGAATAATTCAATGAATTTTTGATGTATCACACTAATTTTTTTTTATCTCTCTCAGTGATGGGCCTCAAGTTGATGCTGGAGTGTAAGCATGTGTACTATGAAACGGTTAGAATTCACTATTGAGTCGATAAGCTCGGTTATTTGAATTCATAAGCTAGGTCCCTTTTCAAACCAAGGTAGATATTTTTGAAAGGCGCTATGGAACCTTTGGTTAAATATGCATAATAGAGCTCAGAAAATAAAATTGATTCAAATTTTCCTCAGAAAGGGGGGTGGAGAAAATAGGGTAATATATCGTAATCAAAAATTCGAAGGTAAATAGTGAAACTATAATTTGAAGGATGTGAGTTCAAACCTCGGTTGTGCATTCCCTATTTTTCCGAAATTTGATTTTCATTTGATTATCAAATTTCATAAAATGGGCTCCTTTCTGCATATTTACCAACTTTTGCACCCTAACTCTTTTACATCAACTGAAAAAAGTGAGTGAACAATTCGTAACATTAAGGTATTGAGCCGTCGAAGGTACTAAAAGTTTTTCTCTCACTGTATATTAACGCTATATATCAAGGTAATAGTACTGTTGAACTGTAGAATATAAATTCGAATGTCTTTACTTCGACGTTCCACAACGTTGCCACGTCGCTTTCGTGACGCTTGTAGAATAACATTTATTTCGTTACACTCTATTCTCGAATCACTATTGCTGTTAAAGTAGAATCACTTTCAAAATTATTCAAAAAATAGCGGAATTTGTATTCTCTAAACTGAATTTATCAATTGAAGAATCAGGGAAAAACAAGGCAAAATCATTAAATTATTGTTGAGATTGAACTGGCCTTAAGGTGTTTCTGTCCGTATATTCAAAGAAAAAGTTGAATTTTTGTATAAAATCGTTAATAACAATTCATACGAGATAAAATTCTCAAATTTCATGGAATGAATGTGTAAAGAGCGTAATGAGAAATAAAATAAGTCCTAGAAACAAGAAATTGGTTGAAAACTGAAAAATTTTCTGTGGGTTTGAGAATTCCATCAAAACTTGAAAAAATAAAGGAATGTAGAAAGCACAGAAACTTTTCAAAATTTCAATTAATTTTTTGTTTCTGAGACTTATTTCATTCTTCATTACATTCTTTACAGATTCACTTCATCAAATTTGAGAATTTGATCTCGTATAAATTGTTATTAACGATTTTATACAAAAATTTAACTTTTTTTCGACTGTAGGGGCAGAAACACGTTAATGGTCACTCCCAAACCAAAATATTTTGGGAGTGACCATTAAGGCCGATTTTTCCTCAACAATAATTCAAATTTTTATGGTCGGACAAGAACATAAAAAAGGAAAAATCAATTTGTGAGAGAGAATGTGTATTAGGGTAGGTTAAGAGTTGGATCACGAGGTGGTATACGTATTATGGGCGCATTGAGGAGATAAACATGTACAGATGAAATGAGAGTGTTGCTTGTGGTGTTGGCTGGGGTTGGTATCCAGTGTGATGAAATAAAATTGGAGAAAGCCTCTAAAAATAAGGGAGAAAAAACAATAAGAAAGAGACATGATGAAGAGAAAAGGAAAAGTAACTGAGATTGGAAAAAAATTGTTCTTCATTTTTTCTATTAAGTCTTCTTTGTCTTTTCTCCCTTTCAAACTCAATTACTTCCTTCTTCTCCCTTTGTTATGTGTCTCCTCTCTTTCTGTTATTTTCTTAATATTCTTGGTTCAAAAATTCAATTTAAGAACTGCAAATTCCAAGTATATTTTCGCACTCATTATTTTGTCGCTATAGTTAAATTGCATAGAATTACAAATTCTGAATCTCAAAGGTTTAATGTATAATAAGAAAAGAAAGGACTAAAAACTATCAAATATTGATTCTATTGTTCTTCAGTAAATGTTTTTTCCAAAATGATTCAACAACGTTTTTAATTATTTTGAAAGGAAACACCTGAAGATCAATGGTATCAATATTCTATAGTTTTTACCTCTTTTTTTTCTCAATGTACTCTGATAAATTATCTGAATAATATTATGATCATCTTTTCGAACCCAGTCACAGCTCAATACGGCAACTCATAGGAAATTGATGCAAATGCAACATTCATAACCGAAAGGCAAGTAGAATTAAATTTTTACATGTTTCGTTACAGAAATTGCATCACTTAAAAATTACATAATACAACGGAGAATAGCTTTGATATTTCAAAGAGATAAAATGCTCCAGGGAAATTATGAAAGAATATTAAAAAAAAAATATTCCTAGTATAAACACGAGATTAGAAGAGAGTTGAGATATTGAAGGACAATAATTCAAGAAACGAGCGAAGGATAAATGTGATAGAAAAGGAAAAAAGATAGTAGCAATCTCGTTCAAAGGCGATTCGATACAAAAATGTCAGCAGTATCCGGATAATTGTATAACTGGCCATCGACAGAGATAGCTAGAGAGCTCTGGATGAGGGGCCTCGAGGCAAAGACGAGCTGGAATGAGGGGGATGAAAAAGAGAGCGAGAGAGAAAGAAAGAAACAGAATATGAGGATGTAGGGTGATTTCCCAACTGGCCTGTAAAGCAACCCCTGGAGCGGACTGTATGTCTCGCGACCAGTTTCGTGTCTTTCTCGATGGCTTATAGAGGTTCCGTCCTGTATGCTTCTGCACAAGAAAGAATGGAAAAGAAAGGTCGGTGGAAAAGCGAATATAAAAAATGGATTCTATTTAAAAATTTCGGAACCAATTTTCTTGTACTTCGAATGCATCATTTTGCAGTCTGCAAGTAATTTTCAAGAATTGGTTGTGACATCGAGAATTTACATGAATAAAAGAGGATTTTTTATTCCAGGAGACTACAGTCTACTGGTAGATTTGGAAATTAATAGCAACAACCATGTACTTTTGTGTTCGACTCGTGGAAAGCTTCACATGTGATTGCAAGCATCCAGAAAAAAACCTGAACCGTGTTTTGTGGCAATGTTCCATGTTCAATGACCGAACACTTATATTGAAGTTAAGAGAATTTCCATTCATTGAAATGAATATCTTCAATTAATTTACTTCAACTTCTGCAGTGATCTACATGACTACCTTCATATTAATTTAATCTAATCAAGGTCGTAAAAACAATTGAATTAATATGTTCCTTACGAATCCTAATGTCAAGGCCTTGAAATATCTATCTTATTTCTTTGAAAAATGTAACATTAGGATATAAACGATGAGAAAACCAAGAAAGGAACTTGAAAAAACTGAGAAAAATAATTGTAGCCATATAACATCAGAAGTTAAGAACTAATGTATATATGTGAAAAACAAACTCTTTGTGTTGTGCTGGATGAGTTTCAGGAAAAACTACAATAGCTCAAATAGTAATTTTTGAAAAACCAGGTGTTTTTATGGTTAGAGTATGAATAGAGAAGAGCAGACCAAAATGGACCTCTGTGGCAAAATGATTTAGGATTTTTTTTTTTGGAGTGAAGGACTTTGCAAATAAATCTGGAAAAATTTAAGATGATGCTCTAATATGTCTCCCTTGTTGAGAATTTTTTTGGAAAATTTTCGGAGGGGCCTTCACTCGAAAAAAATTTTAGTTTGTTTTGGCCTGTCCTTCCAATCAGACTTTTTCCATAGATAAAATGAAATTATTTACTCACCGGTGATTACACTGTTGACAAGCAAAACACTCTAAATGGTAGACATTAGCACGTGCCCTCATCACCATTTCGAACGCCGGTATTATTTTTGAGCAGGCTGCACAGTAACCAGTATTACCAAAGAGCCTGAGATAGTCCCTTTTACACAATATAAGATTTGCTTTTGTGTACAGTGTTGAGCCTACTTCCCCTAATCTGCAGTCACAGCAGCCACACTTCAAACAATCCTCGTGCCAGAATGAATCCAAGGCCTTCAGTAGATACCTGCATCATTTTTTTTGAGTATGAAATAACAAAAGAATTATTTTCTTTTCATAACAAAAGAATAGCAAAAGTAGAAATTATTTAATAAGTGAAATTTTTTAAATTAATTTCTTTAAATGATTCTGTTTATGCAGTTAAATTACATTGTTCAAATTCCATTTTTGAGTTTCAATTTGATTTTCCAGCAGACGATTGCGTAACATCATCTCTTCCGAGAGCAATTCTAGAAGCTAGCAGCTGCAAATGAAAACTGAGAGTATTTCCCATAATCAAGAACCATTCATAACATAATTTATCAGCAAAAAATGAATTTGACATCTTCAGACTCTACAAAATGTTCTAATATAGTTCGATGTGATGCTCATTCAATGTGATGGGAGCATTTATAGGCTAGGTCCAAAAGTTCAGATCTGTTTGAATTCTGCGTCTACGAAAAGCATAGTGTTTACAATCATGCATGTAAACAAGAGTAGAGACTCGAGGCACGTTGCCATGATCACCGCGCATGCGTGGAGAATTGAGCAGAATAATGGTGGAACTGGCGCAACAGCGAAAGAACGTCACGTTCAAACGAGGGAGCGATGATCAGCGAAAGGAGGACTGCAGTACTCATTGCAATTTGGAAAAATAGTACTTCTCGCCATTTTTCATCTAATTTAATTATTGAAAGAAAAGATTTACCGGATTTACAATCTCTGTCATAAAAAAACGCACCTCCGGAAAAATGATAGAAGTTTAGAAGACTGTAAATGCATGCACAGATCAATGCAGTCAAATCTTCAAAAACAACCAGCAATCAGATGCTGAATAACACAACAAAAATATCTCGAGTGCCATTCAATTTCATAATTGAGCTAATCGGAGACTATTGCAGTAGTGTATCAAACGTACAGAATGATATAATAAACACTCTCAGATCAATTGCCCCAATTACTTTCTCATTATTACAGATTGGGAGTAATGCAGAATGCAGAAAACACTCAAGTCACATACTATATAAAGAAGCATATATGCATAAATTGAGATTTTGAAATTGGAACAAGTAATTCCGTATCGAAGCTAATTCTGGAAATAATTTCAATCCCTTTTAAAGTGCAAATATTTTAGGCATTGGTGGGTCAATTCCGTTCTGACGCACGACCAACTTTCTGAATCATGATCAATTTAGCTTGCGAAAATGTCGATTCTCATATTTGATTCACAAATCATGCGAAGAACAATTTCTAAAAGTAGAAATGAATTTAAAGATGAAGGGAGACAAAGTTTAGGTCAGATTGGTTCAAGCTTTTTGAATGTGAGTTTTCATGTTGTTGTTATGATTAGGACAGGAAACGGTAGATAATATTACATAGTACCCGAAGGTTATTTATTCTTCTCACAGTACCCAACGGAAATGACCAGCGTTTAAATAGTGACGATCTGACCCATGCACAATGGTAGAAGAGGACAATTTTACATCTCTTTCTAGAAACGGCTCCTTCTATCGTAAAAGACCTTATCGTAGAGATTCGGGAGACACCCATTTGAAAGAATGGTTACAATATTGCCTAATCTATAATGTGATTGTAGGATACAAATATTTCGATCTTGATCATTCTGAAATTAATTCCATTTCAATAATGAAAAAAATATCGAGCTCTAGTTTTTAGTTGAATGAAAAGGTGAAATGATAGCACAGAAATTGCTCCATTACATACGAAAATTAATTTTAGAAGAATGGAACATAAATATCGTTTTTAGTTCAAATGAAATTATCACATGGTTGAATTTATTTTTAACTAAGAGAAGAAAATGACTTTCTGAGAGCATTTGAAAGTTGGGACCCTAATATAACTGTTCCTTTTTTGTATGATTTCAAGAAAGAGGTCAAAGTCTCTTATAATCATTAAAAAAAATCCTGCTCGATTTATTCTGAGATATGGATATTGACATATGGAAGATATTAATGTGATGCATCACATCGAATGGACCCTGCATTCATAAATGCACCTATTTTTATATATTTCCTTCACAATTCCTTACGGATTCCTCCTACGATTCCTGTCGAGAATCGAATCCAGAATGAAATCAATGGGAAATCAGTTCAGTTTTCATTTGCAACCGGAAATAATAACCTACGACAATTAATAAAACACTGGAAATCAAATTAACTTAAAGGATAATCGAATTTGATGACTTTTACTACTGGTCCATTTTGTATAACTCTTCATTAAAGGCATTAAATTTATAAATTTACTCATCGACCTAATCAGTCCTCAAATTCATTTATTCATTTTTTTCTTACCTTTCCGTAATCATTTTTCCACACCCTGCACATTCCTGTTGTGCAGATCCATTTTTACTCGTCTCCGACTTGCTTACGTCCATCGTCATGGTGATTGGAACTATTCCGCCGTCTGAAACACAGTAGAGAAAAAAAAACAGTGAAAAATCAAAATTTATAGCCACTTAATGGATACAATAGAGTAATCTAAATCGACCAATCGAGGTAAAAAAAACGAGAGTACCCGCAAAACGTTCGGACAATGAAAAATTGAAACGAATGAACAACAAAACTTTAGTATTATTTTGTTTGGTTAAAGTGAATGCTTTTCTTGCAGCTTTTTTTCCCTTTTTAACAACCGCTGAGCCATTCTTTTCACATCGGAAGTGGCCCAACGTTTCCCTCTGTTACACTGATCCGATTCGTGAAATTCTATTGTTAACCCTTGAAATATCTCTCCACTAAATAAATTGAAAGAAAAAGTAAATCAATGAGATGAATTGTTTCGATTTATTCGATCGATTGAGTCTCAATGATTCATGCATTCAAGAGTGAACAAACATGTAAAGGATTCAGTCTCTACATTTGACTTTAAGTCGCAGTAAGGAACTAACCACCAGTTGAAATTTTCAATCTCCTTTGAGTCGCTCAAGTCTTTCTGAGACTCTTCCGGATTTGTTACGGATCGTTCAGTCGTGCAGAAAGACACAAGTATCAATGAGTATCTTCCAGTGAAGAAGAAAAAATTGGAGCAAAATGGGATGAAATTTCACAATGTTTAACGATCTTGCAGAGTTTCCGTGAGACTATAATCATTCATTACAAATTCAAGATTGATCAACATAAGCGGCCTAACGATTTCCATCGGATGATGAGAAATTCCTCAATATGCTATTTCGAATGCAATGTTGCCGGATCTTCTCTACACTACCCGGGCGCGTTTACCAAGGTTTCGGCAACCCTGCTCGCCAGATAACTTCATTCAGCAGGAAGAAAAGTTCGCTAGCTACTAGAATTCATTTTATCGCACGCTGTGCAATGAAAAAATGATACCTCACACGTGTGGTGATGGTATATTACCTAATAAGTGCGATAAAGAGTGTTTTGTACAGTTTTTTTTATTACACAACGGGTGAAAAGTACCACTGACCGCACGAGAAGCGTGCAGCAAGTGGATACTTTACGCGCAGCGTGCCATAAAGATTTTCAGACTCGTGGGATTACAATAATCGCCTTCAGCTCGTTCTGCAACTCTCATCCTCGTCGGAGAATACTTTACGCACTTGTTAGATAATATAATAGTTATTAATTTGGAGGTTAATTGGGATATTGGACTGATAGTTAAATATTAGAAATCAATCTTCACATTTATTTTCTAAAATCGCGACGTTTGGCTCCTGATTAGAAGCTTTTTCAGACTCTTCAAATTAATGTCAGTTGTCATCATAATATTAAACTTAAAGGATGGTTTTTCGTATTTTATCACTTTCCAACTTAACATCATTATGTTAACGATATAACATTGAATGAATAAATAAACAAATTGATAAACTGAAATGAAACATACAGTTATAAAAATACGAATTATTATGAATCGTGCGAAAAGTGACTATTTTCAGCATGATGCCAATATAACATTGTACTTTACACATACAGTAGCGATTTTCCGAATCATTTAATTGCAAAACTCGCATCTTGTTTTTTCTGCAGCTTCTATGTTCGTTAGAAAATACTTTACCGCACTTGTCAGATAATATACTAATTATTTATTTTCCAGCTAGACCTCGAATTAGAGTATGTGAGATGAATTGGTCATTTCCATGATGAGATTAAGCCGTTTAGAGGTTATGAAAGATGCATGGGCAAATTTTCATTCAAGCTCTACGCTACTGGCTTATTTTCAAATTGAATTTGAGTAGCTCGATCCGAGTGGAGGAATTCCTACAAGTGGTATAATATTCGTATATTATTAGTATTATGATGCTTTATACCCCTTGAACGAGTTGAAGGGAGTTATCATATTAAATCGATGCATTTTCCAGGAACAATAAAGCTTCACTTGGAGCAGCACTTGAAGACCTACTGCAATACTCTGTCCTGACATGGTTCGGAAAACTAACTCAGTGAGAACAAATAATTCTGTAGAAGCACGAGGCAATCCAATGCATGACTCGAAGCTTCAGAGTTATCTTGGTGGTAAGTCATTAATGCTATTAAAATAGAAAAAGATATCACTGAAATTATTATCTCACAAATGGCTACCGGAGCTCTTCTAAAAGTGCTACGTAAATGAGACAGTGATTGCGATATGCGATTGCAGAATATTATGAAGCATATTGAAAACAATATTCTGTTATATTCTAAAAATATCACAATAATCACAACTTTATGAATATTGAGTTCAATAACTTTGTAGAAATGCATATTAATTAGGGGGGAATCGGGGCAAAATGGACCTTCAGGGCAAAACTATTGAGAATTTTTTTTTCAGAATGAAGGGCTTCATGACGATATCTAAAAAAAATTGAGAAGATGCTTCAGCATGTCTTTATTTTCGAATGATTTTTTCAGATTTTTCCATAGAGGCTTTCACTCTCAAAAAAATCCTAATCCATTTTGCTCCACAGGTTCATTCTGTCTTGGTCACTCCTATTAATTTTTGGAAATTTGATGATTTTCTCATCAATCTAGAAGAGAAGTCCAAGAAAGTAGTCTATTCCAGAGAAAACTTCTCCCTCTACTGTCTTTTACGCATCACTATAAAAGAACTAGAAAGTGCTCAAATTTAATTCAAAAATAGGCAAGACCTGGGCAAAGTGGACTTCCCTGGCAAAATGATCCAGGATTTTTTTTCGGAGTGAAAGTCTTCATGAAAAAATTCGAAGAAATTCCCCAATAACATAGAAGTCCTAGTGCATCTTCCCAATTTTTTCCGACTTTTTTCGCAAATGTCTTCATCCCAAAAAAATCTATCTCATTTGAAAATCCAAGATAGAAAATATGATTTTCACTGAGTAAAATGAGTGGAAGGAAGTAAGAGTTCGAGAAGAAATACATGGCGAACAGCGCTCGCCGAAAGTGCGGATAAGAGGTACGAAGGGATATAAAAAAAATATATGGTTGAGTGAAAACCGTGTGGAGGGTAGAAGAGGGAGGGCTTCATTAATTAGCCAGATACTTTGAGTAACAATCCATTATTACATACAAACATTGCTCCCCTCCCTCTTTATCTTCTCTGTGCCCTTCATAGCTCTACTGCTGTGGGTATAGTCGAGCTTTATGCTGCTAATTGGCCTTCTCAGAACAGAGAGAGAGAGACCCGTGCGAGTCATAAACTCCAAGCTACCTTCCTTTCCCCGGTATTTGCCATCCCTCTTCTATATACTGCTGCTATTCTCTTTCCTGCAGCGACTTCTACTAGCAATTCATCCTTCTCTCTACTTTTTTTCCCCCATCCTCCCACTTCACTGTTGGACCAATGCGCACTTCCACCTGCATAACACAACCCCTTCACCCCTTCCCCCACCACATAATACCACGGATGGCGCTAATAACGTAGCCACGCGTTGTTGAAGAAAGAAAATAGACAGTTAAAAAAAAAGCAGAAAATAGGAACGTATAATTACCAAGCTTCATTTCTATTATTTTTTAAAAATAATTTATGTCTCAGTTTTGCGCAGTACATTTCGCCCCACGGATTTAGAGAAATGCCGCATTAATTGGGGCTGCAACTGCATGATAATTCTTTACTCTCTTCAATTCGAGAATTATCATATATGATCAAATGAAATCAATCGATTGTTTTTACAAGAAATCTCAATAAAAATTTTTTTTGAGTGAAGGACTTGAGCAAAAAATCTGAAAAATTTTGGAAAGATGCTCCGATATATCCATAATTTCGGAGAATTTTTTGTAGAAGCCTTCAACCTCAGAAAATATTCAAAACTATTTGAACCCTGAAGGTCCATTTTCCCTCACTTTCCACTATTTTTCGGGAATAGAATAAAAATGTTTTTTCATGGTACATCCAACTCGTTTTTTTTTTTTTTTTTACTAAAATTGGAATTTTCCTCTTCTCCAATTTTGTTTTTGTTCTCAACACAGAAAAAAGCTCGTGATAAGAAACACATGAAGCACCAAGGGGTGACCGTATTGGATATCTTTGACGCGCTCAATGTAATATTATTATTTTTATTTTATAGATTTCTATATATATTATTCAATTTTATTTTGAAAGAATAAAAAAGATTACGAGAATGTGCTCTATCAGCAATATAGAGGACAGATGAAACGTACGTCGTATAGCAGTCGTTCTGGACAGGGCGTTTTCCTGGTAGTTTGAGGATGGGGTTTTGGAGAAGTTGGTTTAATAAAAATGTCAAATATAAAGTAGCCGATGGGGACAGACGTACAGGAAATGAATGAATGTAAAGGAGACGGGTAAGAAAAGAAAAAGAGAGTTTCAAGGAGAAGAAGAGCCTGAATGTGGGTACTGTAAGAGAATATAGCATCGATATAATATTACGAGTCTGTGGGATCAGCCGAGTTCATTCTAATGCAGTCCTGCATCTATATATTATTCTTATTCTTTCGTATCAATATTTTATGGACGATTTTTTTTATTACTTAACCATATGGTCATCGTTATTTGTCATTTCCAAATTTTTTGATACGTGAAATAAATATTCAAAAAATGTATTTCGATGACATCATTTTTAGCTGATTTTTGTGCTTAAAAGATATGTTAAAGATATAGAAGAAAATTTCATCATTTTTTTAAATAACCGGTACAATTTAAGGAGTAGACAAACAGATTCATAACCTCAGTATTCTCTCTTTAAATTTGACAGTTGATCAGTCAAGTTAGATAGTGAAATAAGAAAAGCTTTCTGCATTGAATAATTCAAGGAAAACTGTAACTGATAGGGACTGAACTGTAAGAGACTATTGTCCCCTTAGAAACAAAGGGGCGTAAGTGCCGTGTAAAAAGATAGCACTTACGCCACTTTGACTTTGAGGCGACGAGATGATTTTATTTATGCTTATTTACTCTATTCATGTAAAAGATTGAAGTATGTTCAATTCATAGTTCATCTTTGAAATTGTTAAAATATATGCACCCTGATGAGGTCTGCGCATAAAAGACGAAACGTTGGTGTTGTTCAAATGAAATTTGACTAATTGATCTATTCGGAGTGACCACAATGGCTGATTTTAAACAATATAAAAATTCCTCTATTTTCATAAATAGAGACGGAGAGTTTATCCTCGAACGAGTCTTTAATAGTTGCTAAGCAGCTCAGACTCTTAAATATATATTTATGTATCTCATTCTGACAGTCAGGTTGGGCACGTGCATTGTACATTTGAATTATCCTAAAAGTAATACAAAGACATGAAGAGCAATGAATTTAGTTGTGCTTCAAAAAAAATCGTAGGTAAGAGAGAAATTCTTTTGAGTTTAACTTTTAAAGAAAATTATTATTTCTACAACTAGCTCCATTTAATTAAGTTTTAATGAGATTCTTAAAATACAATAGTCCTTGGAAGAAAATAAATATAGTCACAGGAACCGTTTCGCGGATCATCAACGGTACCGTTTGGGGGACTGTTGGAGGGACTATTAAAGGGATCGTTGGGGGACTGTTCGGAGGACCGTTTAGAGTACAGTTCAGGAGATCGTCGTGGTGGCCGTTGATGGGTCTGTCGAAGGGACCGTTCAGGATCGCCCTTGAACTATTATTTTTTCAAAACTCCTATTCAAAATTAATTAAATACGGTTTTTTCCCATACTTGGGAAATTTTTTGAAGCACAACTTGATCTATTGTTCTTTATGTATTCGTATCACTTCTTTGACGTTTAGAAATAATTCGAGTGTATAATGCACGTGCGCAACCCATCTGTCAAAACAAGATATATAAATCTATATTTAAAAATCTGAGCTGCTTAGCAACTACAATAGAATTTTTCCTGTATGAACTTTCGTGCATCGAAGTTGATCGATCATCATTAACCCCGCCACTATGAAAGAATTAATATTCCTCTTTCATCTACAATTCCCCAGCAATCATAATTTATTCATTTTTTTTTGTCATTCTTTTCATCTCCATCTCATCATAGATCCAAGGGTACAAATTTGAATTTCCTTCTTTCATCCCGGAATTTTTTTTTTTTACGTCCTTATTTTTTCACGAACAGAACTTATATTTTGGATGGAGACTTAATAATGATTTGCAGACTGACAAGGCACCGGGTACCAAGGCCCGTGTGTCATTATACTATGAACCTGAGTGGCTGCTAATTAGTCATTAGCGGAGGGAAAAGACACCTCGAATGAAGAGTCTGTGTTAGAGTGTGTGCAGACATGGTAGGACGAGGAGGAGGTGTAGGAGGAGAGGCAAGAGACTTGGAAAGAGGAGATATCAAGCGTTTCTGTACGTTACGAGAAAGCGGCCCCCGGGAAACCCTGGCTCAAGCTTGTGCAAACAGAGTGTGTAGCTTCAGCCGTCGAGCGTCTAATTGGACCCCAGCGACGTAAGTTCGACTAATTGAGACCACCGGATGGTCTCTGGTTTAATTTTCATGGTTTTTCGGCCATATCAAAGACCTGAAAATGCCTCTAGAATTTTGTTTTTTCCTCTTCTCTTCTTGTCATTTTCTATGAGAAAATAGGATTTTTCGTCTTTTTCTACTTGGAATAATTTTTTTCCTGTTATGCTACAGTTAACGAACAAGTGGAGGGGTTAGGTCGAAGTGGTGTGGCACTTATGTATATCTGGCAAGGAGAACTCAGGCAGGCACTCTTCCTGTGTGTGTCTTCTTGCTTTTTAGCATGGAGCCAGGATGCTTGTTAGGCGTTGCTACCCCATGTGCGTTTGTATCTTCTAATTGGCGATATAATGATCTTGAAGGATGAAATCCAGCAGTTCGTGTACGTTAGAAGAGATGGAGGAAGAAGAGGGTGAATATTTTCACTGTGCCTTTTCCTCGTTAAGGGTTGGAAATTAAAATTTGGCATTATTTTCTTTACGTTCTTTTTTTCCTTTGCGCTTTCTGGAGAATCTTGAGTCTTGTCTCTACAGCTTGTTATACGTGTTTCACTTTATTTCCTCTTCATGCAGGTACATTTCACGTTTTTAATGATTATCATTATTTGTTTCATAATGTTAAAATAATTTGGACATTCATTTAGAGCGGAAAATAAATATTGTAGCTCGGATAAAATGGGGAATCATGGAAAATGCGTTCTGTTGTTTTGATTTTTTTTATGAACAGTCTGTTGAACACAAAATTTTGAAAAAATTAGACTTTATTCTTTGAAGTGGTCAAATAATTATTATATTTTTCAAGTTACAAATCCTGCAAATTTGATGAAGAAATAAAATGAATTATAGTAGGTAGCGAAAGTTTCCTAATGCTAAATGAAGTTGTCCAATAAGCGATGTTGCCGAATACTCGATGAATGCGCTCGGGCAGTGTAGAGAGTATTCGGCAACGTTGCAGCCGAAATAGAACGATGGGGAATCCCTCGTCACCCAACTAAAGTCGTTAGATCACTTATCGTAATCAGTATGGAATTAGAAATTGACCAGAGAGTTAATGCATTTCAGGAAAACCTGAAAATTGCATATTTACAAGATATTCTTCATCAATCTTCACGTTAGAGAAAACCGTGGCAAAATCGACCTCATCAGCAAAATGATCCAGGATTTTTTTCAGAGTTAAAAACTTTGCAGAATAATCTGAAAAAAATTGAGAAGATGCTCCAACATGTCTGCATCACTCGTGAATTTTTAAAAAAATTTTCATTGAGGTCTTACGTCTCAAAAAAAAAATTACCAATTATTTAGCATCATAGGTCCATTTTGCCCCAATCTCTCCAATTATATTCTCAACTATAATTTCTTGGTCAAAGTGGTGGAGAATAAATGAGTCTTCAACTATCCTCCAACATACACTGCGCTTTGTGATTTCGTGAGCTGGAGCTACTTCATCTGGGATCCAATTAACGATAGGCGAGCCAAACTCCGGAGTTTCCGAGCCAGTTAAAAATTAGCTCTTGAACGTGTATCACGAGATGGTGAGGGAGAGAGAATGAGGAGAAGAGGAGAGGGATTTAAGCTGGAGAGAGGCAGCCAATTCTGAATTCTCTGGACAGTGTATATGTGTGTGTAAGAGAGAGAGAAAGAGAGAAAAGTGGGAGAAATCGCTACACCATCGAGATTCAAGTCGATCTGAAAAGAAAAGTGGGGTGAAAAGAAAACTACCCTTTTTTCCTCTTACCACTTCCTCTTCTTATAGTTGTCCTAGTGAAGAAGAGGAGAAGGAGGAAAAAAAAAAGAGGTGGTGAGGAGAGTGAGGTGAAGACGATGGAATTCAATTTAAACTTATTTTTGTTCTTACAATATCTGAAATGGTGAATCTAAATACGGAATAAAATATAAAATTGGTTCTGCCAT